>JARHVA010003363.1:1517500-1645000 GCA_037957365.1 Torreya grandis
TAAATTACTTAATGAAGATTCTGTGGTTAGTTCTAAGTTATTATAATGGAATCCCCAAATTGGGCATAATTGGTTGTGTGTATGTGTTTGGTCATATTCTTATAACTTAAATGCTAATTTGAATAATTTGATTGGAATAATAATGATTAAATTTAAATAAAATAAATTAGTATACAATATTGAGTGTGTATTTATGGAAAATCTATGTGTGTGAGTGAAACAAGAGTATTTGGATTTATCTAGTGTAATAAAAGGGCTATGGGGATATTTTGTTAGATGGTTATATATACATTAAATATAAAAAATACTCTAAGATATTAGAAGTGGATGCCTTCTTTGAGTATACTATATACAAGATGGTATTTGTACAGTACTAAAATGGTATTCGGGGATATATATATATATATATATATATATATATATATATATATATATATATATATATATATATATATATATATATGGTAAAATATATAGTTGTGAACTGTGTCATAAATTTGAATTAATTTTACCATTTATGTATATATGTATATATATGCACAATAGTGTAGTGCTTGAAAACATTTTTACCATACAATGTGTAAATGGATATTTGTTATATATTTTAATGTTTATGTATAAAGAATTAAAATAATGTATTTATAAGTTTAAATATAGAGCATAATAATATATTTTGGATTGAATTTTGTTTTATATATGGAGTATGAATAAATATATAGGCCTGTGTTATAATGATTATTTTAGGGATGAAATAACATTATAAGTTAATTGTGACATGGGTAACTAATAGTTCAGATATAATAGTTACCCGGATGGTATGTTTTATTGAGAACCATTTTTGATTCTATTTATTATTTATAATACACTAGATGTTATGGATTCATTACATTTCATTTGATGGACTAAATGAATGTATGTGATATTTATGTACTTAGCATAAATTTTATTAGCCAAAGATAAATATTTTATATAAATCTATTGAATTTTATATTATTATATTTTATCGAATCTCAAATTCATGACCCTAAATAAACAGTGGATAGATTCCACTAGCTTAATTAGTGCTAGCAATGCAAGATGAAGTGTATTTTGATTGAGGGGTGTGTATGAAATTGACTGATCCTAAAGATAATTATATTGAAAAATTTGGCCAAAGTAATATTTTAATTAAAAATTGTCATTTTATATGTTGATATAATTTTCATATTTGTGTGATATCATATTAGAATAGATTTATTCATGGTTCACATTATGTATTAGATATCTTCAACATATGGGTTTTGGTTTGTTACTCTAGATTATTGCACCGTCATTATATACCTATTCATGAAGGGAGGTACATCCCCTTATTTGAGAGATAATGCGGGGGATCTATGGTCCATGGTTGTTGTGAAAAAGTGTTCGGATGATGCTCTCCCTCCTAGCTAGAGTACTATATTAGGGACTACACTTGAGATTACATATTGATACTTAAGTCATAGAGATTCTACTCCATGGAACGTTGTATCATGTTTTATCATTTGAGATATTATTATGTATTACTAAAAACTATTAAATTTATACATTGTACTTCTACAATAATGGATATAATGTTGTATTATCTATGCATGAAATTATACTCTTTCATTTATGATTAGATGCAGTATTTATTATTGTTTAACTTTATTCATGTTTGATATATATGTTCATGGTGATCCTCAACAAAGTGGATTAGATATAAACCTATTTTTTAACTAAATTAATTCAGTTAGTTAGAGATCACTAATTAGATTTTATCATGGCAAAATCTATTTGATGAATATATGTAATTAATTTATGTATTTTTACTATATTTTGGTAAAACCCAGTGGAGTTGTTGCATTGTGATATTAGAGTTTACACTCAAACTTTAGGACTTAATGTGTTTGCTAACATAAAATTATTATCCTAATAATCATGAAGAATAATGTTACATACTAGACCTGGAGGTGAGGGTACTTTAAACACCAAACCCCTTTTTATCCAAATCAGTTTGTCGCTGATCAAGCTACAAAGTTTGACCAAATCCTCACAACCATGCAAGAGACTAGAGACCATATCATGGCCCTATAAAAGTAAGTACATGGTCATGAAGATGAGAATACTTAGGATGAACTTGAAGAGAATATTGATGGCCAGGAACATCTTCAAAAGTAGAGGTATGAGGAAGTGCCACAAGATGAGAGAGCTCAAGTAGCTGCAGAGTTAGCATGTAACATGAAAAAGGTAAATCCACCCAAGTTCAATGGAACTATTTTAGGAGATTACGCTGAAGCATGGCTAATATCAATAGAGAAGTATTTCAAGATTTAAAATTATTCTAAAGTCTTGAAAGTAGTATGGGGAGCTTATCATCTTGTTGGTGAAGCAATAACTTGGTGGGCAAACAAGAAGCTTGAGATGAACCTTGACTCAAACACCACCACTTGAGAATAGTTTATGCCACTGTTTAGGTCATGCTAGCTTCCATAATTGTACTTTGATCAGAAGCTTATGGATTTTTAGAATCTTAAGCAAGGGGATTTGTTAGTGATTAAATATTTGGAGAAATTCACCAAGCTCCTTAAATATGTACCTCAATATCAGGTGAATTAGAGGTTCATAATCAAAAATTTTATCATGGTATTGAAACCCTAAATTGAATATGAAGTAGATGTGCATGGTCCACCTACCATGGATCAAGTGTTTGAGAAGGTGGACAAGTGGAAACATAAACTAAAATCTCTTTATCAAGTCAGAGATAAGCTCAAAAAGAAATTTAGAAGTTCTAAACCAAATTTCAAGAACAATAATTGGAAGAAGAGTAATGGAGACTCTAGGGTCAGCTTAAGAATCAAAACACCGAGTTTAATAGTGGTTCAAGAAACAAGAAACATGGTAATGGTTTCAAGGGAGATTCAAGGAAAACTAACAGTTTGAGAATAAAGGACCAGTTAGAGGTTGATTCATATGTGGAGGTGACCATCTTGATTGAGAATATCCTTAGGAAAAATTGACAAACAAGGGTTTAGCTTCTCAGCAAGGTGCATTCCGACAACATATTCATGTGATTGTTGACAATAGACAGGCTAAGTATCAAGCTTTGCCCATATCACTGTCAGGTATTTTATTTGATCATCCAATTTCTAATTTGATTTATACAAGAGCTAAAAAATATTTAATTGTTCCTAGAATGCTTACTAATCTATCTAAAAAGACTAGAGTTATGGCAAATACATGGTCGATATAGTATGGGAATGAGTCAAAGGCCAAAGTTGACTAGTGTTTAGTCGAAATAGAGATTAGGTTACTTGAGTTGACTATAATATTAGATTTTTATGTAGCATCGTTGGGATCATATGATGTGATCTTAGGTGTCAATTGGATTATGAAGCATAAAGCTAAGGTAGACTGGAGTTATGGAACATGTATGGTTGGTACAATATGGGAATGAGTCAAAGGTCAAAGTTGATAAGTGTTTAGTCAAAGTGAAGATTAGGTTGCCTGATTTTACTATAATAATAGATATTTATGTAGGACCATTGGGATCATATGATGTGATTTTAGGAGTCAATTAGATTACAGAGCATAAAACTAAGGTAGACTATTTTATGAAGAAGGTTGAGTGTCAAGATGATTTTGGAAATCAAACACAACTTCAAGGTGAGAAAAAAGAGTTAAAAATAAGGTAGATTTATACAATTTAACTCAAAAAATCTAAAAGGAAGGGATGATGGACATTTATCATTAAGATAAATGTGATGGAAGAGTCTAAAGAACCATCTATCAAAGATTATCATTTTATAATAAATTTTCATGATGTATTTATAGAATAATTACCAAGATTGCAACATAAGCACAAGTTTGACTTCTTGATTAATATCATATATAGATTAAACCATAGTCTAAGGCATCATATAGAATGACAACTACTTAATTGATTGAGTTAAACGCACAATTTCAAGAGTTGTTTTTGAAAGGGGTGATTCACCCAAGTGTGTCACCATGGGATGTACTAGTTGTATTCATCAAGAAGAAGGATGGCACTCTTCACATGTGTATAGACTATAGGCTATTGAATAAATCAATGATCAAGAATAGATATCTATTTCCATGTATTGATGATCACTTTTATTAAATGCAATGAGAAATAGTCTTTTCTAAGATTGATTTTAGAGCACGGTATCATCAGTTAAAGATTTGTGAAGATAATATTCCAAAAACAATATTCAGGACTTGATACAGGCACTACAAGTTCACAATATTATAATTTGGATTGACAAATGCTCCAACAACATTTATGAATCTTATGAATAGTGTGTTAAAAGATTAATTGTATTATTTTATTTTAGTCTTTCTAGATGACATCCTCATTTATTCCAAGGATGAGGAAAAGCACTTAAAACATTTGAAACTTATTTTGCAATATTTTTGGAAACACAAGTTGTATGGAAAGTTGTCTAAGTGTGTATTTTACAAAATAAAGTGTAGTATTTAGGACATATTATCTATGCAAATGGTAATTTAGTGGATCCAATAAAGATAAGAGCCATAATGGAGTGGATGAAACTAAGGAATGTGCATGAGGTAAGGAGTTTCATGGGATTAAAAGGCTATTATAGGAAATTCATTTAAAATTTCTCTAAGATAGATAATCCAATTACCTCTCTTCAATGGAAGAATAAAAGTTTTGTTTTGTTAGATAAGTGTAAGGCATCCTTTTAGGAACTAAAAATAAGGCTAACTTTAGCATCAAATCTAAGAGTCCCTGATCCTAATGGTCAATTCTTAGGGATCACCACTACATTTGGGGATAGAATTGGAAGAGTTATTATATAAGATGGCTTAGTGGTAGCCTATGAGTCTAAGAAATTGAAGCCCCATGAGGTGAATTATGTCCCTCATGACCTAGAATTTTGGATAATTGTTCATGCTTTACAAGATTAGAGGTATTATATGTTAGAGAAACTATTTGAGCTCAAGACTAATAACATGGGACTCAACTACATCTTCACCCAAATAAACCTGAATGTTCATCAAATACAATGGTTAGAATTATTATCTAATTATGATTTTGATATTAATTATATCAAAGTCAAGGATAATAGAGTAGCTGACGCTCTAAGCCATAGGAGGTACATATCAATTATGGCTACTATCAGGAGTACTTTAAAAGATCAAGTAATCAAATAATCATCAGGAGATGAATTTTATGATCAGGTTAAAAAACCATTATCTGAGAATGCTTAGAATCCTAGGTATAAAGGATTTAAAATAGAGAGTGATGGTATTTAGTGGTACAATAGAAGGATGCATGTGATTGATAAAGAGAATCCAAGGAGCATAGTAATAAAAGAATTTCACAATGCCCGATATTTAGGATATCTAGGAGTAACCAAAATCATGAGTGAGCTTAGACCACTCTATTTTTGGAAAGGAATCAAGAGATATGCAATGGATTTTGTGTCTCATTGTCTTAAATGTCAGCACATGAAAGTTTAACATGTTCATCTTGATGGATTGTTGTATCCACATGACATACTTGAATAAAAGTGGTAGGTGATTAGTATGGAATTCATCCAAGGGTTGTCATTATCATAGAATTGACATGACATGATCTTGGTTATAGTTGATAAACTAACCGAGGTAACCCACTTCATACTGAGTAATTTGATAGATGATGAACCTTCACTTGAAAAGAGATTCATGAAGGAAGTGTATTGATTTCATGGTTTTATAGAGAATATCATTTGAGATCAAGATATGAGGATGCATTCTAAGTTGTGGTTGACTTTAAATTTAGTTTTAGGTATGTAGTTGAATTTTAGCACTACTTATCACTCATAAATTGATAAGTAGATAGAGTGAGTTAACAAAGTTTTAGAAGATATACTTCATATCTATTACATGGATCATTAATATAAGTATAGGTAGTATATTCCATTGGTTGAGTTTGATTACAATAACTCATACCAATTAGCATTGAAGATGGCTCCATTTGAGGCATTGTATGGAAGGAGGTGTATAACACCAATCAACTGGGACATGTTAAAAGATAGGGTAGTATTTAGACCTGAGATGCTTTTAGAAATGAAAAATCAAGTCAAGATAATCAGGGAGAGTTTGGGTAAGGTCAATGATAGACATAAAAGTTATGTTGATCTAAAGAGAATAACTATGCAATTTTATGTTGGTGATAAAGTGTTTCTATGAGTTAAGTCACAATTTTTTTTGATTAAATTCAAGGAGTCAGTGAAAATTTCACCATGATATGTGGGACCTTCAAGGTTTTGGAAGTGGTCAATCCTATAGCATATAAGCTTGCATTGCCACAAGCTCTAGCTCTTTTACATAATGTTTTCCATGTGTCTTATTTTAAAAAGTATGTTGTTGATCCTTCACATGTATTAGATTGTAATGATTTGTAGGTTATGGACTCCGGGGTAGTCATGGTAGAACCAATTAGAGTAATTAACACTCACAAACTCCCTTTACATAATAGAGAAGTGTCACATTATAAGGTCTAGTAGGACCAATATTCTAAAGATAGTGCCACTTAGGAGGACTATGATAAATTTTATAGGCTGTTTCCATATTTATTTGCTTGATTAGCTACTACATATTAGATTATTTTTTACTGAATAATATTTTAAATTCATTTGTGTTTGAATAAATGTCATCAAGGCAATGACCAATTTTAAGGGGGAAGGATGTCACATCTCAATTTTTCTCTAAGCTAAATAACCTATTTAATTCATGGATTATTATGGTTGATTCATTGATTAAATAATGTTTGATTAAGATTTATGTCATACGTGAATTATGGGACAGTTATGTGATGCTTAATTTACATGATTAGTTTGCTATAAGTTAGAATTACTTTTATATTATGTACATTCTGATTATATTTGTTAATTATACCACATTATTTTATGGATATAATGATGTTTTGGGTTAACTACCATCATTGTTATGAGGTGGATGCATGACATATTCTTCACTTCGAGTGTGATGAAGGGAAAACATCATTAGAGAGGGTGGTTTAGATGAAGATGTTGGGGGATGATAGAGAATGAACCCAAAAACCCATGCACACACCACAATAGTATTTAATGTTGTTTGGTTAATTGTTGATAAATAAATGTAGTATGTTTTATTTTTCATTTGAATGACTGCTATGATCTTTTATGTTTTCACTAATTTGATTGTTATTAATGATCATGTTGATTTGTTTGAGTTATTTTACTAATTTTTATGATCGCACATAGCTTATCTTATATGAGGTAATTACTTGGTTAAATGAGTGAATTCATATATGTTTTACTTACCTTACTACCTTATTAGGTATGGTTGTATAGTATTATGATATGATGTTATGATGGATTCCATAGTTGTTATTTGATCTTTAAGATTTAGGTAATAATAATTAAAAATTATTATTATGATATATATATATATATATATATATATATATATATATATATATCCAAATGTCAAAAGATATAAATAACATTATTTTAAAATATATTTTTATTTGATTAAATATTGACCAAAGGTTTAATATCTATAATATGTTAGACATTTTTATATTGACTAAATGATTAAGGGAAATCATTGTGTTTACAAAGTGTGTTTTTAGATGACATTGTAACATTAAACAATAGTCTTGTAATATGTATTTATATTACCATTCTATATAGTCATTACATGGAAGGATATTGGAAATTAACTAGTCGATATTCAAATTTTCATGAAATAATGGTGGTTATGTGACTATTTTTTATTTGGTTTGTTTGGTTGGTTTGTGAAGTTGATAAGGTTATTGTATTAAGTCAATGACATGCATATTTTATAAAGGATATAAAATGATTATTTTTGAAGTCTCAAGATGATTAAGGTTTATAATCACCTGTTGACTTTGGGTTAACCATAATTTAGAGAAAATCATGGAGTTTGTTATGTTTGCATGGTGGCAGACTGTAACATACAAAGAATTATGTTGGCCTATCTAGGCATGCATATTTTTGAGTCAGTTAAGTCAATCGTTAATGGTGGAGAAGGTGGTGGTAAATAAGTTAATGGAGATGAATAAAAATGGAGAGGGTTGTTGGGATATGACATGGCACACAACATACAAAGAGTAGGAGACAAAAGGAGAAGGGTGAATGAGTAAAGGAAGAAGGAAGTCATTCAACTTCCTTAGCATTCATAAATTCATAGGTAGGTTTTGTAATTAAATTCTTATATGTGAAATGTTGAATGGGTTTTTGATTTGTTATGGTTATTGGGTTTTTTCATTTTCTTTAAAGTTATGTAAAATTAGAAGGGTTGTATGTAGGGCCTTGTGAAAGGATTAGCCTCCACATAACCCTACATCCAACCCCTAATAACCTGAGGGGATTGGGTAGAGCCACATAATTTTCCATGATTGTTTTAGGATTTTAAAGAGCTCTATCATAAAATAATATTTCAATTTGAATATCATTATTCAATAATGGAAGACTATTCTTTATGGGTATATACCATGTGGCTCGAACTAGTTGTTTCAAACTAGTTTGTTATACATTCATAAGGTATTTAGAAATATGGGTTTAAACTTTATATCGTATGAGGACTCAATTATGTAAACCTATTTGTATTTGGGTATAAAGATATGGGGTTTTTATTACAAAATAGACTGTGTAGTATATACATAGATATGTGTGTGTGTATGTGTAATCAAATTGAACCGATAAAGTGTATGTGTGTGTGTGTGTGTGTACACACACACATGGGTATTTGGAAAACTAGGGCTGGGTAACTGTATGTATGACAATTGTAGGATGATTTTTAAAATAAACTCAATGTATTGGTTTCAAATGGATTTTGATACTTCAGTTTTGAAATGAATTTATGTTCATTTTAAATACTCAGATCGTAAAATTCATTATGGACTCTATTTTGAATCTAGTAACCTGGATATGGTAACAACACAATTTAAGCCATAAACTTGGGTACAAGTTAGTAGATGAGTGAATGGTTTGTTTGTGTACTCAGTTGTATGCATAGATATATATACACTAAGGTTAAAAAGAATATGATAGTTAAGATTTCATTATATTCACTTTATGTGAATTACTTTATTGTTAGTTTGACTGTGTATTATTTTTGCATATTCAATTTTGTCTTTGAATTATGTAAGAGTTTTGCATAGTCAATAGAAAGACTAGTATACAATTTTATGTATATAAATTAATTGATGAATATTATGTGGTCAGTTATAAGTTATTATAATGGAATTCCCAATTTGGGCATAATTAGTTATGTGTATGTGTTTTGTCATATGATTATAACTTAAATGTTAATTTGAATCATTTGATTTAAACAATAATTATTACATTTGAATAGAAGAAATTGGTATAAAATATTAACTATGTATTTATGGAAAATCTGTGTGAGTGAAACAAGAGTATTTGGATTTATCTAGTTTAATAAAAGGGTTAAGGGGCTATTTTGTTACATAGATATATATACATTGATTATATAAAATAATCTAATATATTAGATAGTGTATGTCTTCTTTGAGTATATTGTATACAAGATGGTGTTTGTACGGTACTGAAATGGTATTCGAAGATTTTTAAAAAGTATATATATATATATATATATATATATAATGTTTTCAAGAACTACACTATTGTGCATATATATACATAAATGGTAAAATCAATTCAAATTTATGACAGTCCACAACTATATATATATATATATATATATATATATATATATATATATATATATATATATATATATATATATATATATATATATATATATATATATATAATGTTTTCAAGAACTACACTATTGTGCATATATATACATAAATGGTAAAATCAATTCAAATTTATGACAGTGCACAACTATATATATATATATATATATATATATATATATATATATATATATATATATATATATATATATATATAGTTGTGGACTGTCATAAATTTGAATTGATTTTACCATTTATGTATATATATGCACAATAGTGTAGTTCTTGAAAACATTATTACCATATGGTGTGTAAATGGATGTTTGTTATATATTTTAATGTTTATATATAAAGCATTAAAATAATATATTTATGAGTTTAAATAAAAATCATAATAATCTATTTTGGATTGGCTTTTGTTTTATATGTGGAATATGAACAAATATATAGACATGTGTTATAATGATAATTTCGGGGATAAACTAACATTATATGTTACTTGTGATATGGGTAACTAACAATTTATATATATAAGTTGCCCATATGGTATGGTATATTTAGGATTGTTTTTTGTTTTATTTATTATTTGTAATTAACTAGATGTTATGGATTCATTGCATTTCATTTGACAGACTAAATGAATGTATGTGATAGTTCTATACTTAGCATAAATTTTATTAGCTAAAAGGAAATATTTTGTATGAATCTATTGGTTTTTATATTATTATTTTTTTACCAATTCTTGCATTCATGACCCTAAATAAGTAATGGATGGATTTTGCTAGAATAATTATCACCATCAATGCAAGATGAGGTGTAATCCGATTGAGTCGTGTGTATCAAATTGATTGATCCAAAAGATCCTTAATTATTAAAAACTTTGGCCAAAGTAATATTTAAACTAAACATTGTCATTTCATATGTTGATATAGTTTTCATATTTGTGTAATATCATATTAGAATGGATTTATTTATGGTACACATTATGTATTAGATATCTTCAACACATTGGTTTTGGTTTGTTACTCTAGATTCTCTCATGGTCATTATCTAACCATCAATGAAAAGAGGGACATACCCTTGTTTAGGAGATAGTGTGAGGGATCTATGGTCCTTAATCAGTGTGAAAAAACACTTGGATGATGCTCTTCCTCCCAACTAGAGTACTATATTAGGGATTATACTTGAGATTACATATTGTTACTTGAGTTGTGGAGACTACACTCTGTGAAGATTTGTATTATGTTTTATCATTTGAGATATTATTATGTATTGATGAAAATTGTAACATTTATACATTATACTTTTAAATTAATGGATGTAATGTTGTATTATCCATGGTTCAAGTTTTACTCTTTCATTTATGATTAGATGTAGTATTTATTGTTGTTCATCTTTGTTCATGTTTTATATATATGTTCATGGTGATACTTAGCTAAGTAGATTAGCTTTAAACCTATTATTTAACTAAATTAATGCAATTAGTTAAATATCACTAATTATATTTCTTGTGGTGAAATTTGTTTGATGAATATGTGTAATTAATTAATTAATTTATTTTTTAGTATACTTTGATAAAACCTAGTGGAGTTGTTACAATTATACTATATATAATATTAATATATTTGATTAAAAATAATATATTAAATTATATATTATTCATATTAATTATATTTATATATAGAATGTCTTGTAATAAATATTAATAATATATTAATGTTTTTGTTGGAGATCTAGATTGCACACTAGCTAGAGGCATGAGTGTTCAAGTCCTACTTCCAAATCTAGCTCAACATGGGACTGATCCCAGGCTGTGGTTATCCTATAATGGAGTCAGACCTCTAAGATTTTTAATGAGGATAGATACTTTGATGCATAATTTTAGCTCATTCCCACTACTAAACCTACTAATGACTAGGGAAAAGGGAGAGAAAGAGAAAAAAACTTGAAAGGGAAACTTAATCTAACAACAGTGATGCACCTAAATTATGGATAATCCACTCTACTTGAATCTTAAACACTAATGAAATAGGCACAAGAATAGATCTAGGATTATAAAAATTTGTCATACATCATTATTTCATGAAAAGGTTCACCAAATGACCAAAAAATGAGGGAAATGAAGGAGAGGTCTAAACAAAGACACTAACTAGTCATAGTATCCACACATGGGACTCAATCAAAAGTTGTAAAACATTAAACATGACTTGTATAACAAGATGAACTAGTATGTAGGTGAGATCGTGACTTCACAAGGGAGATATTTATACCACATATGCAAATATGACATGTACACATAGTATACAATCAGAAATGCATCATGTCCATAAATCAATCTTGGATCAGATGGGATAGAACACACCTACACTAACGATTAGAAGCATACAATTGTTAAGCTGGAGCATGACCAATGTGTGGATTTACTAGACCTGATTAAGGGATCAATTGCCATAACAAACCATGTGAGATAGGGTTCTAAAGCCTATAGTCTAACACAATTTCATAAAAACTCTAAAAGAGTCCTATGATTTAATATTTCACTAATCTAATAATAAGAAAAGTAAATCTAATCTAGTACACACCAAATCTTGTATCACAAAGTGAGGTTTAGTAAATCAAAGAAATAAAAACATGTATAGAGAACTTAAAATAAATAAAGTAT
The DNA here is from genome assembly GCA_037957365.1 of Torreya grandis. Taxonomy (NCBI): domain Eukaryota; kingdom Viridiplantae; phylum Streptophyta; class Pinopsida; order Cupressales; family Taxaceae; genus Torreya; species Torreya grandis. The sequence continues at coordinate 1,529,914 of JARHVA010003363.1, forward strand.
GAGTAACACCATAATACATAGAATATGAAGAGTAATATTATTCGAGCCAAAACTTATGTTACTTCTATCTACGAAAAGAGAGGAGAAAAAAGTTAGAATATACTTACCTGAATGTGAACCTGTCGAGACTCAATCTCTCCCTTAGACAAAGAGGATTTGTAAGAGGTTGTTATGGTTTTTAAGGATCACTTTGTTAGGCCAAATCATCCAAAACCTATCTACAATATTAGATTCCTTAAAATAATAAACCTAATCTAAGTCTCCTCAAGTAGAATGGTGGAAGAGCAGATTATGAAGAAGTGCAAGTGAATAATAACTCTTGATTACATATATGAATAATGATCAAAATGACATTGTATTTATAGGAGTATCTTACCTTAAAATCATTTGATAACTTTAGTTGTGCTAGGTTAACCTGATCGACCTAGCACATTTTCACACTAACTCACTAGGTCTATGTTAGGTCGATCATGAGGCTAATAAACCAAAGGAGATAAAGGATCCCTAAACCATACTAGGTCGACCAGGTCATCCTAGTAGGTTAAATTAGTTAAAAGGGTGCCAAGAAAGGAAATGAAGGATGACAAGAGGAAAAAGAGTAGAAGAATATGTAATAGAGGAGAAACAACTTAGGGAAAGGTTTTTAAGAATAGTTGGATTGGTAATAATATAGCAATAAGAGACAACAATCCTGTGAATCACTAAAGTTATGTCCACCCCTTTTTTGATGTACCCCTTAGGGCATGCACTCAGAGATATTGAGTCTTGATGGATTCTTACAAGATGTAAAGCATCAATAATCCATAAAAGTGTGAAAATATTATGTGTATACATATAATCCACTCAAATATCATCATGTGTCATGAAGGTGTAATAGGGGATGGTGATTTGATAAAGAACATAAGGATACACACAATGTTGATGATATAATTTTTTTTTGGTATTTTAAAAGCATAAAATGACTAAAAGTAAATGATTGAAAAGGAAATTAGTCTAAAAAGTAAATAACTAAAAAGTAAAGACAATGAGTACCTTGACTTACCTTTTATCATGGGATGATTTTTTGATGTGTTGTTAGTTTTGATTTTGTAGGGCACATAGATTGATTTATACAAACACAAAAATAAACAAATAAATATTAAAAATAAACAAATGCAAGAAAAGCCAAAATAGATGGTATTATGAGCATGGGATGTACTTGGGAAATTTGGCAAGCTGGGGTGATAGGTGGTATGTTAGCCCAAATGACCAAGTCAAATAATAAGAGTAAATCGAGTAACCAAAAATCCAAGGCTACTAAAGACCCAAAAACTCAAATAAGCTATCCTAAAGTAAGAATAAGCCAAACTCACCAAATCGAATCAAAGATACATGTCAAATAGGATGGAAAAATAAAAACAAAATAAATGGTAAAAAGACTAACTAGAAAGATAAAATGGTAAAACAACATTGATAAGTGAGCAGTAACAATCCACATCTCAATCATAAATGGAAAAAGGATGCAAAAAAGGCAAAACAACATTGTTGAATGAGCAGTAATAAACCACATCTCACTCAATAATAGACAAAGGGGTATGAACTTAGGTGTTCGTAACAACAAGATATAGAAATCATGATAAATAGTAAAATTAAAGTAAAGTAGGTTTAGTAAATGTAAAATGAGTTAAATAAAATGATCCAAAGTTACTCAAACATGTTTCACTCTAATGATATATAAAATTGAAACAAAGTAGTGATAGCATGTTTTTAAGAGATGAAGAAGAAGAAATTAGAAGGAGAGGGAAAATAAATTTGGAATCATAATTTGTTTATCAAGGGGGGGAAATGAAATGGGTGGAGGGGAGAATGAAGGAAAAACCAAGGTAGAGAGAACTCTTTATCGAAGTCAAGACACTCAAATTATGTTTGTCATAACAAGAGGATTGTTGACCTTAAGAAATATGAAGAACTTCTCTTAGTGACACAAGTCTTGGGTAAATAAATGGAGTATATAGATCATCCCATGAAGACTATATACATAAAAATTAAAATAGACGTACCTCCCCACAACATGTTCTCTGCTCTTTAGGACCCCTTATAGAGTCATCAGTATATTGCAAAGATTGGGTACTTGCTTGATAAAGTAGTTAGCATCATAGAGTTTTTTGAATTCCCCTATTCCAATCTAATATCCTACCACACCCCAAAGGACTTCAGATCTATGTGAAGTTGATTGTGAAATTTGACCTTTGATTATACATAGGAGATGTGCTTATAATCACATGTTTTGGTGTGAATTTGACTTTTAAGATTTTTATGTTGCATTTTAAATATCATTGCCTTTTATTTCAAATGATTTGGATTTTAACTTTGTTTTGATGGATTTCTTCTAGATTCCTCTTCCATACGGATTTTGAAAACCAAACATGGGTGATAAAGATGAATTTTATTTGAAAACTTAAGACAAGGTAGTAAAGAGAGATAAAATTCAAAGCGAATGGGGTCTAAGAGTCTTATAGATCTAGGTGAAATCAAAGTGCTATCTTGACTTTGACCTTGTTTTATCCAATGAGGAGATGAAAGAAAGGGGGAATCAAGAGGAATGAAACATGGAACAATTTGAATAGCTTCAAATTATAAAAAATGTGATAAATGGTAAAAATAAGGGATACAATGATACAAAAGTGTGATTCCTTATCATAAGAATGAGGGAAGTGGAGGAAAACATGCTAACATAGATTGTTGTGCAGATTTCAACTAGCTAAAAAAGAAAAATCTAAAGGTGAAAACAAGGATCAATAAAATGAAAAGAATAGTAATTTTATGAGGAGGGTTAGGTCCTATCCATGGTGTTATAAAGAAACTCATAAAAGAGAGACCCATGAGGATGCTAATAAGCAAGAGAAAAGCAAAGTAAGGAAGCCTTTTGACAAAGTAACTCGTGAAGAAAAACCCAAAGGATACCAAAAAAGCATTGGCAAACAACAAAAGGAGAAGGAAAATAAGTAAAAGGTGGTGGATTTGTGAGGAATGTTGGGTCCTATCCATGGTATTACAAAGTAACTCATAAAAGAAAAACCCAAGGGATGCAAAAAACAAGAGAAAATGCAAGAAGATAAGGAAGACTATGATGCATCAAGAAACCAAAAGATCAAAAAGGAAGACTAAAGGTTTGCAAAAGGAAAGGAAACTACTACAAAAGGAGAGACCCGTGCCTAAGTAACATGTAAAAAGATGTTAGAAATATATAGATAGAAAACATGACAAGAAGTAAATGTTTAGGCAAAGTATTTTTTAAGGAATTGATAATTGGTGGGCTCTTTGAAAACATGACCTTCATTAGTTTGAAGATGATAAGTGTTTGAACCAAGAATGTCTTTAACTAAATATGGGCCCCACCATTTTTGGGCATATTTTCCTTCTTTATCATGGGTGTAGTTTAATTTAAGGACCAGGTCACCAACATTAAAAGTGCATATTTGAACACATTTGTTATGTTGTTTGGCTATACAATCCTTATATTAGTGGTTATGTTGTAATGCAAAAAGATGATGTTCATCAAGAAGATCAAGGGTATGAAGGTGAGCTTCACATAATTATTTATCAAGAATAATGTCATGAAAAGATATACATAGAGAGGGAAGCTCAACTTCTAATGGAAAGATTGACTCAGAACCATAGACTAACAAAAATGGAGTTGCCCCAGTGGCAGTACAAATGCTAGTCTGATATGCCTAGAGTGAAGGGTAAAGATGAATATGTCAATCTAAGCAAGTTTTATGAATTGTAGTTTGGAGAATTTTGTTGATAATTTTATTAGTGGCCTAATATTTACCATTACATTGTGGATGATAGGCATGGAAAACTTTTGATTGATCTTAAATTTGGTAAAAAGCTATTTAACATGTTTATTTTTGTAATTATTACCATTGTCTAAAATGATGGTATGAAGAGAACCAAAGAAATAAATAATTTGGTTAAGAATGAACTTGGCTATGGTAGGACTGATAAAATTAACAAGGGGCATGGCTTCTACCCACTTGGTAAAGTAATCAATAGTGGTGATGATAAAGACATGCCCATCTTGGGAATGAAAAAGTTTACTAATGAGATCAAATCTCCATGTGGAAAATGGCCAAGGAGATTCAATAGTTTGAATCTTGGTAGGGGGTGACTGGATAAGATCATTATGAAGCTGACAAGGATTGCATTTCTTAGAAAATTCAATTGCATCTTTTTTGAGAGTGGGCCAAAAGTAATCCATACATAGGCATTTGCGTGTTGTAGCATGTCCACTATAGTGACCACCGCAAATGCTCCCATGTTCTTGTTCAATAAGAGGAGGGAACTCATATTTCATAACACAATAGAGAAGTTACCTTGGAAGTTATAATAGTAAATGATGTTATGTCGAAATACATACTTGAAAGCTTGTTTATGAATGTGTGCCTTTTAACAAAAATTTAGATTAGGAGGATAAGTTTGATGTTCTAAGTATTGAATGATATTTTGATACCAAGGGATTTGTCTAATAGTCAAAGCCTCGATTTGACAGATAAGTGAATCATGTGGTTAGATAGATAATGGAGATTTTTGGATTTGTATAATAATGGAAGGATAAAAAAACTTGATGAGGATGAAAGAGAGAAGTTGAAGAGGTAAGCAAATTAGTAATGGAATTTTGGTCTCAAGGAATAGGCTCGATAGTGAAAGAGATAAAGTCCTTACCAAGAGTGGTTACAATTTGATGATATGTAATGAGGTTCTCACTTTTACATTGATAATCACCATTAACTTGATGACAAACGAGATGAAAATCTCTTAAAACATGAAGATATTGGATGTCTAGATCAAGGGAAGATCTCATGTCTAAAATAAGAGATTTGTTTTTAGCCATATTATTGGTGACATCAAAGGTAAAATGAAGAACCAAAGGAATGATCTTATCAAGAGGACTAGTGAGAATATAACTTGCCTTAACTCCGTCACTAGGCAAGGTAGGAAGAGGATCATAATATTCAATATCTACTTCAAGGTCTAAAATTTGATTTCCATGGAGATCATATTAAGAATGAATCTAACGGATATTAGTTGCTTTGGCATCTAGTGTAATTTTGGAAGTAGATGAAGAGGATTGATTCGAGGAGATGGGAGTGTTGATATATTCAATGATGGGAGAAGAATCTGAATAAATGATTGGATCCTTAAGAGGTAGAGAATATGTAGGATTAATCAAAGATCTAATATTTCCATAGTCCATACAAAATAATAATTAATCTTTTGGAAAAAATATGTAAAGTTTTAATCTTGACATGTTTCAGATCCACTTATATGATCCTTCATCAAGAAAACAATTTAACTGATGAAGGATAACATAAATGGATTTGAAACATGTGAAGATGTAGGATTGTCTATAGGTTTGGAAGATGTAAGTTGTTATACCACCCAAGGAGTATTTATAAGTGGAGAATTAGTGGGAGGTACATGACCCTTAAGATATATGTCATGATGTGTAGATATGGTATGTATGAAGTTGGGCTAAAATATTTTTGTAGTGTTGGACATCCAAGTCTTGAGAGTGAGCTTGGGCCATGATATATTTGTCATCATATGTTGGAAAAATTGTACATATTTGAGAATCAGGGGGGTTTCATAAGGTGAAATCCCAATGTTTTTAAATATATGAGGGGACATGGTGGGAGGATCTTGGAATAATTTAGCCACTCCAAAATCATTGAAAGTGAAGGCATCTTTAGGTAAAGATGGAACCTGAGCATTGTATGGAGGGGGAAAATTGGTAATCTCATCTATGATGAGATTAGTACGATCTCAGGGTAAGAGAGAAGGAAGAAGCCAATATAAAATATATGGAGCTAGATTTTTAGTATTTCAAGTGTGTTGCAACTCATTGGGCTCATCATCATCAAAATCCACAAGAGTAACTTGAAGATTAGGATTCATGTTGATGAACTCAAGTAAAGGAGCACCATTGATTTTAGAAATTATAGGAATTCGATATTGAGGCTTAGGATTAGCAATATGGATGCTTAAGGGGTTGATATTAGCTTCATGTTTGAAACATTTTATCTTATGTAATAATTTAATACACTGACTACCAGAAGAGGTGATGGGCCTCGATGAGTCCATGGATGACCAAGAAAAATATTATAGGATAAAGGAAGATCAAGGACCATAAGCTTGGTTTTGATAGTCTTAGGTCCAATAGTCAAGGGAAGCTAAATGTAGTCAAGTGGATTTTGATTAGTCTTGTCAAAACAACAAGTAAGATGGGTTTGTTTAAGATGATCTTTGTTATAACTAAGTTGTTGAATGCACCATAAGGATGTGACATTAATACTAGAATCTTCATCAACTAGAAATTTTTGGATAAGGGTGGTATTAATGGCTACTTTGATAAAGAGAAGCAGATCGCCAATACAAAAAAGAATTTCTTCATTGATCATGTCCTCTTCAATAATTCAATGGAAGGCTTCGAAGGACACATAGTCTCAACGGTATTGACACTAGTTGGTTGAGAATTGATAGAAGGTGGTTTTTAATCTATGGAAGATGGATCTTTAATTTCTTGAAGTTGTTGCATAAGAAATTTACAATGATAAGGTGAAGTGTGAAACAAATCCATAAGAGGTATCTTACAAGGCATAGAGTTGAGTTCTTCAAGAAAATTCTAATGTGATTTAGAAGAACTAGCATGAGGTTTAGAAGGCAAATTATATTTAGGAGGTATAAATGTGGTGGGAGGATAAAAAGGAGGAAGTTGTTCCTTAGGTTCGTCCAAAATATTAGGAGTGGTAGTGGTATCTTTAAGTAATTATTCTTATAAAGATGGTTTCTTAGGCTTGGTAACAGGATCTTTTTGAGCCAGTTTACGATGATAATTAACCTTAGTAGCATTGACATATTTAGAGTTAATATAGGTCATAATCAGTATCTATTAGTGTAGGTTTTTATTTTTCCCTATTTATTAATTAGGGAAATTGTATTTCTTGTGCATACATGGAGTTTTCCTATATTTGTGAGATAGGCTAGCTTATGTGGAGGTGTGTGTCATAGACGTGTCATAGGTGTCATAAGAATGTCATAAGTAACTCCCTTGATGGGAGTTACTTCTCTATTCTTAGCACCTTGTCACCATCTTTCATAGAGGAGCTACATTCTATTCTTGGGGTGCCTTGTCCACCTTTTGTGGAGGAGTTCCTTACGTACTCTCCTATTTGTATTCCTCACTTTGGCCATCTCATGCTAATCAAATTTTGGTTTTCTCCATTTTGTCTTGTGCAATTTCTCTTATTGTGTCATTTTCAAATTGCTTTAGCATCTATGTGGTGTGCACATCTCCATTGCACTTGCATTATCTAGATTCTAGCAACAACTTTGATATGGTATCAGAGCAAAACTGGTAATCTTGTGTGTGATTATGCTTTTAGATTATTTTGAAATCAAGAGGAGTGGAGTTCTCTTTATTTTCTATTCTTGATTTAGTCTAAAATAAATAAAAAAATTCTGTGAATATCATTTCTGGTATCTTTGGCCTTTGGGTGTCTTGATTAATCTGTTGTGGCTTTAATAAGTCAGAGGAATTTTTTGTTGTCATTTTGCAAAAAAATCTCTATATTCTGTGTGTTGTTCTTGGATGCCACCTTCAAATGTGGAGCTTCTAGTAAAAAGAAGTGAAGGTTTCCAGCCCAGGCACTGCCCAGGGGCCTACCACTCCAGGTGCTGCCCACTCACAACACAAGCAAACAACACTTCAGTTCTATGCCAAGCTTCTATACTTCCAATAGCAGTAGTGCTTTTTACAGACCCACGCATCCTTTCCAATAGCCAACCAGGTCGTATGGCACTCAGGTCTACTTTTTTTTGTTTTTTTGCAAAAAATCAGAACTGTGCCTTTCTTTTGGGACGCCACTTGTTTTGTTTGCTATCCAAAAACTTCTGCGTCTCTTTTTTTGTGAAGTTTTGCCATGCCACAGTCTACACAAATTTACAATTGATCTTTAGAAAAATAATCATGATGAACTAGACACTACCATTTCTTAACCGAAATCCAAAGCCATCATTAAGAAATTACATGAAGTTATAATTGATCTATATGAAGATGCTTGAGACCTTTATTTTTATGGTGTTAAATTTATCCATGGAGTTAAGATAGGATGTGTCTTAGTTGATCCTCATATAAAAATCATACCTCTCAATTTATGATTAACTTTCAATGTTACTAACAACATTGATGAATATGAATCTCTTAATTTAATAATGGAAGCTACTATTAATTTAAACATCCATTACTTACATGATTTAAGAGATTCACAACATATCTATCAACAAGTTAATAGTGAATACCAATGTAAGAGTTAAAATATTATCTCTTATACTCAAGTTTCTACCACTCTTGCTCATGAATTCAAATCCTTTACTATAGAACAAATTCTAAGAGAGCATAATGCCATGTGTAACTCACTCACTTTATCTAATTCTCTTTTAATCATCATCAAGATCTTCATAACTACTAATTTATCATCCACATATGAAAATCATAATATTCATTACTAACCACAAATGATTATCTTATCTATCATATTGATATTATAACTATGTGGCATAACTTGTGCTGCAAAAACATTATATAATTTATCAAAAATCACTCCTATCCTATAGATATTGATTCTACAAAAAATTATAATTTTCATCCAAGCATATAAATATGTCTTATGACATGATATCCTCTAATATATAAATATCAAAGGTACCTTGTTTTATTGTGTCACTCAATATGAAGTTCCTTCCCTCCTTGAATAATCACAAGACGAAAATTTTAGTGGTCACTCTAGTGGACATGCTATGACTTGAAAATACCTGTGCATGGGATAATTCTAGTGCACACTTGAAAAAGATGCTATCACATTTGTAAAAAAAAAATCAATCTACACCAATTTCATGATGATGTTATTAACTCTCCTCCAGTTGAACTGCAAACTTTAGAATCTCCTTAGAATTTTTCCATATGGGGACTAGATCTCATTGGTAAATTACCTTATTTGAAAGATGGTCACATATTCATTATCATGGACACTAGATATTTCAACAAGTGGGTTGAAGTTATGCCCCATTTTAATGTAAATGGTATTAACATATCCAAATTTATACTTAATTAGATCATTTGTCACTTTGGAAATCCCAATGCTATTACTTCCAATGATGTGGGAATTTCAATAATAAGGATATGAAATAATTATGTCCTGAATTCAAAATCATGCATAAATTTTCAACATCTTATCATCCTTAATTCAATGTAAAAGTATAATCCAGTAATAATAATATTAATAAAATATTACAAAAGATAATATGAGATTATCATTTTGACTAGCATATAAAACTTTATCTTGCACTTTGGGATTATCACACTAGCATCTATAGTACTAATGGGGAATACCATTCTCTTTAGTATATGGCTATGAATATATATTACCTATAGATGTTGAGATATTATACTTATGTATTTATCTTCATGTAATTATTCCTGATGAATAAGTTCATGAGGATCATCTACCTACTTTAGACACTCTAGATGAGTGTCACCTAGGTGCTTTGCACCATAACTAACAATACAAAGCCCAAATTAATAAACAACACAATAAAGAAGTAAAATTTTATACCTTCAATAATAGAGACTTAATCCTTAAATTATATTATACACATAATAAATAAGTAAAGTATGCTCAAAAGTGTTAAGGACCTTATTCGATCAAAGACATTCTTGGTACTAGTACTTACATGTGACAAACTAATGAATGACATATTTTCATAGAATCCATTAATTTTCAACTTTTAAATAAGTGTTTTTATTAAATTATCATTTATAATATTGTTGTTATCTTACATATAGTTCTTATAATATGGTAATAACACTTCTTGTAGGTTTTTAAAATCATTTCAAAAAGTACCACCACATCAATTTTAGTAGCCTTAGTTCCTATCATTGGTTCTTTTTTATATCCTCATTTATTTATTTATTTGACTCATTAGTTACATAGTAATACCATGGATAGGACCCAACCATCTTCATGGACATTTTACTATTTATGTTACTAGTCTATGCTTGTAAATATGAACTATGGATTCAATATACTAAAAATAGTAACATAACCCAAAACTTACAAAAACATCAAGGGAAGAGAATATGGAAGCAATGAAAAATTATAAATGAGCTCTTACCATAAATTTGATCTTATCATATTCACTCAATTATATTCAAACTAATTCTCCAATGATATTTGACTCACTTGTTGGATTGCTCAATAACGGTGTCTTAAAGACAAATAGTTTAATGGCTTCTTAGATGCAAGGATAGGGTAGATGCAATGGGATTATGAAGAATTAAGAGGTAGGGTATATGGATGAAATAATGGATTTAAATATTTATAATTAGTCTAACCAAGCTTCATGTTTATTTATTTATAGGTTGATGGAGGAGGATTTAAATGAATTTTAAATTCATAAGAACTATCTAGTTTAAGGAACTCTAGAAAGTTAAAGAGGGCTTTAGATTTTAGAGTCTTCTATATATTATTAGGAGTTAATAAGGATTTTTTAGGTGTTTAGGGAGGTTTAAGGATATAGGTGTGTAGGAGAGGCTAAGGATATGTTGGCTAAGTGGATAGGTAGAATATATTTGAATTTTAAATTGGCAAGTGGGCAAGTAGTTAATTAATGAGGTAAGATAAGTGGTTTAATAGGATATTAGTGGGATAATGAAGGGATTAATATGTCATTAGGGGTTTATAAAGTTTAATATGATTTAGGCAATATATGATATGTAATGGGATTTAATTATTAAGTAGGGATATGCTTATGAAATTAATTACTATAATTAGTTGGATTAGTAAAATAGTTAGGGTGAGTAGATTAAGTGTATATATTCTTCCCCTTTAAAAAAGTATTTTTTGAGTGGTGAAGTGGAGATTAATGGTATTTCAAAGAAAAAATAGTGTGTGGATGATTTAGTGAAAAGAGGTTATATGCTACCCCCTTCAAGGGACATACAAAGATGTATGAACTGGATGGCCACTTGAAAATAGATCGATGGTGTGGGTATAAAATCAAGATAATGAGGGGTTAATATACCCTAGGTGCTAGTTGAGCTATTATAAGATGCCCCAAGTGGAAATTAAATGAGATATAGTTATGGGTGTAATACTAATCCCAAAGGGCAATACACCTAAGCAAAAATGATTATAGTCTTAGGATGAGTCCATAGAAAAGACCAATGCTGAGGAGAGAGGTGAGTGGATTCATGTGATAAGACAAATATTCTTGAGACAATGACATAGGCTCTATAAATAGATAAATAACTATGACATGAGTTGTTAAAATTTCCCAAGAAAGGACACATGTGAGGGAGCGTTATAAGATGATAAAATGATGTAGAATAAGTTATTTATGATTATAAATATATTGTATATGTCAATCATAGTTCAACGCGATTTAAGATATTCAAGTGGCTAGGAAAAGATGGGATGGGAATTAGTGTTAGTGGTGGTCGAGGTATTCTTGGGAATTATAAATTATCCAAGTGATACCTACATAGTATGAAAAGACCTCATGATAATGTAGTTATAACTTTGGATAGTAGATGAGGAGTGGGGTAATGGAAGTCCATACCCATGAAAATGATTAAAATGACTAGTGAAATAAAGAATAGTTAGTGGGAACATGATTTGATATGATTAACAAAGAAATAAATGGATAGATAACTTCAAATTATATGTTTAGGTAAATGGGTAGGTTTATTATGGACTCAATAGAGTGATGGGGGGAAAGAATAGGGTTATTGGGGGGTAAAATAAAAAATTATGGGGTAAAAGAAGTCATTTTCACTCTTTGTTGTAGGTAAAAATTTTAGGATTCGGTTATATATGAATATACATCTTGGATGAGAAATATTTTATGATCATTATTTAGTAATGAATATAGTGGGTACACATGGATGTATATTATTGAGGCTGATAAAGAGAAGAGTTGTCTAGGAGAATCCATTTTATGTAGACTAGGATAACAAAAGGAAGTATCGATTTTAGAGTGGATTAGACATTCTAAATGACTCTTCGATAGGTATCCCCTTCACACTTTTAACAATAATCTAACCCATTTTCATATCTCCTTATTTTTAAAAGCATATATATTTATAGCCACTATTGGAATTAGGGTCACATGGAAAGGTGAGTGAATAAGATGGGAAGATGGGAAAAGAAACAAAATGATGGGAAGGGAAGTTATGATAGATAGAAGTTCCCCCAAGTGTGGGGTCTTAAAAATGGAGGATTTGTGTGCCTTATAGATATAAAACCTTTTAAAATTCATGATGGTCATGGGATTATCAAGCTCATCACCATCTATCATGGCCAATATGTATGCCCTTGATATGAATTTGTCAATGATAACATATTTTCTATGCCAATTTGCTTTAAACTTTCCTTTCTTTTGATGCTCAACATTGGTGTTTTTTTAATATTATTTAACTTGAAATAGGTCACTAATTTTAATATCTCTAGACTATATTTTATTTTGATATTTGTCCTTGAGATTATTTTGATATGACCTAAGGTGATCAAGGTAATTTTGATGCTTCTCATCCAATAAATCTAGCTCATGTATATGCTCCTATCTATACACATTGTCTATTATCATTCCTTGCAAGGATATTCATAATGAGGGCAAATCAAATTCAAATGGAAAGATTTATTTTACTCCATATACTAGAGAGTATGGGGTAGCCTTGGTTGGCATTCAAACACTGATTTTATAGGACCAAAGTGGTAGATATAGTTGTAAATGCTAATTTCTTCCAGCATCATCAACAATCTTCTTAAGTATTTTAATAAGGGTTTTGTTTATCTCTTTTTATTGTCCGTTGACTTATGGATAATAAGGTGTAAATAAATGATACTCAATATGGTATCAATTAAATAGGTCTTGCACTTATTAATTCTTAAAATATTTGTCATTATTTAATATGATTTTGGATGGGATTTTAAAGAAACAAATAAATTAATTTAAAATGATCTTAGATATCTATAGACCTATGGTGTATACAAGTGACATGGATTCCACACATTTAGTGAAATACTCTATGACTATGATTATGAAATTCTTCCCATATGATGAATTAGGATTAATCTTGACAACAAGATCTAACTCCCATACTAAAAATGTCCATGGGCTCATTATAGGTTGAAATTTTTGAGCAGGGGCATATATGAAATTCTTGTGTTTATGGTAGGCTTCACACTTTCACACATATTTAAAATCATCATGATCCATTATTAGCACATAATATCTTATTTAGAGTAACATATTGGCTAGGTCCATCCCACTGACATGGCCTATACAAATATCATCATGAACCTCCTTGATTGTGAGAATAACCTCTTATAATGTCAGGAATCTTAGCACAATCCCATCATAGCCTCACTGATAGAGTGTGATACCAAGGATGGTGTAACGGGTTATGTGTTAGATGAAGGCTTTTCATTGATGCTAATTTAGGTTTGGTGGAAGGTTATTATTGTGGAGGTTAGTATAGATGTCATGGTACCAGGGTTGACGGGGATCAGGGATAACACAAATTTGGTGATAAGTGAATGCTTGGTGTGTAGGCAATAATAAGTGTTCAACCAAAAAAATTCCTTCAAAGAGATATTCTAGGATATCTATTAAAGATTAAATAGTGTCCATGGCATCTATAGCTTTCTTACTTCTTCTGGGTACTTGCTCAAAAGTTACAATATGAAAAATTTGCTTTAATTGATCAAACATTTACTTATAGGGAAGTAACATTTCATCCTTAGTTTGTAACTCTTCATTCACTTGTTTGATAATTAAATGGGAATCTTTTAAGACTTGAAGATGCATAATATTCCACTAAAAGACAAGCTCTAACCTAGTAATTAATGCCTCATATTCAACAATGTTATTAGTACATGGGAAAGAGATTTCAAAAACTTTAGGGTTAGGTCTCCTTATGTTTGACCAAAAGGATTCCTACTCCTAACCCATGCATGGTAAAATATGCATCAAAATATAATCTCCAGCCAGGTGATTCCTTACTTATCATTATGGACTCATCATGGATGGTTGTTATCAATGGTTGCATATTCACCATAGGTGTTGCTGCTAATTGATACATTATAACTTGCCCCTTGATGGAATTTTTAATTACATACTTTATATAAAATTCACTTAACAACATGATCCATTTGGAAATTCTTCTTTTTAGGGAAAAATTGGATAATATGTATTTGAGTGGGATAAATTTTGATTTAGCTTGACTTGATTATTTAACATATAATGCGTAAGTTTTTGTGAAACGAAGACCAAAGCCAAACATGATTTCTCTATAGGGGTATAATTAGGATTATATAAAATAAGTATTGTGTTTAGATAATATATGGCTATTTATTTGCCTTCATCATTATGTTGAGCTAAGATAACTCTTATAGCACATGGTGTAGTAGAGATATATAAGAGTAATGGACTTCCTAATATAGGTGGTGAGAGGATTGGAAGCTTCACTAGATACTAGTTCATATTATCAAATTACTTTTGTCATTACAAGTTTCAGTCAAACTAAGCCCTTTTATTTAATATATGAGTGAATGGATGGAATTTATCAACCAACTAAGATATGAATTGATGAATGGCCTATAATTTCCATTGAAGGATCCTTAGTTTTTATAGGTTCTTAGGTGATGGCAATTCAACAATGGATTTCACTTTAGTAGTGTCTATCTCAATACCTCAACAAGAGATTATGAAGTGACCCCAAACACACATTTCATTGGGTTTAGTCTAAATTTACATTCTTTGAGCCTCTCTAAAATTTGTTAGAGGACCACTAGATATTTTTATATGAGATTGCGATTTCTTAAGATGTCATCTACATAATATTTGACAATATCATACACCATGTCATGGAATATGATGTTATTTCCCTTTGGTATGTTGATCCAGTGTTTTTCAAGCTAAAGGGCATTGCTTGATAGCTGAAAGTCCCGCATGGAGTGATGAGTGTAGTTTTATGTTGATATTCTGAAATAATTTTGACTTGACTATAACCAAAAGATCCATCCATGAAGGAAAGCACTTCATATCCTACTATAAATTCAATGATCATATTGATATTTGGTAAAGGAAACTCATCTATTATATATGCCTTATTTATATCTAGGAAGTTAGTATAAATCCATATCCCTCTTTGTGGTTTTCAATAGGGACAATATTATAGATCTACTTAGAATAATCAATTGGTCGAATGAATCTTGCTTCCAAGATTTTTTGTAGTTATTCCTTCACTAATAATACTACATTAGGGTGTATATTATAGAGATTATAATTAATGGTTTTATCATTTGGATGGACCACTAAGTGATGTATCACAAAACTAGGATCTAACCCAAACATGTTGGAATAACTCCATTCATATACATCGATAAATTTTTTAAGAAGCCTAAGAATATTTTGACATTCCTCAAAAGTGAGAATTGTCCCCAATTTGATTGTTTTAATATTTTCATTAGTTTTGATGTTTATTTTCATAACACCCTCAATTATGTAAGGTGAATTTTCTTGAAGATATGTTGGGGGTGGTGCTAACTCTTCTCCTAAAATAAGCTCATCTAGGAACTCTACACCTAGCTCCTAATAAAGCTCATGTTCATCAGGGCTAAGTTAGATCTCTTATATATCTAGAGAAGAATCAACTTCATCATATTATTCCTCTTCTATTTGATCTAACAACTCTTTTTACTCTCCAAAATAGGTTGATTAATTTAAATTAATAGTGAATCCTATTTTGTGATCCCTTGATGGCATGAAATATTGAGCTCCTAGATACTCAATAATAGCCTCATCATTTTGAAATTAATCAAAGGATGATTATTTCCTCTGATCTTAGTCTATTCTTTGAGGGTAACAAAAAAAGATGTTGATAGTGGAAATGGAAGTGTATGACAATAGATTCATGATATATATGTCTTCATAGAGGCTACAAACAAAAACTATCTTAACTTCATCATCATAAGTAGAATATTTAAGAATCAAAGAAATATCAATGGTGATAGAATTTAGGTTAATGCCTAGTGTTTTTTATCCCTAGGACAAGTCATCTTGGATGTTATCTAACACGAAAAAATTTCTAGCCTCCCTTATTATTTTCAACTTATCTTTACCCTTATAATCCATGTTTTAAAACATTTTATGATGTTGGGGATATTTCTTCTTTTGAAAATATAGGGCCTCATATTCATGAATGATCCAATAATAATAAGGTTCTTCAAAATATTTTTTTGATAAGATCCATGTAATTGTGAAGTTCATTAACCTTACTTGATAGATAATAGGTTTATCTTTCCTCATAGTAGGGGAACCATAGCTACGTGAGGATAGTGAAAGGTTTCTTATGCAAATGGGTTTTGTACTCATACTCCCCACACCACTTGAAGACAATCCCCAAACTAATGATTTTTGGTGACTTAGATGAGGTGGGTGATAGACTATCAGGGTGGACATATTTCATAGCTTTAGGATTATAAGACAAGATTTGGGTATTGGGGAAATAACAACCAAGATTTGATTGTTCCATTTGATAGCTACAAAATATTTGATTTCAATCAGGATGGTGACCTCCATGCCTGAATGTGGGAATTTGATAAATTGTTGAAGGGTGGAGGTACCACTCACATCTCATGAATCCATGGGTATTCCAAAATCATATTATAGAGGAGATATACATCCACTAAATGGATTAAGGTTTGGTGGACTACAAGTCCCACAACTATTGAAAGATATTTCTTCTAGAAAATGACCTTTCATTATCATCATATACCTTAATCATAGTTAGAGTGGTCTCCACCAAAGATTCTAAATATCCAAACTTTTTAATAAAGTCAATATTACATAAATTTAATGCATATCCTTTCATCTATAAGAACCCATGGGATTTTTTGGTTGGTGATGGGTATTTCAATGAATAAGGGATAATTGTGGTTAGGAACTATTGGTGGCATGTCCTGGGCATTGAAATTGATCTATTATGAGGGATATATATTACCCACCAAAGATTGAAATTGACTTGTGTCAATATCCCTAGGATTTTTTAATTCATTTAAGACTTTATTTAGTATCTCCCGATGCACATATGAAGTTTTGAGAAGGTCCATAATAGATATTTGGGTTGGAATCTTCTCAAGTTGTTCCATAATATAATATGGTTTATCAGAATAATTTGATAATTTCTTAGGGATAGTGACATTTTGAGATAAATTAGTAAGTGGGTCCTTTGGAGGTGCTCCAGTAACTATGATTTTTCCACATCTTGTAGTGACTACATAATCAATTGTGGCCATGTTAATTTTAAGGATGGGGGATGGTATATTTATGGGCTCTTAGGGGCCTTTTGTTTTGAAGGTGTTAATGTAATGGTAATCTATTTTTTTAAGGTGTAATCTTGACCATGAACCTCAGTGGTTTTTTCTCCTTTTGGTCATGCTTTGGTAGGGGGTCTTGATATATATCCAGTTGCTGATTTTTGGATTGACTTGTTTAACTCTCTCTTTTAACTTTGATTTTCCCTTTTGTCTATTACATCTTGGATTAATTTATTAATTTCATGCACTTTTTAGTATTATGACATTTGAGTCGATGGTATTATCAAAACTTGTCTTCATGGTACTAGTTAAGGTGTGGCTTATTATCATCTAAGGGTCAAATTTTTGGGAGAGTTATCATGCTGGTAGGAATTAATTATTTTAGGAACATTTAAATAGGTATACCAAGACTAGTAAGGTACCTTTCCCCATTCTAGGCTTTGGTTTCCCTCTTTCTATATAATAGTGTAGATATATTGATATTTAGTAATATGGGAAGATTTATGTACTATTTGTACATGTTTTGTATTAGTAACAATGTCCCTGACTACATTTTTGTTATTGTTAAGGATGTTTGACGTACCTAAGAAATTATTATCTTGAATTTGACTTTGTTAATTTTGGGTATATAATTTTATTGTTCCCATTTAAATAAGTGATTTTTTTATTTAGATACCATTATCTAGAATTTCATCAAAGGATTTGGCACATTGTAATTTCAGATGATATGTCAATTTTGAATTTAAATTATCAATAAATATCTTAGCCAATTCATTTTTGGGGACCATGTAGTGGAACAAATTAGAAAGTCTTATCCATCACTGTAAAAATGATGATAGACTCTCCCCATTCCTTTGTTTAGTGTTATAAAGATCGATAACATAAATATCATGTCAAATATTCAAAGAGAAATATCTCACAAATTTTTATGTTTTTTCCTCAAAAGTAGTAATGGACCCCTTTCATAATTGCATGAACCATTCAAGAGAAGGTCCTATGAGACTTTTAGGAAAAACCCATAGTATATAAGCATAATTATATACAACCTCATAACATGATACATAGAAATCTTGAACATGGTTGTGTAGGTCCCCTCTCCCCTTATATTTATCAAAATTTGGAATTTTAAAGTGTGTCAAGAAGAGTATATGTTAAATTATCATGTTCAATAGGGATGTTCAAAAGTCTTCATATCTGTATCTCATTGCCTTAGTATAAGGGTCAATCTATTGAATATTTTCCTTCATCATCTTCCACTCTTGGGAAATTGAGGGATCCATTAAGGGATTAAAAGTATGATTTTGGCTTGTTTTTGGATTTAATAAGTTAGGATTAGTGTTTATTTGAGTTTTTTTGGTTGATGCAGGCCTTTGGTTTTAAGAATGGATTTAGGATGTGAGGGATTCGATTTGTTGGGCTAATTTGTCTAGGCAATCTTCCAAGGTAGATATCCTTCTATTAGCCTTAATGCAATTATTTTTAAGGGGTTCTTCTTATTTTTCTAGCTTTTGTTCATGGTGAAAAATATTGGGTTCACCTTGTACTTATTTAGTTACATTTGGGTGAGGTGGAATGTTGGGTCTAGATGATGGATGAATGAGATGTTTTAGGATACTAGGGTTAAATGTAGGAGGTAACTTTCCCCCATTCTAATGACTTGGGTGAGGATTTGGTCATGTTTTTCATATATATATATATATAAATCAAATTATTCTCTAACCTTATCATTATTAAATAAGTTATTTTTGAGTCTTTCATCTCCTCTAGGAGTATGCATATCACTTTGAGTTTCTTCATTATACCTACTATATTCACCTAGTGTCCTAAGCACATCATCCTCCTAGTTTGATCTTTGTCCCAATATTAGGACTTAGGAATGGGTATTGATTGGTATGATGGATAATGTAGGGTGATTTTAAGATGGTTATGGGTTTATATGGTGTGGGACAAAAAAGGAATATGAATTTGAGCACTAATCTTGTCTTGAGTTTTAGACTAGAGTGGTCAAGATGTGTGTAATGGATATGATAGGATTATATTTGGAGATTAATGATTAAGTTGATTAAGTATTACCAATGTGACAACTATATATAAGTTTAATCTAGCAAAGAGACTAAATGATAAGAGGACTAAATGCCTTTTCACAATAGTAATATAATGATTGGATGGGTATTAGTTATGAATAAGAGGGATGATAAGGTGATAGATATTACTTATATAGTTAAATACTCTGGTAATAATTAATAAAGGTAGTGCATTTTGGGTGGACAAGGTGATAAAAAGTGATGGGTGACCACTATAGTTTAATTTTCAAGACAAAATATATTACTCAAGGTTTTGGTGAATGGGATGGAAATAAAAATGATTTAGTTTAATCCTGAGATGGAATGTGTCTTAAAGGTTTTATAGGTGTTTTCTGAAAAAGGGATAAGGCTAACTCATCTCATAATCAATATAGTTCTAGTACAACACATACAAGTACACCAATCATAATACCTAATATTAATAAATAAAAGGGGTGTATAACCTGACAAATGCACTTTTTAATGGATTTGCAAGTGAGGCTATATGATGATGACCCATTATAGAATCTCTTGAACCCTCCCAACCCCATCTGTACTTGATAGTCACTTGTGAGATGATACTGACTCTGATAACAAGTTATCTATTATGACCAATAGGTCTTAATATAGGTTTACATAGAGTTTCTATGGGCATCCCCAATATACACAAGGTACATGGGGCCCAAATCTATGTGGGGTTTTGTGTAATGCCTAATTTAGAGAATTAATTTTTCCCCTTCATGAAAGACCTGTATGGGGTCAATCACTTAGCCTAACAAAAATTGTCCCTAATATTTATACTCTATCATAATACAAAGTGTGGTTGAATGTACAATGATGAAATCCATGTCACCAACCCCTAATGACTAGGCAAGTGCATGGGTAAGAATTGCAGGTCATTTTTCACCCTGTAAAATCAAATTTTGGGTTAACAAATAAGTAAAACTAAATTTGTTTAACCACCTATTTAACTGTGTGAGATATAGACACAAGAAATAAAGGACACACACACACACACACACACACACACACACACACACACACACACACACACACACACACACACACACACACACACACACACACACACACACACACACACACACACACAAACAGGTGTGCGCGCGCGCGTGCACACACACACATGCACACACACACACATTCAAAATCTAAATTATATAATAATCCTTGATCCTATAAATAAACAAGTTAAAAAACTAACTTAGGGACTTCCACTTAAGTGTCCTACATAAAAACTATTAGTAATTTTTAACTAGTCAAAACTGCCATTGGCACCTATAAAACCACACTGATAGAGTCAAATTTTCAAAATCAATTGTAAAGAAGGAAATATCACATCTAAAAGTTAAAACCAAAATTGAAAGACATGTTGTTTTATAAATATTTAATTATATGTGACCATATAGTTAGGCAAAACCACTTGTGTTTAATACAAAACTGTAACTGAAAATCAATATTATAATTATCGAGATGTGGTTTTGTAGCCCACATGAATTTTTTTTTTCTAAGTAGACTAAAAAATAAAATACTTATAATTATAAAAGATTGTTTTTATTAAATTAAGTCTATACTAATCAAATAAATGTATTATAAAATGCCCTAAATCACAATGTTGATGGATATTCAAAACCACCTTTGTAAATCAATATTACCTCTTTCAACAAGTGGTTTTACAACTAGGCAGATTAAAACACAAATTTTTGAAAATGCCTAAGATAGATGATGTCTAAAATTTTTAGATTATTTACAAAATGAGCACTAAACTAAACTATTGAGAGAAGATAAGTTATTAAATATGAACAATAACACTTAGTTTTGTAACTATATTCAAAATCGCTTGTCCAGCCTCAAAACCACTTATGAGAATCAAAATCACCTCTATCAAGAAGTAGTTTTGTGAAAATTAAAATTTATAGTATATAAAAGATATACAAATGCATACTGAGATTACTTAAGACACTGAATAAAATTAAAAATATGAATACCTATCACTAGAAATCAAAAGTTAGATTGATAATTACTATTATCTATTTATTTTAAAAACTGTTTGTGCAACTATCAAAACTACAACTAGGATTCAAAATCATATTGTAAAAAGGATAAATTACAAAAAATAATAAAAAGGATGATTTTAGGGATACTTGATTTTGTTTGAACATAATCTCCCCTTCCCTATAAGCGGAGACAAAAAATAATCAGGTAGTAAAAATCACAAGTCTTAGTTAGTAATTAAACCTAAATAAAAATAGCTTATTTTAGAATAAAAACCATAGATGAAAATTAATATCACTACTAAGGAAAATAAATTTTGATTAGTATGAAAAATCTACTTATTGTGTGAGAGATAGAACTTTTTTTCTATTCCTGCAAGATAACCAGGTTAGTACAAAGTTATATAAACTAAAAATATGTCAAAATGTCTAATATTAACCTAATTATAATATTTAGTCAAAATCTCAAATATAGTAGCAAAACCATAACTGAGATTCAATATCACCTCTATCAGAAAGTGATTTTGTAAAGGGCCAAAAAATTATAAAAAAAAAGTCATAAGTTAATGGTTAGTTCATGCAGTTAGGCAAAACCACAACTAGAATTTGTAATATTGCATATGTAAAACCACAATTTATAGATCAATACCACACTTTACATGGGACGTGAAAATTTCAAAATTTTGTTTTACATCTCAATTTCTCACTAAGCTGATTTACATAATTATATGTAGATTATTATGGTTGTTAAATTGATTAATTACTTTCTAACTAAATTATAAGTTAGATGTTGTTATGGGATAGTTTTATGTTACTTTGATTTAATGATTTCATAGCTATGAGTTATATGTATTGTAAATTATTTATTTTATAATTGTGTTAATTATTGTTACAATAATGTTTTATGATATATATATCATGATGTATTGGGATAACTACTTTCTTTTCATGAGTTGGATGCATGAGAGTTTCATCCCTCATTTCATGATGGAGGGAGATCATCATCAGAGAGGATGACATAGATAGAGGTGTTGGGGGATGATAGAGGAATGTCTGGAGTCCATACACACACCACATTAGATAGTACATGTTATTTGCATTTAGATAATTTGATTTTGCATGTTAGTGAGTGTTAGTTTAGTTTAATAATTATATGTGTAATAAATCATAGGTTATTTCATTGTGGATATTATATGTAGATTAGTGAATAATGTTTCTGTATGATTAGGTTGTGATTTGAATTCTTGATTGTTAATGCTTATGGGAACATAAATTTTCATGTATAATACTTGGTTACTATTGTATATAGACTAATTATAATGTCTTCATAATGTTTATAACATTACCTAGTTATCTTTATGATATTTAGGAATATCATTATATGGCTTAACACCTTAATATATGAATATAATAGAAGACATATTTAGTCTATATAATCTAATAATAACATACCAATCATGTCATTATAATAATATTATGATTAGAATAAATAATTGTCCAATCTACCATTTTGGATAAAATATTATAATGGACTTTGTGTTAGTCATATTATTATAAAATACACGAGGTTATTATTTTTAATAAGTTATTGAAAGAGATTGAATTATCCTAAAAATTAACCTATGATCTAAATCTAATTCTTTATTAGCATTCATAGATTATGCTAAGAATAGAAGTGTTATTTATCATTGTGAATAATGTTAAAAGTGGACTTTTTTAATGGGTTACATGGGGCTAGTATAGTAGAAGATTGTGCAAGGATTTTAAACAAATGTAATGAATAATGTATAGATGAAAGTATGTGAGAAAAGAGAGAGAAAAGGGATTTTATTAGTTTCATTAATGGAAGTTAACTATGTTTTTAGTCTCTGTTGGAATGAATAATTTAGATTATGCATGGTGACTTCAAGTTATGAAGTTGCATGAAATCTCAAGTTAGTAAGAGATAAAAGAGGAAAATAATGATAAGATGGATTCAAGGAGGAGAATGATACATGAAGGAGAAAGCAGAAAGTGTAGAGCAAGGAAGATAAGGATTTATGGTTCATTCAGTTTCAATTCATAAGAGTTAAAAAGGTTGGTAATGTTATTTTGATTGTTACTTGTCTTATAAGAATTATATAAGTAAAAGATTGTCTTTTAGCAATTTTTGAAGATGGTTTAAATTTTGAATGGATACAGGTTTAGTGTTATGGATGGCAGTCAGTAATGTTATTTTGATTATTACTTGTCTTATAAGAATTCTATAAGTAAAAGATTGTCTTTTAGCAATTTTTAAAAATGGTTTAAATTTTGAATGGATACAGGTTTAGTTTTGTGGATGGCTCGGCCATCCATAGCACTAAAACACTATCCCTTAAACCCCTAAGAGATGGATTAGTACTATGTATGGTAAAATAATAGGGTTTAATGGTTGAAATGAAAAAAAACTAGCCTAAGTAGGTGGTTTTGAAATTTATACAAAGATTCAGTTTTATTTTATATAAAATATTAAATTTATATACTCAGTTGGATGAAGGTCAAATTGCTGAGCATATAGATGTAATAAATAGGTTTTATGTATATTTTGTTTCAATCCTAAGTTGAGTTGATAATAGGATGAATCGACATAGGAATATGAGTACTTATAATTAGAAAATTTGATTGGGGATTAGTATATATGTTTTGGGTGATTATGAACATTTGTCATTCAAACCTATGATAATATATATGTCTATATAAAGTATTTTGAAAATCAAAACAATGATAGTAAGTAGACTATGCAAATTAGTTGATAATTAGTTCATGGAAATACTTATGTTGTGTTTAATTACATTTTAAAACTAGGAGAATATAATTGTGTGTGTGTGTGTGTGTGTGTGTGTGTGTGTGTGTGTGTGTGCGCGCGTGTGTGCATGTGTGTGTGTGTGTGTCTATATATATATATATATATATATATATATATATATATATATATATATATATATATATATATATATATATATATATATATATATATATATATATATATATATATATATATATATATATAAAGTGTGTAATTATTACATGAATTTGTGAATATATAGAGATAAATGAACTAATGTCGTATGTCTTAAATTGTATGAACATATACATAAATGGAATATTCATATTTTATTACAAATTGAGAGTATTGATTTTAAACTGAGAGTATAAATATGATTGAATAAAGTATATTTTAGTAACACAAAGAGTGAGGTTGTATTAACTGTAAGTTTGTTAAAGTTTAAATAAGAGCATATATATTTTGTGTATATTTAACTTTTCAAATAATGATTAATTGTATGCAGTCTATATAAACATATAAGTTTTAATATAGGTGTGAGTTCTATTTGTAACTAGTGGATTCATTAAAGTATTAAAACTTATGACTGTGTAAAGCTTGAATGGGTATATGTGAGATAGTTTCATTATTTGAACACATTAATGACTATGTCAAGGTCTGTTCATTTTGTATTAGATGTTGAATTAATTTTCTAAATACATATATAAACACAAAAAAGTTGTAAACCTCCATTTGATAAACAAAGACATATTTTAGGTTGTTTGATTATTATATATATTATCAATAGCTCAGGTTATTGTATACATAGTCTAAGCACACAAATTGGGGATCAATCAAGGAAATTATTTTGTAATGAATCTAATCATAATTGAATTATGTATTTTATGTTAACATATGTGAAATGTGGGGTTTTTTGGAAATTTGGAGACCCTATATGGTTTTCTAAGCCTTTCTCATGAAAAGATGTTAGTTTTTAGAATCTTATAAGTTCTAAAAGAATAATGAAAAATATTGTTACTATGATAGAACAATAATTGTGTATTAAAACATATATATTATGGGATATATATTATGCAAAATGCATAAATATATGGAATATATCTGTATGAGAACTTAGATTCTCATATACATATATAGCTTATATTTATACATTAGGATGCATGCCTATAATTATAGCTTTGACTAGTAAAAACAATTAATCACAAAATCCTGAGGGATATGACATTATAGTTATATGCATTAAGCCTCCCTAAATCATAATAAGTTACATAAATGAAATATTATGATTTTATTTATAAGTTAATTTATCTTTTAAATGATTATGACTGATATATTTAATTGAGTGGCATGTACAATATACTATGACAATGTTGGATGTACTACATTTAAATTTACTTGCATAAATTGGATTATGTAGTCTACGTATATATTTTACTCATTTGGTATTAATATAATACTTATTATGATTATTATTTATGTGATAAATAATGTAAAAAAGATTCATTCATATGTTTGACAGACTAAATGTATACATAGATATTATTCCTATATTGTAGCATGTTTTATACCTTCTATTATAAATAATCTATATCGATCTCTTAGTTATATTAATACTAACCAAATCTTGTATTAATGGTACTAACTGAGCAATGAGATGGATTTTACTAGTTTACTTAACATCACCAATGCTAAAATAAGGTAATCCGATCAAGATGTGTGTATGAATTTGACTAATCCTAAAGATCAATAACTATTTGAAAAATTTGACCAAAGTAATGTTTAGTTATATATTTTTATTTCATATGTATGATTTAAATGTTTCTAAGATATCATTTTAGAATGCATTTTATCTATGGTACACATCATGTATTAGAAATATTATAACATAGAGGTAATAACTTGTCTCTCAAGATTTCTGCACCATCACTATCTACCCATCCATAAATGGAATGGCATTCCCCATTTAATGGATTATGTGGGATCGATGGTCCATGGTTGGTGTGGAAATGCATTTGAATGATTCTCTATCTCACCACAATAGTACTTATTAGAGGCTACACTTGAGATTATCAAAGATAATAGAGTTCATGAGACTCATGCTCTATGGAGCCTTGTATTTATTATTATATATATTATTCAAATCTAATGCTAGTTGGAAATGTAAATAATTAATCATTATACATTGATAATAGTGGCTATATTATTATACTAGTTCTGGCTGGATTTTATGTAATTAATTTCTTTATGCTTTATGTTTTGATACATGTGATGCTAGTGATCAGTAACTGTTAAATATTACATGTTTAATTTATGTTTAATATACTTAGTTAATAAATTATGATCACTAATTATATTTTCATGGTGATATCTAATGAAAGACTATGTAGAATATAAATTAAAAAAAATTACATTATTCCAGTAAATCCTAGTGGAGAAGTTACATTATATTATCAAAGATTTGGCTTGAACTCTAGGACTTAATGAGTTCACTTATGTTTTTAAATCCATTTATTATAAAAAAATATAATGGTGAAAGCAAGAGCATATGGAGAGGTTCTTTTGAATTTCAATGACAATACCCCTCTATTTGATCCTAACCAATTTGTTGCTGAGCAAGCAATAAAGTTGGATCATATTCCTATACTGATGAATGAGACTAGCTATCAAATTGTAGCCTTAGAATAGAAAATTCATGGTCATGAGTAAGAATCCCATCATGATGTGCCTAAACATCATCCCATTGAGTAATAAATTTCTCAAGATCAAAGACATGAGGAAGTGCCTCAGGACGTAAGGGAACGTGTAGTTATGAAATTGGATAGGGATATAAAAAAGGTAAATCCACCTAAGTTTGATGGAACCATTATGGGAGATAGAGATAAAGCATGGTTGAATAAAATGGAGAAGTATTTAGAGATTTAAAACTAATATGAGGTCACTAAATTCATTTAGGGAGCATACCAATTAGCTAGAGAAACAACTACATAGTGGGCCAATAAGAAGTTAGAAATGAGTTTTAACTCAACTACCACTACATGGGAGTAGTTTGTGACACTATTCAGATCATGGTGGCTTCCACAAATATATTTTGACCAAAATATTATAGAGTTTTAGAATCTAAAATAAGTAGAATTATCAATGAATTAGTACTAGGAATAGTTCACCATGCTTCTAAAACATATACCTTAGTATCAGGTAGATGAGAGGTTCAAGATTAGGATGTCCATCATGGGATTGAAACACCATTTTGGAGAGGTGGATCAATGAATATGTAAAAGGAATAGTTCACCAAGCTTCTAAAATATGTACCTTAGTATTAGGTAGATGAGAGGTTCATTATTAAGGAGTTCATCATGGGATTTAAACACCTTTTTGGAGAGGTAAATGTTCATGGACCATCTACCATGGATCAAGTCTTTGAGAAGGTAGTCAAATAGGAGAAAAAGTTGAAATCTCTTGCTCAGGTTAAGGATAAGTTTAAGATAAAGTTTTTAAGTTATAAGCCGACTTTCAAATAGAACAAAAGTAGAGGAGTGGAGACTCCAAGAGTAAGTTCAAGATTTAGAATACTATATTTAATAGTGGCTCAAGTAAAACAAAATTAGGTAATAGTTCTAAAGGTATTTTTAAAGGAAACAAATATTCTGATAGGAAAGGACCACCACGAGGTTGTTTAATTTATAGAGGTGACCATTTTGCACATAAAGGTACCTAGGATAAGTTGAGGAATAAATTTTTTGCTCCTCATCTAGAAAATTTTTAGCAACATATTCATGTGGAAGTTGATAATCAATAAGCTAAATTCTAATCTTCACCCATAGAATTGTCAGGTATTTTGTTTGAACATCTAGTTTCCATTTTGAAAGATATATGGCTATATAATGTTTTATATCTCTTATAATTTTAAATAAGTTATCTATAAAAATTATATTAATGGAAAAGCCATGGCCAATACAATATGGGAATGATTTTAAAGTCAAAGTGGATCAGTGTTTAGTTGAAATAGATATTAGGTTACATGAATTCACAATAGTAGTGGATCTATATGAAACACCACATGGGTCATATGATGTGATCCTAAGGTTCAACTAGATTTTGAATCATAGATCCAAGGTTGACTGCTATCTAAACAAGATTGAGTATCTAGACAATTTTTAAAATTAGACACAAACTTAGGTCAAAAAACGGAGTTAAGGCTTAGGTAGATTTATGTAATGTAACTCAAGAAGGCCCAAGGAAAATGATGCTAAGAATTTATAATTAAGATAAATGAAATGGAGGAATTTAAGGAACCATCAATTGAAGATTATCTTTTCCATAGGAATTTTCATGATGTGTTTCTAGAGGAATTGTCAGGATCACTTCCTAAATGGGAGTTTGATTTCTCTATTGATTTCTTGTCCAAAGGGTCAATTAGACCAAGTGTGTAACCATGGGGTGCACCAGTTGTCTTCATCAATAATAAGGATGGTAACCTTTGACTTTTCATTGATTATAGAATGTTGAATAAAGTGACAATAAAAAAAAGGTATCTGCTACCTCGAATAGATGATATTTTTGATCAAATGTGAGGAGAAATGGTTTTTTATAATATTAATATTAAATATTTATATCATTAGTTATGGATAAAAGATGAGGATATTCTAAAAATGGCATTGGAACTTGATATGGGAACTATGAGTTTATAGTGTTACCATTTGAGTTGATGAATGTTCATACAACATTTATGAATCTCATGAACATTGTGTTCAAATATTATCTAGATCATTTTTTTTTTTCTTTAGATGACATTATTATATAATCTAAGGATGAAGAAGAACATATTTAACATCTGGAACTTGTTTTGAAATGTTTGCAAAAATACAAGTTGTACAATAATTTATCCAAGTGTGTATTTTTTTAAAGAAAGTACAATATATAGGACATATTATCATATCGAATGGTATTTCAATAGATCTAGGTAATATAATAGCCAATATGGAGTGACTGGTACCAAAGAATGTCCACAAGGTAAGGAGATTCATGGGATTAGTAGACTATTACAAGAAATTTGCTTTGAATTTTTCTAAGATAGATAATTTGATTACCTCTCTCCAGTGTAAGAATCAAAGTTTTATCTAGTCAGATAAGTGTGAAGTAGCTTTTCATGAATTGAAAATAAAGATTAATTTAGCACCAGTGTTAAGAGTTCCTAATCTCAGTGGTCAATTTTCAATGATCATAGATGCGTCAGTAAATAGACTAGAAAGAGTCCTTATGCAAGATGGTGTAGTGGTAGCTTATGAGGTGAATTATTCCCCTCATGACCTTAACTTTGCAGCAATTATCCATGATTTCCAAGTTTAGAGATAATATTTGTTAAAAAAATCATTTGAGCTCAAGACTGATAATTTGGGACTCAATTACATCTTCACCCTACTAAATATGAATGCTCATTAGAGACATTGGTTAGAGTTTTTATTTGAAAATGAATTTTATATTAATTACATCAAAGGTAATGAAAATAGAGTAGTTGATGCCTTAAGTCATACAAGGTACATAGTAGCTATGGCCACTATCAAGAGTACTTTTAGGGATTGAGTGATCAAATTATCACTAAGAGATGACTTTTATGATCAGTTTAGGAAAGCATTGTCTAAAAATACTCAAAATCCTAGGTATAAAGAGTACATATTAGAGAATGATGGTTTTCTATGATACAAAAAAGGATGTATGTGATAGATCAGGAGAATTTGAGGAGTATAATGCTAAAATAACTACACAATGCCTCATATTCAATACATCATAGAGTAACCAAGTTCATGGCAGAGCTTAGACCACTTTATTTATATAATGAAATAAATAAAAATGGAATAGACTTTGTGTCACGTGTCTAGAATGTCAGCATGTGAAATTTGAACATGTGCATCTAGTTGGATTGTTGTATCCACATGACATACAAAAATAGAATTGGTAGGTTATCATTAAGGAATTTATCCAAAGTTTACCTTGTCATGAAATAGGCATGACATGATCTTGGTGGTAGTTGATAAACTAACCATAATTAACACATTTTACACTAAACAATTTGATAGATGATGCACCTACTCTTGTGAAGAGTTTCATAAATGAAGTGTATCAATTCCATGAAATTCAATAAAAAATTATTTTGGATCATGATCTGATGATGAAATATAGGTTTTGGTTAACTCTAAATTTAGCTTTGGATATGCAACTAAACTTCATTACTACATATCACCCACATACTTATGGTCAAATTGAGCAAAATAATCAAGTGTTAGAGGATATTATTCATATGTATTATATGGATTCGAAATACAAATGAGAAGAATACCTTTTATTGGTTGAGTTTACCTACAATAAATAATACCAATCTACTTTGAAGATGGCACCATTTGAAGCATTATATAGAAGAAGGTGTAGGACACCAATCATTTGGGAAAGGTTGGAAGACATGGTAGTCTTTGGAGCTGAGATGCTTTTAAAAATATAAGATCAAGTTAGATTAATCATGAAAACATTGGCCAAGGCCAATGATGGGTAGAAGAGTTATGCTTATCTAAAAATAATAGCTAGGCAATTTTAATTAGGTGATAAAGTATTATTGCGGGTTAAGCCATAGATTTTCCTGATTTAATTTGATAAATCAATGAAACTTTCATCGAGATATGTAGGGCCCTTAAAGGGTTTATAAATGGTCAATCATGTAGTGTATAGGCTTGTATTTATACAAGTCTTAGCTCTATTACATAAAGCCTTCCATGTATCTTATCTTAGAAAGTATATAGTTAATCTTTCACATATGTTGGATTGGAATGCTTTGTAGGTTCTAGATCTCAGGGTGGTTATGGTAGAACCAATCAAAGTATTTGATATTCACAAAATTTGTTTGCATATTATAGAAGTATCATAGTGAAAGGTCTTTTGGGATCAATACTTTGAGGATAGTGTTACTTGGGAGAACTATGATGAGTTATATAGGTTATTTCATTTGTTTGTTTGATTTGATGTTTCATACTATGTTATTTTTTGCTAAATAATATTTTTCATTCATAACTATTGTTTGAACAAGAGTCATCAAGAATATGACTAGCTTTAGGGGGAAGAATGTTATATCCTAATTTATCACTAATTTGATTTACCTAATTATCCATTGATTATTATGGTTGTTAAATTGATTAATTATTTTTTTTTAAAACTATAATTTATATGTTGTTATGGGATAATTTTATGTTCCTTTGATTTCATGATTTCATAGCTATGAGTTATTTGTATTGTAAATTCGTTATATTATTATCATGTTAATTATTATTACAAAAGAGTTTTATGATATATATATCATGATGTATCAAGCTAACTACCTTCTTGCCATGAGTTGGATGTATGAGAGTTTCATCTCTCAGATCATGATAGAGAGAGAGCATCATCAGAGAGGATGACTTAGATATAGGTGTTGGGGGATAATAGGAAATGACTAGAACCCATGCACACACCACATTAGATAGTACGTGTTATTTGTATTTAGATAATTTAATTTTGTGTGTTAGTTAGTGTTAGTTCAGGTTAATACTTATATGTCTAATAAATCATGTGTGATTGTATTATGGATACTATATGTAGATATTTATGATATTTGGGAATATCATTTAATGTCTTAATGCCTTAATATATGGATATAACAATAGACATAGATATTTAGAACATTACTTGATCATGTTGTTATAACACTATTATGATTAGAATAAATAATTGTCTGATCTACCATTTTGGATAAAATATTATAATAGACTTTGTGTTAGTCATATTATTATATAAAACATAAGGTTATTATCTTTACTAAGTTATTGAAAGATATTTAATTATCCTAAAAATTAACCTACGATATAAATCTAAGTCTTTGTTACCATGCATAGACTATGTTGAGAATATAAGTGTTAGTTATCATTGTGAATAATGTAAAAAATGAACTTTTTGGATGGGATACACGAGGATTGTAATGTATAAGGTCATGTAAGGATTTTAAATAAATATAATGATTAATGTATAGAGGAAAGTTTGAGATAAAAGAGAGAGATAATGGCTTTTCTTAGTTTTGTTAATGAAAGTTAACTATGTTTTTAGTCTTTGTTGGAATGAATGATTCAAATTATGCATGGTGATTATGAGTTATGAAATTGCATGCAAGGTTGAGTTGGTAAGAGATAGACAAGGAAAATAATGATAAGAGGGAGTCGAGGAGGATAATGAGACATTAAGGAGAGAGGAAAAAGTGCTGAGCAAGGAAGATAAAGTTTTATGGTTCATTTAGTTTTAATTAGAAAGCATTGAAAAGGTTAGTAACATAATTTTAATTATTGATTGTCTTAAAAGAATTTTATATGTATAATATTGTCTTTTAGGGCTTTTTGAAAATGGTTTACATTTTTAATGGATACATGTTTTGTTGAGTTGTGAAGCTAAAAGCTTCACTGAATGTACAAATGTGGAGGTTGCTAGGTTACACAGTAACCAACATTGATCAAGCCAAATGACATCAGTTATCTCCAGATACACAGTAACCAGCATCGGTTAGGGATCGGCCGGCATCGGTCACCTTCAGACTGACATCGGTCGTCTGTGCATTCCCAGAACTGTTCTAATTTTAGACAAATAGTTAGTTTGCATGTAAAGACTAATTTTAGTCTTGAGTCTATGTTTCTAATTATTGTTTGGTTTGGGTTTTATTTAAGAGACCCATGGGGCTTTATTTTAATCAAAGTAGGCAACAACGGTTGAGTTGATAGTCACTTGGAGAGTAGGCAACAATGGTTGAGTTGATTGTCACTTGGAAGGTAGGCAACAACAACCATTGGGTTGATTGTCACTAGAGGGAAACAACTCGGTATTGAGTTGATTGTGATTGTAATTGATTGAGAGAGATAACTCTTGAGGGAGAATTACTGTACACCGAAGAGGTGTGGGAAGAGTGAGATTTATTCATTGTATTACCTTCTGGAAGAGTTTAATATATATTGTATTGTTTCTCATATCTCCTATTCTTTGCTATTTTTGATTTCTAGTTACTTAATACTTCTAGTTTAATTCTGTGTTTAGTTGCTTATACAAGAGTAATCAATTTTACTCTAAGGAGGATCCTAATAGTTGGTATTAGAGCTTGGTTCACTAACAAGTGGTATCAGAGTGTGTTAGTGTTTGTTGATTACAGGTTCACTCTCAGGGGTTTCTGATTGAGTGAGAGTAAAGAAATGGTAGAATAAAGTAAAATAAAAATGGAGAAATTCAATGGAAAGAATTATCAATTATGGAGGATGCAGATAGAGAATTATCTATATCAGAAAGATCTGTACTTACCGTTTGGTGGAGTTTCAAGTAAGCCCACATATATGCAAGATTAAGATTGGAATGTTCTTGATAGAAAGGCTCTTGGATCTATAAGGTTGAGCCTGGCATCATCTGTGATTTCCAACTTATCACAGGCAAAGGCAACGGTAGAGTTAATGGAATCTTTGGCAAATTTATATGAAAAACCCTCAGCTTCGAATAAGGTATATCTTATGAAGCAATTATTTAATTTGTAAATGCAAGAAGGTGGATCTGTATATAGTCATCTTAGTGATTTCCATGGATTAGTAAATCAATTAATTTCAGTCAAAATAGTTTTTGATGATGAAATTAAAGCTCTCTTAATTTTATGCTCTTTACCTGAAAGTTGGGATATCTTGGTAATGGCAGTTAGTAATACTGCGTCTGCTTCAAATATCTTGAAAGTTGATGATGTTGTTAGTGTAATCTTGAATGAAGGAATTCATAGGAAAAGCACAGGGGAAACATTAGGTAATGCTTTAAGTGTTGAAAGTAGGGGATGGCAAAGAGAGAAGGGCAAGCAAGGGAAATCAAGGTCAAAATGGGCAGTAGATCCAAATCCAAAAATGGAGGTATAACCAGCTAGAATTGTGGAAAGAAAGGACATGCAAAGAAAGATTGTTGGTTGAAAGAAGATTAGCATGAAGGTAATAAATAAGCAAATGATGTAGGTATTGTTGCATAGGATGCTCTTATATTTTCTTTGGATAGTCAGATAGAATCACGGGTTTTAGATTCTGGTGCTTCTTTCCATGCAACCCCAAATAGAGAATTTTTTCATGATTATGTCCATGGAGACTCTGGAAAAATTTATTTAGGGGATGGTGAGACTTGTCAAATTATTGGCAAAGGAAAAGTGCAGCTGAAATTGCAGAATGACAACACATGAGTGTTGAAGGATGTCATGCATGTACCCATCCTGAAGAGGAATTTGATTTCTACAAGAAAGTTGGGTGATGAGGGTTGCTCAGTAACTCTCATAGTTGAATCTTGGAAAGTTTCCAAGGGTGCACTTATATTAACAAGAGGTAAGAAAGTAGGTACACTTTATCTATCTACTTGTATTATTGATTCTCCTTCTATTTTATCTACTTCAGATGTAGATGCAAAGATGTGGCACTGTAGGCTTGGTCACATGAGTGAGAAGAGAATGGATGTTCTTAAATCAAATGGTAAGATTTAAGATTTGATAGATCTAGATTTTTGTGAGCATTGTATCGTTGGGAAATAGGAGAAAGCGAGGTTTCTCAAAACTGGGTCAACAAAGAAGAAGCACAAGTTGGAACTTGTTCACACAAACGTGTGGGGACTAGCTCAAGGAGCTTCTATTGGAGGATCACAATATTATGTTTCTTTCATTGATGATGCTACAAGAAAGGAATGGGTTTATTGCATAAAGAGGAAATCTAATGTTTTTGACACATTTAAGACATGGAAAGCCTTGGTTTTCAATGAGAAAGTGATGGACAATGATCAGCTCAAGAGGCTAAATAATTTTGAGCAGGGCAATGTTGATTCGGATAAGGTTATGATCCAAAATGAGCTCATGGGTAAAAATCATCACTCACAAGAAAACAAAAATACCGATGTTGGTCAGGTGAGAACTGACATCGGTTAAGTCGATCAGGTGGAATTGACATCGGTCAGGTGCAGATCAAGAGATGATCAGGATCGGTCACTGTTAGAACAAAATTTGGGTGGACAGCAAGCTGTCAAGGAGTCTTAAATGCCCATGAGGAGGTCTAAAAGGGTAAGTAAACCTCAAATTCATTATTCCCCTTCTTTATACTACTTGATGCTCACTGATGGTGGAAAACTAAGAAGTTTTGAAGAGGCAATGCAGGTAGAATCTAGGAAATAGTGGGAGCATGGCATGAATGAAGAAATTGATTCCTTGGAAAAGAACCAAACATGGGATTTGGTTGAGTTGCCAGCTGGAAAGAAAGCACTGAAAAGTGAATGGATTTACAGGTTAAAAAAAGGAGAGAATGGACAAGTGAGACATAAGGCCAGGTTATATGGTCTTCAGTAAGCTCCAAGACAGTGGTATTTGAGGTTTGACAATTTTATGACAAACCATGGCTTTAGTAAATGTCAATGTGACCATTGTGTTTATTTTACCAGATTGGATAATAGTAGCTACATTAT
Organism: Torreya grandis; assembly: GCA_037957365.1. Classification (NCBI taxonomy): domain Eukaryota; kingdom Viridiplantae; phylum Streptophyta; class Pinopsida; order Cupressales; family Taxaceae; genus Torreya; species Torreya grandis. The sequence continues at coordinate 1,565,729 of JARHVA010003363.1, forward strand.
CCTATTACTATATGTAGATGATATGCTTGTTACAGGTTCATACATGCAGGGAATTACTGAGCTAAAGGTAAAATTAGCTCACACATTTGCCATGAAGGATTTAGGAGTAGCAATCCTTGGCATGAGTATTTATAGAGATAGGGAAAATCACAGGTTGATTTTGTCTCAAGAGGATTATGTGAATAAGGTGTTGGTGAGGTTCAATTTGTAGGATATAAAACTAGTAAGCACACCTATGGCTGGACAGTTTAAGTTAAGCAAAGAACAGTGTCCTAAATCACACGATGAGGTTGAGTACATGGTATGTACTAGACCTGATATTTCCCAAGCAGTGGGAGATGTCAACAAGTTTATGGTCAATCTAGGAAAGAAGCACTGGAAAGCAATTCAGTGGATTCTCAGATATTTGAGAGAGACTAGCAGTAGGCATTTATGCTATGGAGGGTCAAACACTTCTCTTCATGGGTATGTAGATTCAGATATGGCAGGTGACTTGGATGGTAGGAGAAGCACCACAGGATATGTGTTCACTATTGATATAACAATGGTTAGATGGATTTCAGAGTTGCAAAAGGTTGTTGCAGTCACAAAGACTAGTACGGAAATGATATGGATGACTTGGTTCATGGAAGAGTTAGGAAAGGAGCAAGAGAGTTACAGATTGTACAGTGATAGTCAAAGTACAATTTATTTGGCAAAGGATTCAGCCTTTCATTCAAGAACCAAACATATACATCTTAGGTACCACTTCATTTGATAGGTATTGAATGATGGACAGTTGAAGCTGGAAAAGATCCATACGGATAAGAACCCTGTAGATATGTTAACAAAGCCAGTAATAAAGGAGAAGTTGAATCTTCATTCAACCTATGTTGGTCTTAAAGATTGAACTTGAAGATGGAGAAACAAGCTAGAAACAAATTAGAGGATGTTGCTGTATAGATATAGGTACAGGTGCAACTATTTATCTCCAAGTGAGAGATTGTTGAGTTATGGAGCTAAAAGCTTCACTGAATGTGCAAATGTGGAGGTTGATGGGTTACACAGTAATCGACATCAGTCAAGCCAACTGACATCGGTTATCTCCAGATACACAGTAACCAACATTGGTTAGGGATCAGCCAGCATCGGTCACCTTCAGATCGACATCAATCATCTGTGTGTTTCCAGAACTATTCTAATTTTAGATGAACAGTTAGTTTGCATGTAAAGACTAATTTTAGTCTTGAGTCTGTGTTTCTAATTATTATTTGGTTTGGGTTCTATTTAAGAGACCCATGGGGCTGTATTGTAATCAGAGTAGGCAACAATGGTTGAGTTGATTGTCACTTGGAGAATAGGCAACAACGGTTGAGTTGATTGTCACTTGGAAGGTAGGCAACAACAACCATTAGGTTGATTGTCACTGGAGGGAACAACAACTCGGTATTGAGTTGATTTTGATTGTAATTGATTGAGAGAGAGAACTCTTGAGGGAGAATTACTGTACACCCAAGAGGTGTGGGAAGAGTGAGATTTCTTCATTGTATTTCCTTCTGGAAGAGTTTAATATAGATTGTATTGTTTCTTGTATCTCCTATTCTTTGTTGTTTCTAATTTCTAGTTACTTATTAATTTTGGTTTAATTCCGTGTTTAGTTGCTTATACAAGAGTAATCAAATGTACTCTAAGAAGGATCCTAACATGTTTAGCTCTATGGATGGCTCAGCCATCCACAACACTAAACCATTATCCCTTAAACCCCTAAGAGATGGATTAGTACTATGTATGGGAAAATAGTAGGGTTTAATGGACTTATTTTTGAAATGAAAAACACCCCAGCTTAGGAAATATAGACCCTAGGTAGGTGGTTTTAAAATATATACAAAGACTAAGTTTTATTTTGGATACCATATTACATTTATATACTTAATTGGAGGAAGGTAGAAATGCTGAGCATATAGATGTAATAAATAGGTTTTATGTTTATTTTATTTAAATATTGAGTCAATTTGATAATTGGATGAATTGATAAAGGAATTCTTAATGCTTATAATTATAAAATTTGATTGGGATTAGTATATAAGTTTTGGGTGACTGTGAACATTTATCATTCAAACCAGTGATAATATATAGGTATGTATACAAATTTTTAAAAACTAAAACAATGATATATAAGTGGGTTGTTTAAATTGGTTGATAATCAATCTATGGAGATATTTATACTAGGTTTAATTGTGTTATAGAACTGTGATAATATAATTGTATGTGGACTGTGTGTTCATGCCTTTCCAAACCTTATATTTATATAACTATATATACTATTTATTTTTGAAATACAAACATGGTAATTATATATAGTTATATATACTATTTATATAACTATATATATACACTGTGTGAGAAATTATTACACAAATTTGTGAATATATAGAGATAAACAAACTAAAGTCTTATGTCTTAAACACTATGAACATATACATAAATTAACTATGCATATTTGATTACAAACTGAGAGTATATATATGAATAAATAGAGTATGTTTTAGTAACACAAAGAGTGAGGTTGTATGAACTATAAGTTTTATAAAGTTCAAACAAGACGATATATATATTATGTGTATATTCACCTTTCCAAACAATGATTAATTATATGCAATCTATATAAACATATAAGTTTTAATATATGTGCAATTTATTTTTTGTAAACTGTATAGTGATTAAAGTCTTTAAAACTTATGATTGTGTCAAGATTGTATGGATATATGTTAGATAGTTGCATTTTTTGAACATATTTACAACTGTGTTAAGGTTTGTTGATTTTGTATTAAATGTTGAATTGATTCTCTAAATACATATAGAAACACAAAAAAGTGTAAACCTCCATTTGATAAACAAATATAGAGTTTAGGTGTTTTATTATTATTCTCTATTCTCAATAACTTGGGTTAATATATACATAGTCTAAGGACTCACATTGGGAAAAAAGGAGGGAATTTTTTTTGGAATGAATCTGATCATAATTGAATTATGTATTTTATGTTATAATAAGTGAAATATGGGGTTTTTATAAAATTTGAGACCCTATATGGTTATTGAATTCATTCTCATGAAAATTTAATAGTTTTTTAGATTCTTATAAGTTCTAAGAGAATAATGAAAAATACTATTACTATGATAGAACCGTAATTGTACATTAAAACATATATATTATGGGATACATATTATAAAAAATGCATAAATATGTGGAATATATTTGTATGAGAACTTAGGTTATCATATACATATATAGCTTATATTTATACATTGGGATGCATGCATATAATTAAATCTTTGAATAGGAAAAAAGATAGTCACAAAATCTTGAGGGATAAGACATTATAGTTATTTGCATTAAGCCTCCCTAAATCATAATAAGTTACATAGATGAATGATTATGATTTTTTTTATGAGTTCATTTATCTTTTAAATAATTATTACTGTTGTTTGTAATTGAGTGGTATGTACAATATATTATGATAATTTTAGATTTACTACATTTAAATTTACTTATAGAAATTAGATTATGTAGTCTAAGTATATATTGTACGCGTTTGGTATTAAAATAGTAATTTTTATGATTATTATTAATGAAATAAATAATGTATAAAAGATTCATTCATATGTTTGATGGACTAAATGTATGCATAAATATTATTCATGTATTGTAGCATGTTTTATAAATGTTATTAGAAATAATATATATGCATCTAATGGTTATATCAATACTAATCAAATCTTATTTTACTGTTGCTAACTAAGGAGTGAGATGAACTTCACTAGCTTACTTAGCATCACCAATGCTATATGAAGGTAATCCGATCAAGTGGTGTATATGAATTTGATTAATCCTAGAGATCAATAACTATTTGAAAAATTTGGTCAAATTAATGTTTAGTTATACATTGTCATTTCATATGTATTATTTACAAGTTTGTGAGATACCATGTTAGAACGTATTTTCTTTATGGTCCACATAATGTATTATAATTCTTAAAACACATAGGTGCTAGCTTATCTCTCTAGATTCTCACATTGTCATTATCTACCCATCTATAAAGGGGGGGTCATTCCCTATTTGAGAGATTGTGTACGAGATTAATGGTCCATGGTTGGTGTGAAAAATCATATACATGATGCTATCTCTCCCCATAGTAATACTTATTGGAGATGACACTTGAGATTATTAGAGGTACTGGAGTTCATGAGACTCATGCTCTGTGGATCCTTGTATCTATTGTTGTATTTATTATTAAAACATGATGCCATTTGAAAATTTAATTAATTACTCATTTTACATTGATATCAATGGTTGTATTATTGTACCATTCATAGCTAGATTTTATGTAATGAATTTCTTTATGTAATTATGTTTTGATACATGTGATGTTAGTGATCGGTAACTGTTAAATGTTACACATTTACTTTATGTTTAACATACTTGGTTAATATATTAATATCACTAATTATATTCTCATGGTTATATATAATGAAATAATACATAGAATATAAATAAATAAATAAATAAATTATTACATTATTCTAGTAAATCCCAATGGAGATGTTACATTTTAGAGCCTAATATTTTTCTAACCAATTCTACAAGCTGATTGAACATATCTTCTACACATAAGGGTTAGTTTAAAGGAGGGCTCCCCCTATGGTCACCAATGTATACTTGTAAATTTGAGCTATAGATTAACAATAATAAAAGTAGTAACTTAACCCAAAACTTTAAAAAATATTAAAGGGAGAGAATATGGAAGCAATCAACAATTATAAATAAAATCTTACCATCACTTCTCTCATCTTATCTCCCCTCCTAGGTATTCAAACTGATTCTCCAATTATATTTGACTTATATTTTAGATTGCTTGATAATGGTGGTTTCACTCGACAGATGGTTTAATCATTTCTTGGATGCAAGGATAGTGTGGATGAAATGGGATAATGAAGGCTTAAAAGGGATAGTGTATGTATACAATAATGGATTTTGATCTTTCTAATTAGTCTTACAAAGATCTATGCTTAGTTATTGATAAGGTGATGGAGGTGGATTTAAATGAATTTTAAATTCATTAGAGCTCTCTAATTTAGAGAATTATATATATTTAAAAAAGGATCTAGATTTTAGAGGCTTCTATATTTGATTAGGATTTAATAGGGCTTAATTAGGGGTTTAAGAAGGTTTAAGGATATAGGTGTGTAAGATAGGCTAGGGATGGATTGGCTAGGGGCAGGTAGGTAGAATATATTTGAATTTTAAATCAACAAGTGGGTAAGTATTTAATTAATTAGGTAAGTTTAGTGGTTTAATAAGATATTAGTGGGATAGTGAAGGGGTTAATATGTCATGGGGGTTTAGAATGGTTAGTATGATGTAGGAAATATATGATAGGCAATGGGATTTAATTATTTAATTAGGGATATGATTACATGCTTAATTAAGATAATTAGTGGGATTAGTGAAATAATTAGGGTGTGTATATTTATATGTATACAACTAGCTTTCAAGCTTCCTTTGGGTCATAGGTTCATTTTTTTACAAACATCAATACTTTCCCACCAATTTTTATGTTTATTTTATGAGTTTCAATATAGGAACTTAGATAGCACTAGGTCTTATTGAAAACCCACTTTTAAAGTTATTTCACTTATTAAGTTTATTTTTTGTGAGTTGTAGTGTAAGACCTTGGATAAGACAAGGCCTTCATCACAATTTTTCATTTTATAAATTAATTTTGTTTGCAATCTTAGCTAAGTGTCTTCCCTTAAAAATAGCGTAATTGTTAATAATATTTTTCAAATGTCTCCCTTTACTTACACTATTTATTATGACATGGAGTGATGTTTACCTACCATTGTACCATTTTCACTCTACACATTCTTTTTTAAATTTGAGGTAACTCAATGCTTCCATGTTCACTTCTATCTCATATCCATTTTTCAATTTCAATATGGTCACACCAAGGTTGGTTTCAAGATAGTACTCTCATATAAAGTGCACTTACAAGAGTCTTAGACACCATGCTCTCTAAGTTTATTTTCCTAGCTACCAAGTCTATGTTTTTGAGTGAGAGTCTTTTTTAACACCGGTGTTTTGTTCTCCAAATATATATATGTAGGAGTAATAGATAAAACCCATAAAAATTAAAATCCAAATCATTAAAACAAAATGCAATGATCAAAAGGTAAAAATAAACCTTCAACAATCAAAATAACAAAAAAAATACGTGACTATTAAAAGACACATATCCTCCTCTAGTTGAAGACCAAATTCCATAGTTAGCCTCATAATAGATCTGAGGTCTATTTGGGTGAGGTACACTAGTTCATTGGGTAGGAGATTTCATACTTTAAAATAAATAAATTAAAAAAAAAAGGTGTCTACTTAATTTTTAACACAAGCACCAAATCTTAGCAATAGACCGATGACTCTATAAGGGCTCTCGAGGAACATGGAATACATAATAGGAAGGTAGGTCCATTTTAATTTTTCATGCATGTATCTTTCATGGTATGATGTTTATACTTCACTACTTAACCAAAATTTGTATGGATGGAGAAAATTCTCTTACATTCCTTAATATCAACCATCATTTTGTCTTTCTAACTTGATTTGATTGTCTTGTTTTCGATAACAACCATTCACCTTTGTGCCTCATTCATTTTTCCCACCACCCATTTCATATTCCCCAGTGATATTTATGTTTGTTATTAAATCTTTTTTCAATTTCTATATTCCCTATTGTCGATATCTTTTAGACATTATCAGAATAAGATTGTTTTAATTCATCTACCATTAGAATAGAATCTACATCTTTGAGTGGTTATGTGATAATTTATTAATAATTTATTTATCCTTCAAAAGATTTCCCTTTCTTATGATTTAGACTCCAAAATTATTTTTCACCTCTTTTGCAAACCATTTTATTTCTTTCTGTTCAGTTTTTTCATTATTGATTGAGTTTGGCTTGTTCCTTCTCTTTCACCCATGTTGTTTACATTTCTATTATTTTTCTATGTTTATTTTAGTATGTATTATTATTACTCTTACATTGATTTTGGGTACATTATTTCTAAGTTTCATATGTCTTTAGTTTGATATAGATTTTTACTTTTCTTACCGAATGTACATTTATTGGGTTTGTTAGTCATTTATTAGCTTTGAATTTTTGGTTACCCAATTTACTCTCATTTTATCTATCTTCCTTGGTCTTTAAGTCTTAACTTATATTTTTCCATCCCAGCTTGTCAAACTTCCAACTTAATTAGTTTTGAAAGTTTAAATTTATTTTGATATCTCTAAGACTTTTTATTTTTTATGTGTGGCCTTGTATCTTTAGGTTTTATCCAACGCAGTTAATGTGCCATCTACAATAAATACTACAAGCACAACAAAATACCATTAAGAGATAAAGGTAAGTCAATGTATGTATATGGTCCTTTCAATTATTTCTAAAAAATACTTGTTTTCATTTATTTTCTGATTTTTACTTCAATTTTTTACCTCAATGTTGTGTGGTACTATGTTATTTCTCAAAACCCAATCCCATGTTACAACTATGTGAAACATGATAATATTTAAGTGGGACATACATATACACACAATATTTTAAAAACTTTATCATTTATTGATGCTTTCTCTTGTAGGAAACTGTCGAGTTTCAATCTCTCTAAGTGCACACCTTAATAAGTACATTGAAAGTGAGGTGGGAAAACCTTTGGTTCTTCATAAGATTGTTGGTCCCTATATCATTACCTAAACACATCATAAGTCACTGTCATCTAACTCTGTAAGCAATTGAATCCTATTTATCTTCTTCTCTAAGCAATTAATCTTTCAAAATAGCCCCTCACTAGAAAAACACCTTCATTCTTATTTTTTCTACTAACTCAACCCAATCAATCTACTTCAAAAGGTTAAGTCACACCTTATATCATTAAGTTAGATCAACCGGCCTAATTTAAAACCTAACGACTATTTTCTTCCACTTAACAAAATTGAATTAATCTATCTTATCAAATATATTTTCTTAAAAATCTAAGATCAACATTAGTTATAAATACCACTTTCATTTCAATCTAATAATAGGAACATTCACTTTTGCATTATTACATCTCAAAATTTTGCTTATTTTACTTGTTACAATAAAACTCTAACAAATCTTCTGTATTAATTTTGAACTATTAAAATTAATAAATTAATATTAATTATAATATTAGATAAATATTTTTCATTTTTATAATAATTTTCTTCTCTCCTCTAATCTCAAGGTTAATTTGGAGCACTGAAAAAAAATACATCAACATTACAATCTAAAAAATTGGAAGGAAATATGTTATAAATAATGGCTACAGTTGATCCATTAAATTTCCAAACTATATGCACCAATCTTTCCACCTATCATTCTGTTTTAACCAAATTTAATAGTAAAATCATAATTTTCCAGAGGCTTTAAGGTTGCATGGACCAACGTTTCATCAAGTTCCAATCCCAATGTTTTCTTATTCAATTTTATATCTCTAGTCATCATCGGAGGCAAGATTTTATTATCATGAATATTGTTGCAGGTTTTAACGTAGGAGACCATTAATTCATAAGATCGAAGGGCTTCCTTCACATCCATGTTTCGTAACTTTGCAGTGAATTTGCAGAAGGAAATCAGGTCGAAGAGTGCTCTGTTGTTCATGTCACCCTTAAATTCACAGAGAAGAATGCCATTTTCTAACTAGTAAGAATAAGAAGACCTCTCGTCCACAAATATCACCTTGCACAAATCTCTACAGAGCTTTAACAAATATTTTATTCTGTGAGACCTTTGAAGCTCAATGCAAGAATCTCTGCATACTCTGTGGGAGATTTTATGATGGGGATCACATACTCCTTTTCATCCTCACTGAACACCACATTCTCGTAAAGCCCTAGGAATTGTTTTAGTAATTCTTCCAACAGAGAGCTGGTTGTACTTCGCTGGATAGGTGTTCTATCAAGGCTTAATACAAGATGCTTTTTAATTTCTTTTACAGTGCCCAAGACAAGCTTATTGATTAAATCATAGTGTGGAAAGGGCTTTGTTTTTCCATCCAAGTTCAATACAATATTCTTCTTATTCGTTAGTGCATTAGTTGGCTTCATTAGACAAAGTGGATGAACACCCAAGTCATCGAATATGTTACGGCTAGACTGACTACCTTCAGGTGAGCTCATATGTATTTTCTTTTGCAATATCAATCTCTATAAATTATTTGTCAGGGAAAAGAAACTTGCAACCTCGAAAACGGTCCATTTTACGTTTCTCCTGGATACAATCAATCTAGTTTGCTCATATATTAAATCATGTAAGACTTTAAAATAAATTAATTTTATTGTTTTAATTATTTCTTTAAATTTTAATATATTTATAAGATTAGTTATTATTATATATATAAAAGGTTTATGTTATATCTATTAGCTATTATTTTTATAATGTAGATTATATAAATATTATATTTTTAAATTTTATTATTAATGTTTTTAATTTATTATTATTATTTATTATTGCACTGAGTTTACATTACAAATTTATATGTAAATTTAACTTTAAACAATTTATAATATAAAACAAAGATTAATTCTTAACCGATGTTTATTTCTTATTAAATTTATTAATTGTTTACTTTAAACATGATTTTGAGAATAAAATATTTTTATTGATTTTAATACGCTACAACTTATTACCCACTTATTATTCTAAATAATGTTTAAACATATCAAAGAATATATTTATTTAAATTTTTTATATGCTAAATTAAAAAAACTCTTGTGAAAAATGAAAAAAATATAAGCCAAATAATAAAAAGGGTGCTTTTATATATTATTTACCAAAGAACAAATACTTCTGAAAAACAAATCTTTTTAAATAAAAAATAATTAAATCATTAATTATTTTCATATATATATATATATATATATATATAAATAAAAGATTTCCAGCCACTATTATATAAACAGAGTTTTAAAATTAAATAAATTAAATAAAAATACAAACAGTTAATTATGATACTTTGAATACAAATAAGTACAATAATAAATATATTTTAAAAAATCAGGGCAAATCACTTACCAAAAAAATTAACATTTTGATTAAAAAAAGGACCATCTATAATCATACTGAAAACGTAAATTAAAAGGCGGTGGATAACGTATTAAACCGTCATTAATTTTCTCTCTTACGGGCAGATGTGATCATCAAATTGCAGGTGTGGTAGGTTTGATAAAAGAAAACAGGAGGCTATTTATTACCCAAAAAAAACGAGCTGGGATATAAATGCGTTAAGGAGGCGATTAAATTAGTTTTCTTGTTAGCAAAGTGTCCGTCAATTGAAAACTAGCTTAGGGAATATAATTTTTAAAAAGTCACACACATATTTAACCATTCTGCTTTATCATGCCGACGGTAACACAATTGATATGCCCCAACTCTCTCACATGCCCTCCAGCTGTTGGTATTTCTGTTGGACAAAATTGATGATGGTAACAATAGGAGTAATAGAAAACATCAAGCAAATGCAAAATTTGATTCAAGCTGAGTACTATTTTCCTAGCAGATTACCCTTTTATGTTGCTGTCAAAATTGCAAAATGCAAACCCCTAAAAAAAGGAACATCCAGCCTATGTGGATAGGGTTGCGGTGGCATTTATCTAGGGAGGAATCGGAATCCAAGTAGAAAAAACACAAGTAGAGGTTGAACCTTATCTCATAAAAGAGTTGTGAACCAAATTCGAAAAGTAGATGAATGAAAGTCCGAATAAAACAAGAGATGTACATCACCTGTCTCCGTCACCCAACCCAGAAAAGAGAGAGAGAGAGAGAAAGTTGTGTACCATATTCAATATTCCTACTTCAGCAATCCAAACTGTACTCGTAGTTTATACTTATATTTTTTTCAACTTTTGTTTCCTTCTTTTAAAAACAAAAGAATGATTGAGATAGATTCCATTTTAGGTGGGTCCATGTGTTCTATTCATATTGAAAGGATTTTATAATTGTAAAAACAATTTTCAAATGTATTGAAGAGGTGTTTTCAATGCAGTGCAATAAAATATATATTTAAAAATATTAAAAAAATAGTATAATTATTTTTTTCAATAATTGTCTTACATCTAATAAACAAAGAAAAAGGTGAACCAAAATCAAATTGCATATGAATGAAAGTATAAAAGAAAACAATGGGTGCACAACTTTATTTTTGAAGTATAAAAGTTGTGAACTAAATTCAATATTTTTTGTTTAGACTTGATATTTTTACAAACTCTTTTGAAAGGGGGTGAATGTGATGGATTCTACTTTAGATTCGCTTGTTTGATCTATTGGTATTGATTGAATGAATAAATCAAAATTTTAGAGTTATAGAAGTAATTTTAAATTAAATTAAATAGTTGAAATCTACAATTGGAAATAATTATAGGAGTTTCATCAATAAATGAGTTGATCTAATATGTCAATAGTTAAGGCACAAGTCAGCGCACAATTAGATCATCTTTAGACTCTCAGTTTATTCCACTTTAACACATTTAATTTTTGTCAATTTTTGTCATTATCACTAGTTTATAATGCCATGGGTTGGTTGGTAATAACATGCTCTTAGCATCCACTATATTCTAAAATTAAACGTATCTTAAGGGTTAACTCATTATCCTAATATATCAATGGCGTAATAAATTATTCAATTGAATACATATATAAAAAAATCAATATCTCATTCAAAGGGGACCTAGCATCTCTCTAGTATATATCTATAAACAAATTAAACAAATATGCCCTATTCTTCCAAAATTACAAACCTATAGCTATGAGTAGTCACAATATAAGTCTGAAGCACTCTAAATCCACTTCAAAGAAATCATGTTCAAGCATCAAGGCTAATATTTAGATGGATACATATAACAAATGCATATTATTTCAAAATCACACTAGGTGAGAAAACCACTTTTGTGTTTGAGCCTTCTTCATAATATGGACAATGTAGTATAGTTTTTTTTATCAATGAGGAATGTCAAAGGTTAGTCCAACTCAACCCTTTCACCCAACACCCCAAAATTTTAGATCATATTACTTATGTAGAACTAGGTTTTTGACATACAAGTGCACACATGCAATTCTAGAACTAAATATAGACATAAAAATATAATACAAATGCAAGAACATCAGTCTAGAAGAAAAAAAACACTTTATATGTGTAGGGTGGGTACTGACCTACAGTGTGTATCAACTATCAATATTGTCCAAATCTATCGAGTCCAAAAAGAATGAAATATGTGGGAATGGATCACAAACAAGACATTTAAACAAGACTTAAAAAAATAATTCAGATAATTAGAACTTAGATTAGAGTGGAAAATAAGATAACATTATTCTTACCCATTTATTGTACATTGCTATGAACCCATGATATCTATTCTCTTTAATTTGTTAGTTTAGTAATGGCTATGGATGCATATGTTTTATAAGTCATTCTGTGAGCATTTTGTTTTAACCCACATTCATGAGAAGTAGTAGATGCTTAGATTAAAATTCATATATAATTAATTGTTGAGGCCAATGAAGGGATCCACAAATTTATTGTATTAAGCTTGCTCAAAGGAGGTTTCCCTCTTGAAGTGGCCTATAATCAATATAATCATTTCAGTTCTTTTGCTCATTTTATAGATCTATTGTTTCATATATTTGTATGAATTTGTTGTAGGAGGATCCTCTCATCTGATATCATAGCACTTTCTAGGGCCAATTTTTTTTCATAAAGTCTTACCTCTATTTTATTGCATAATTCATTTCAATTAATTTTCAAAAAATATTAAGGCTATTTTGTGGCATAATTTATTTAAATAATTTTCTATATCAAAATAATCTATTTTGGATCAGGGTAAAATTTGACCACATCACTGTGGGAAGTGCTTGGGTAACATCTCTAAAACTCATTGTGAGGAGTACCACAAGAACCCCAAAGTAGCTAGCCCATTGAGAGGACCTACCAGTGAAATAGGGAAAGGCCCCTTCCTAATTGAGTAGTTCCTATCCATGTGAAAAAGTAAGATTTGTTTCTGAGAGATAAATATGTGGCTAGAAATTTCTTGGAGAGTGGTACTTATTTAGATAACATTGGTGGCCAGAGTGATATCTTTAAACCCTTAAGCAACCATTGAAACTTGGGGCCCAATTCTATCAATTTCAAAATATTTTTATTAGACTCAAAAAAATCAATCAACAGAGTACCATAGACTATCAGAGGACTTACGGGTAGATATTTGATAGAAACTACAATCTACAAACCATTCACAGAGTATCAATAGACTCTTAGAGGATTTACCGCCAGACTGAAAATAATAGAGTAAATTTGTTTTCATTTTTTTGTAATATCTCTCCATTTGTATCCCTGTTGATCCTCAAAATTTATCTGGACACCTAAAATTTCATTCCCTATATTTTCTTCTTTGAGATCCCATATCCCAATTTGACTCCTAATTCCCACAAATCTCAATTTTACCTTTTTTTGGGTTTTACTATAACTTCTATTTTTTTCCATTTGCCTCAAATTTTCTATTGTGTTCATCATCTCTTTCTACTCCTTTGTCCTTCTTTGATTTTTTTTTAGTTTTTCCATTTTCACTCCTAAAATTGCCCTCACCTTCTTCAATCATACTCCCACTATGCAAAAAAAATTATTAAAATCCCCTTTACCCCTTTTATTTTTTCCCAGATTTAAAACTTTCCTTCCTAAACGTGTCTTAACTCTAATTTTCCTATCCATTATTAAAAAAAAAAAAAAAAATTGGGTCATGGTAGTAACCTGAATAGGAGCAAAAAACATGTAGGATGAATTATCACCCTCAAGACCCACATCAAAGATATCAATGAAAAAATTCTTGGCCTCAATCTTCAACATACCAAAATTAACAACATACGACATCTAGAGTCTTCTTCAAATACTGAGTTTTCTTCTTCTAGCAATTATTGTAGGCTAAAGCTTAATTTTACTTGATTCAATGGTGTAGATCCAATTGGATGGATCTATCAGGTAGAACAATATTTTAGTTTGCATAATACTTTTGATGCCAATAAGGTCCCATTTGCATCATTTTACTTGGAACTTAAAGCCCTTCAATGGTATCGTTGGTATATCAAGGCTCATGATGAACCCATATGGGCCAATTTTTGCACATTTATTTTGTAATGGTTTGACCCTAATGATTTTTATGACTGTATTAGAGTACTCATTAAACTTTGAAAAATATAAACTATGAGAGAATGTCAAATAAAATTTTAAAAATTGGCCAATCACACAGAGGATTCCCTGATGAATTCTTCAAGAATTGCTTTGTTAGTGGATTGAAAGATGTAATTTTGATCTAAGTTCAAATTTTTTTGGCCCAACATGATGATGGAATCTTTAAGGTTGGATAAGTCGGTAGAGGAAAAGTTCATAGCTCAACACTGATTCAAATCACATTACCTTGCAAAGGGACGTGTCATAATGTGTGTATCTCTATTAGAGATTATAACTTGCATTTCAACATGTTTGCCTTACCCTTAGGTAGAAGTGATGTTTTTTTGGGAGCCCAGTGGTTATACATGCTTAGACCCATCTTGTGAGATTTTACTGAACTTTGGATGCAATTTTTAGACAATGAGGAAAAACAAACATTGAAAGGCTTACAACCAAGATCTCTCAGCATCATAAGTTCACATCACATGGAAAAGCTTATTAATAATAGTTCACATGGTGTCATTGGCCAGTTCCATTCCATTCAAATGTGGTTCCATCAATAGTCTTCACTACTCCTTTTGATCTACAAATCATTCTATAAAGGTATGCACATGTCTTTATTGAACCAGTGGGATTGCCACCTTCATGGCTAGAGGACCACCATATTTAGATCCTTCTTGAAAGTGTTTCTCTCAACATCAGTACTTATCACTATCCATTTCAACAGTAGGTTTAGATTGAGATGCTAATTCGAGACTTACTGAAGCAAGTCATTATTCACCCTAGTACCAACCCATATTCTTCCCCAGTTTTCCTTGTCTGGAAAAAATATGGGTCATGGCATATTTTCATTGATTTTCAGGCACTTAATCACCTCACAATCAAGGATAAATTTCTAATCCATACTATTGATTAGCTTCTTGATGAGCTTTATGGTGCTCATTTTTTTCTCTAAGTTGCATCTCCACTCTCGATATCACCAGATTCAGCTTCATGAGAATGATATCCCTAAGATAGATTTTCACACGCATGATAGCCACTATGAGTTTTTAATCATGCCCTTTGTCCTCACTAATTCTCCTTCAACATTCTAGGCATTGAAGAATAAAATATTTTGGCCTTACCTACAAAAATTCATTTTGGTCTTCTTTGATAATATCCTCATCTATAGTGAAACATGGTCTGAGCATCTCCAACATCTGGATCTTGCACTGAAACTTCTCTCAGACCATCATCTTTGTGAAAAATATTCCAAATGTACTTTTGTCCTAGATGAAGTGGAGTATCTAAAGAATATTGTTTCAACCCAAGCGGTATGAGTGGATCCTAAAAATATAATTGTCATGACAAATTGGCCACATCCTCAAACACTCAAGAGCCTCCATGGTTTTTTGGGACTAAATGGATACTATCACAATTTTGTTAAGGATTACATGAACATTTTAGCTCTAACAACTATGTTAAACAGTGATGCTTTTACTTGGACACAAGTTAGTGAGTGTGTATTTGAAGAATTGAAACAAGCTATGTGTACTACACCTATTCTAGATTTTACCAAGACCTTCACTATCAAGAGTGATGCTTGCAGTAATGGAGTTGGTGTTGTTCTCATCTAATAAGGACACCTCATTTTATTCACCATCAAAGCCCTTTCTGGAAAGAATTTAGTGCTTTCTACTTATGAGAAGGAAATGATGGCCATTTTATAGGCAATATAGAAGTGGCAGCCAAACCTACTGAGAAATCATTTTTGCATCAAAACTGATCACTAGAGTCTAAAATATTTTATAAAATAATGAGCCTCTACCCCATCATGATAGAAATGGATTATTAACTCATGTGTTATGACTATGAGATTAGTTACAATAAGGGTAAGGACAATATTGTGACAGATGCTCTATCTTGCATATTTGCAGACCAACCTTCCCTTTCAACTATTTATATGCCTACTCAAAATTGGTTGGATGTTTTACATCAGGGGTATGTCAATGACTCCTCATTATCTCAAATCATTCAATAATTGGCCTGGTGCTTCTCTATGATATAAGGGTCATCTGGTGATTCCCTAGAGCCTAAATCTTTACCAGGTTATATTTTATGAACTCCATGCTTCTCCATCCATAAATAACTCATGGTTTCTCAAAAATTATGAGCAGGTATGATGCAAATTTTTTTGGAAGGGAATGAAAATGGTAATTCAACAAATGGTGGCCAAATGTGATACCTACCAATGTAATAAAGGTGAAACAACACTCATCCCTGGGTTGCTCTAACCCTTGCCCATCCCTACCAAGATTTGGATATATATCTATATGGATTTCATTAAGGGGCTCACTAAACCTAGAGGGAAAATAGTGATCTTAGTTGTGGTTAATTACCTCTCCAAATATAGTCATTTTTGTGCCCTCAGCCATCCCTATACTGCTTCCATAATTGCATAAAATTTTTTGGACTAGATTTTATATCTTCATGGCATTCCTTCATCCATTGTCTCAGATCGTGATGCAACCTTCACCAACCATTTTTGGATAGAAATATTTTGATGCATCGATACCTATTTGAGGATGAGTTCTAGGTATCATCCACAAATAGATAGCTAGACTAAAATTATCAATAAATACTTGGAAACTTTCCTTCATTGCTTCACCTCAGAAAAACATCATTGGGAAAAGTGGTTCTCTTTCGTCAAATGGTGTTACAATACCTCCTACCACATTTCAATTAAAATTACTCCATATGAAGCAATCTATGGTCAAGTACCACCAGTGCTCCTTCCATACACCCCCACTAGTTCATCAGTTCAAGTGGTCAACATAGTTCTCTAAACTTGGGATCGGATCCATAGTACCCTACGATACAATCTTCATATGGCATAAAATTGAATGAAACAATAGGTGGATCAACACCATTTTGAGCACACTTTTCAAGTAGGTGATATGGTTTTTATTTGCTTGCATCCCTATAAGAAATTGTCCCTAAAATTCAAAGGACATCATAAGCTAGCTCCCAAGTTCTATGGGCCCTATAAGGTTATTCATAATATTTGGTTAGTTTATTATAATTTGGAGCTCCCACCTTCTTCCCGAGTTCACCTAGTATTTCATGTCTCTTGTCTAAATAAATTTCTTGGCACAAACATCAAAATATAGACTATTTTACTAGAACTTGATTATTAAGGATCCATTCTTATTGAGCTGAAGGCAATCCTAGATAGGTGAATTTTCTAACTTCATTCTCATTCCATCACTGCGGTTTTAATTTAGTGGAATAAAATGCAACATGGGAACCACTATTTCAGATTCAACACCAATTCCCACATCTGAAGCTTTGAAGATAAAACATTTTCTAAGAGGGAGGAGATGTTATGAACCCATGATATCTCACATTCATGGGAAGTAGTAGTTATTTATATTATAATTCATATATAAGTAAGTGTTGAGGCCAATGAAGGCATCCACTAATTTATTTTATTGATCTTGCTCAAAGGAGGTTGCCCCCTTGAAGTGGCCTGTGATCAATATAATCATTTTAGTGCTTCTACTAATTTTACAAATATGTTATTTCATGTATTTTTATCAACTTATTATAGGAGGATCCTCTCATACATTCATTACTACATTTATCTTTTATATTTATATACATTTTGAAAATCAAGTTTAATCCATTATTATAATAATTCTATCTTATTGGCATTTCATCAATATAAAATAGGTAAAGCATATTGGTGAACCCATACACATATTTAATAGTGAAAACCCCCAAGTTTTCACTAAGGATTTAATCCTTCCAAAGTTTCACATTTTTCCTCCTAATGTTTCAAATTTCATTTTTTATATCCTCACACATATATCATATGTTCTATATATTTTGTCCCAAGGTTTCATTTATATAATTTTTTTATTTCCATATACAAAGAATATTTTCACCATTGGTCATATAACCTTAGTACTATTTCATCTTTCTAGGGTTTTATATTTTATCCCCTTGCTTTTATTTTTAGTCTTTATTTTTTATTTCTACTTGCCCTTCGTGAAAATCAATAAATTTTATCTTTTTGCCTAAGGTTTCAGACTCACTCTCCCATTAGGGTTTGTTTTGTTAGGGTTATTCCTTGATTGATATCTAGATTAAAATGACTCTATTTTTAACATGCTCCAACTTTTTAATATCATGTTAAGTATATTTAAAACTATATTTGTTTGCCAAAAATACCCAATGGAATTTTCCTAATTTTTTAATAACTAATTCTACTAAATTATGCCTAGAGGAAAAACAATGTACCTATTTTCAAATTATTTTTTCAATTTTGTTTATTTCTTATTTTTATCAAAAAAATATTTAATATTTTAAATATTCTTCACTTTTTTCATAGGGTAGTTAGTTATTTAATTGGCCCTTATTGATTCATCTATTTTACCTATATACATGTTTAATATTTTATTTTATTTGTTGTTTTGAAGGTTTCAGATTGGTATGTCAAAGCTTCATTTTTCAAACTAACTTCTCATTGAATTATAATTACATGTATCCTATCATGGGCAATCCTTTTATTAATATTTTTTTCACCCTAAGGTTTGGTTATTTTCCTATCCTAATAGCTCCCACAAACTTACTTTGTTTCATCTTATGGATTACTTATCATCTCATACCCTTCCACAATGGAGGTAATTCTTATGATTAGCTAACTCTCTTCATGTATTATTACCAACATTAATTTCACATAAAAATATATCTCTCCATCCAACATTAAAGGTTAATATGAATATACTTCTCTATAAAGTATTAAATTTTCATAGGCATTGTGATTATCACCAATACATAGTCCATTCTACAAACATGTGTATTTAATTAAGGATTAAGATCCAATACTTCATTGATGCCAATATTATTTCCCTTCAAGATGTTAATACACCTAAAAATGGCTTAGTTTCACATAGAGATAAAAATATAACCTAGAAACAAATCCATAGAAACACATGACTAACAATGTTAAATATGGTATGCATATCCCATCAAAAAATCCAAACCTCTTTCCTCCTATGTATTCTTAAATTATTGCTTCCACCTATTCTCATGGTGATGATAGCTAATTTCCTTCTAATGAGTTCCATGTATTCACTATACAAAGAGTTAAGGTAACGCCTCCTATAGTAAAAAAATAGAGGTCATCCAAATGTTCATACTCATCCCCAAATATCTCCCAGAAAATACTCTTTATGGCCTTTCTATTCATATTCAATTATATATGTATAGGTAAAGCTTGTGAATGTGAATCCCTTTAATATAAAATAATTATTATGATAAAATTCTTATATGAGTTGTAAAATATAAACCAATATTTTAGTTTAAGGGTCATATTACTCAAAAATAAGACCACGTATATAAATAATCCAGAGGATGCTAGTGTCAATCATATATTTATATATCCATACAAATAGTTTTACCTTGAAAAGACATTATCTCATGATTGAAATCTGAAATGTGTTATATCTAAAATTAGTGATTCAAAAAGTGTAAATAATCATAATAAGGTTTTAAGTGAGATTCTATGAGAAATACCTTGAGAAATGTTGATCACATTAAATCCTATTAATCCTTTAAGGAGATAAAAATCCTATTTTTCATATTAAATAATTCTTGAATATCATATATATAATTATTGTGTCCTTTAAGAAAAAAATAAAGTATCATTGATAGTGGTGATCTTATACGAGATAAATTAGCCAAATCAAGAAAAGATTATACAATCAAGTAACCAAATATAGTAAATGAAACATATTCATATGAAAAATTAGATTTTGAAAAAAATGTTACAAAAGAAATAACTAGAATAAAACATATTATAGAAGGAATAAATGGAAAAAAAATATTACATTACGAACAAATCGAACAAGAGATATTACAAAAATAAAAAAAATGGAGCAAGAAAGGTTATAAAGGTTACATATACACAAGGAGAATAGGATAATCCTAAGAAATTAATTCTCTCTCAAGATGATTACATGGATTATTTTTAATATGATAATCTTGAGGATTGGTAGAACATTGATGAAAACAATGAAGATGTAAATGGCCAAGTTAATGATATACATGAAGATTTTAGTACAAAAAAATATGGTACATTAGAGGATTCAAAAAATGATACACATGGAATTATATTTTGCATTATAGGCCATACATATGGACATTCCATGGAAGAATTTTTTGGTGCTTAGCCAATCCTTTCCTTTGTTGAATCCTAAAGCATGCACTCATGTGATCTTGCATTGACTAGTATTTTAATTTTAAATTTGGACTGAGCTAACATAAACATATATGATTTTTAATTTTGTGATAAATATTGCACATTTATAGGCTTCAGATATCCTGAACAAAAGGAGTGAATATTTATTAAAATCCCTATAATCACTCTAAAAATACTATATATGTGAGTCATAAAACATCTCACCAACAATGTTATGTACATACTAACAATGCATTATAATTTATATCTCACTAATAAGATTTAGTTTCCCCTTAGTAGTTAGAAAATAATTTTTATCTCAAAAGAAAACTGATTTGATAATAAATTTTCAATTTGGTCTGAGCTAACATAATAATCTTGCTTACATAATTCAATGATAACATTTAGATATTTAAAAGCTTGTGATATCCCTAAATTAAGGATTAAATCCTTATTACAATACCTATAATCACTCCAAAAATAATATATAGGTGAGTTGTTAAAAAAACTCACCATTATTTCTTTGTACATACTAACAATATAATTTCCAGCATATTCTATCGCTTGGTTTTATTTTCACTTGACCCTTGCCTCTTGATTGTTATTCTAATCTAGATATCCTTGAAATCTACTCTACCATGATACATCTTTCATAGTAGTCTCATTTTACAACATACCCTTGGTAACATGCTACTTTCTCATTATTACATGTGGGCTACTTATACATGCTATGACCTTCAATGAGCCTACACAATCATATACATCTATATCTACATATCACATGACCACACATGTATTCTTGCTCACTAGGGCCATGGTGATCCTTTTTCCACCTATGCTCTTGAGGTACATATTTACAATTAACATATATAGTCAATGCATATTCCTCTCTCTCACTTCTTTCACATTGCTATGATATCACATATAATGTATATTATGTTATGACACATGTCATAATTTATTTAGGTCCCACCCATTATTTTATTTTAACAACCTTAGATTTTTGGATTTACCTAATTCAATTTCAAATATTAAAAAAATACAAATAAATAAATAAATAAATAAATAATATGAAAATTAAAAATAAAAACATTAAAAAAAAATCAAGACTTGAGCATTACATGATTTATAGATTACAGTATGTACATTTATTATTAATCACATGTTTGGTATATGACATATTCTTTACATAGACATATTTAGTATTTGAGTGTCATGGAGGACATACAAGTTATACATGGACATGCAAATGTTTTCTATTCTTTATAAATAATGGCTATGTCAATACTGAGGGAATCTTGTTTCGTAAATTTTGATATTAAAGGATACATTTTCCTATGAGCTTTGTTCCATGTTCAACTACCTATATTGCTTTAACATAACCTAATAGTTACTCATATGTTACATATTGATACATAGATATGACATTTACTTTGATGTGACATTGATAAATATGGATGGTGAATAATAGTCCATTGTTCAATGCTCCATTGGTGATGTTATTCTATTACATGATAGGCTACTTTTTTCTTGACTATTGTGTGGGGTCCTTAGGCTTTCTTTTATTTGTCATCCTTGTTGTCCATTATTTGAGATATTTTTCTTATGCCCCATTTAATGTGACCTTTGGCCTTGTTTATTATTACATTTTATATCACTTGTATATGGACTTTGGCCTAATGTGTAACACTATCTCTTGATTTTGTTTATCATGTTGACATTGAGTGATGCCATAATTTATACCATGCACTTTTATTGTATAGTATTACTCATTTACCCTTTTAATACATGTTTCATTGATATATTTATCTAGACATAACCCTTAGGTTCCATATAGTGCATATGTTTTATCATGCCTTGATTCAAACACACATTCCTATGATGACATACTTTCCAAATGTTATCATGATTATACATGATTTTATATTTATACATGACATGATACAATTAACTATAGTTTTTAGATCAATGTATTATATGATACATCCATCATCTCAAAGGGGCCTTTAAAGGAGGCTTATCATAAATACAAGCCTCAGTAAGAAAAAACCTATATTAGATTAAATATTTCAAATATTTAGAATGGTTAAAATATTAAATTGTTTAGTTATATAACATATATTGGTATATCACTATAGATTATGAGGGCGTATACCATTAATATGCACTAACTTTAGAGACACTTAAACACATATGGATACTTGCTTGGGTATATATTTATACACATATGCACATACTTTAGAGAAACATAAATTATATGTTTGCATGTACACAGACATTTAGGATACATTTTATCAAATTCATTATAAATATACATGGATCTCTATATTAGTTGGTATATATTCTTGAGGCATGATACTAATTAATGCACAAATACACAACAATGCAGTTTATAGTTTGATGGGAAATGACTTTCATTCCACTTCACACTTATCAGATATGCAGTCATGATGGGGGCATGAACATTGTTGATTATCTTTTGATCATTCATTGTATTCTACATTGATCCAAACCATAGAAATAAATTTGCATATATGATGGGGACATGATTATTATTCATTTATTTTTTATTGGTTTTTTTTAACATGGAAAAAATTTGAGCATAATATTAAAATTAAATCTATAATCCATCTATATTTTTTGATTCATTTTATTTAAGCCAACCTTTCCTGATGGTTCTCTTATTACCATAAATAGTTATTTGGGTCAATACATTGCATACTTATCCTTAAATTCATGAGAGCGAGACATGTTGCCTTCCCAACCAAATAGCCTAATAGTTACACAAATTTGAGGCACAATCACTCAAAGTGTCTATGTGCTTTAGTAAAGAAGAATGATTTTATCCAATGGTTCAACAAAGAAGTGTAATAACCAAAATTTTGTAAGGGAAACATGGTGTTCACAAACACACAAGTGTACTATAACCCTTGTTCTCTCAAAATTTCAAAATTTCAGTTTCAAATTATAATAGCCAATCTATGAACATTGAAAACACAAGATCATAGTATTTTCTATTGAGTGACTTGCACATTTGGAGCTTCATACCAAATATAAATTGTGTTTTACACATTTATGTACATTTTATCCTTTTTATAGCAATATGATTACCACAATGAAAGGGGCCATTTGTAGATACTAAAATACAATCTTCAATACTTGAGAATTATAAGATTGATATATATTTACCATGCATGAATTGAGCATTCAAATAATGTTATAATCCTCCATTCTCTCACACTTGCATGCTATATTTTGATTCAATCATTCTGTTATATTATTATATACCTAAAAGAACCTCAATATTTGCATTAGACCTACTAAATATCCTATAGAGACATATCTAGACTCTCAAATAAGTATGCCTTTATGCAAGTCAATTTCATCAGTTTCTGTTATTATTGATAGTTTATAATGGCATGTGTTTGTTAGTATCGACCCGATCTGAGCAATAAATACTTTCTAAAATAAAATGTATCCATAGGCTTGGCCCGTCATCTTAGTGTGTTAGTGACATGAAAAAATATTCAATTGAATCCATATATAAGAAAACCAAGGTCTCATTCAAAAGGGACTTGGTACTTATCTGAAATATAAATATATAATATTGCACATTAAACAAATATGTCATATTCATCCCAAATTGAAAACTTATTACTAGAATAAATGAAGCCAAGTTTGAGGCACTCTAAAGCTAAGTAAAATGAATCATTGCCAACTGTCAAAGCCAATCATTAGTTACATGTATATAACAAAGGCGCACAATTACACAATCATATTGGAAAGAGGAACTATATGTAACTTGATTTTCTTCCTCGGAATATTGAATATATACACAACACTCAAACATCAAATGAGAGTGATTAAGATTACCTTAATATATTAACCTTTCCCAATTTTATAGGTTCCTAATCCTCACAATGACCACTAAAATTTTAAGACAATAAAAATTAGTTTTTAGAGTTAAGTACATTATCAAAGTTCATGTCTCAAACAAAAAGATACATTTAAAATGAGCATACATCCTTACATGACATGTTATAGACTATTGTTGTATAAAGTAAAATATTTTCTTCCAAAGAAAAAGTTAAAAAATATATATATTATTAAAAAAAACTTTTTATATATGTTATA
The DNA here is from genome assembly GCA_037957365.1 of Torreya grandis. Lineage (NCBI taxonomy): Eukaryota > Viridiplantae > Streptophyta > Pinopsida > Cupressales > Taxaceae > Torreya > Torreya grandis. Next base: position 1,590,351 of record JARHVA010003363.1, read on the forward strand.
CTATATCAATAAACAGGAAAATAATCACCATCGCATTAATTGGTCACTCAGAACTGGTGGCCCCATTCCCAGATTGATGTTACGAAGAAACATTGGGGAAAAAAAGGATAATTCTCCACGACATTGAAATTAAGCCGTGCCATGTCTCCACAAAATTAACATCCATTTTACCGTTCTGAGTATGCACTTTTATTTTTAAAATAAGAAATTAATTCGATATCAACTAATAACACCACCTTCAAAAAGACAGATGGAAACTGCAGCGACATTTTCGTGGTTTATTTAAAATTTAATTCCATGTTAGCCAATTACAATACTTCCGTAAACTTGCACGGGCACCGCGAAACGCCACAAACTCGATAAAAGATAAGAGAAAACGATAGAATTAGACTGATTGATGAGTATGGAGATTCTATTGCTTGTGGTTTCGTGCCTGCTAATTTTTTTATTAAGCACTAATCAGCATCTATAAACTAATAATAGAAATTAATTCCATGTTAACAAATTACAATAATTTCATAAACTTGCACGGCTATCGCAACAATAGTCGTCAAAGTTTTCGATCAGCTATAAAAAGACTCGTTCGGTGCAAGAATTTTCTATAAAACATTTGAAGAAACGAATTTTCATCTCAGTTTCAAATCTAATCAGGCAGGACTAGACTGATTAGTGAACATGGAGATTATATTGCTTGTGATTTCATGCCTGTTATTTTTAAGCGATAATCAGCATCTATTCGGTTCAGAGGCCGCATCATCTAATTTGGGTCAGTACAATTTTTGATAGTTTTGTTCCTATGAAATGTTTCCTTTCGTTAGAGAGAAGGTTTTTTTTTTCCGAAAGTCGTTATTCAAATTAACGTATCCTACAGTTTCGTCTGTCGATAATTTTTTTTCTTTTTCTTTTTCTCGTTCCTCTTCTTTTTCTAACGGGCAGCAGTCGACTTCCCTGAAGCATTGTCCGGGCAACAGTCGGGTTCGTTTTTGCAAGATAAATAGCCTCTTCTATTTTTACATAATTTTTAGGTTTGAATGTTTGCAATCTAACGTTGTAGTGTGACCCGAAACAGTGGATTTCAGATAACTCTCCTACAATCTATTTGGTATGATGTATGATAATCATTCATTGATTTGGGATGCTTTGTGCTTCACTTTTTCAGAGTACCCATATTCGTTTATGACAACAGATGCTGAAAAGGCAGCCGCAGGAACATATGATTACATTATCGTTGGAGGAGGTACAGCCGGGTGTCCCCTTGCAGCAACACTCTCCCAGTACTATTCTGTTTTGGTATTGGAGAGGGGAGACTCTCCTTATATAGAGTAATGGACTTCCTAATATAGGTGGTGAGAGGATTGGAAGCTTCACTAGATACTAGTTCATATTATCAAATTACTTTTGTCATTACAAGTTTCAGTCAAACTAAGCCCTTTTATTTAATATATGAGTGAATGGATGGAATTTATCAACCAACTAAGATATGAATTGATGAATGGCCTATAATTTCCATTGAAGGATCCTTAGTTTTTATAGGTTCTTAGGTGATGGCAATTCAACAATGGATTTCACTTTAGTAGTGTCTATCTCAATACCTCAACAAGAGATTATGAAGTGACCCCAAACACACATTTCATTGGGTTTAGTCTAAATTTACATTCTTTGAGCCTCTCTAAAATTTGTTAGAGGACCACTAGATATTTTTATATGAGATTGCGATTTCTTAAGATGTCATCTACATAATATTTGACAATATCATACACCATGTCATGGAATATGATGTTATTTCCCTTTGGTATGTTGATCCAGTGTTTTTCAAGCTAAAGGGCATTGCTTGATAGCTGAAAGTCCCGCATGGAGTGATGAGTGTAGTTTTATGTTGATATTCTGAAATAATTTTGACTTGACTATAACCAAAAGATCCATCCATGAAGGAAAGCACTTCATATCCTACTATAAATTCAATGATCATATTGATATTTGGTAAAGGAAACTCATCTATTATATATGCCTTATTTATATCTAGGAAGTTAGTATAAATCCATATCCCTCTTTGTGGTTTTCAATAGGGACAATATTATAGATCTACTTAGAATAATCAATTGGTCGAATGAATCTTGCTTCCAAGATTTTTTGTAGTTATTCCTTCACTAATAATACTACATTAGGGTGTATATTATAGAGATTATAATTAATGGTTTTATCATTTGGATGGACCACTAAGTGATGTATCACAAAACTAGGATCTAACCCAAACATGTTGGAATAACTCCATTCATATACATCGATAAATTTTTTAAGAAGCCTAAGAATATTTTGACATTCCTCAAAAGTGAGAATTGTCCCCAATTTGATTGTTTTAATATTTTCATTAGTTTTGATGTTTATTTTCATAACACCCTCAATTATGTAAGGTGAATTTTCTTGAAGATATGTTGGGGGTGGTGCTAACTCTTCTCCTAAAATAAGCTCATCTAGGAACTCTACACCTAGCTCCTAATAAAGCTCATGTTCATCAGGGCTAAGTTAGATCTCTTATATATCTAGAGAAGAATCAACTTCATCATATTATTCCTCTTCTATTTGATCTAACAACTCTTTTTACTCTCCAAAATAGGTTGATTAATTTAAATTAATAGTGAATCCTATTTTGTGATCCCTTGATGGCATGAAATATTGAGCTCCTAGATACTCAATAATAGCCTCATCATTTTGAAATTAATCAAAGGATGATTATTTCCTCTGATCTTAGTCTATTCTTTGAGGGTAACAAAAAAAGATGTTGATAGTGGAAATGGAAGTGTATGACAATAGATTCATGATATATATGTCTTCATAGAGGCTACAAACAAAAACTATCTTAACTTCATCATCATAAGTAGAATATTTAAGAATCAAAGAAATATCAATGGTGATAGAATTTAGGTTAATGCCTAGTGTTTTTTATCCCTAGGACAAGTCATCTTGGATGTTATCTAACACGAAAAAATTTCTAGCCTCCCTTATTATTTTCAACTTATCTTTACCCTTATAATCCATGTTTTAAAACATTTTATGATGTTGGGGATATTTCTTCTTTTGAAAATATAGGGCCTCATATTCATGAATGATCCAATAATAATAAGGTTCTTCAAAATATTTTTTTGATAAGATCCATGTAATTGTGAAGTTCATTAACCTTACTTGATAGATAATAGGTTTATCTTTCCTCATAGTAGGGGAACCATAGCTACGTGAGGATAGTGAAAGGTTTCTTATGTAAATGGGTTTTGTACTCATACTCCCCACACCACTTGAAGACAATCCCCAAACTAATGATTTTTGGTGACTTAGATGAGGTGGGTGATAGACTATCAGGGTGGACATATTTCATAGCTTTAGGATTATAAGACAAGATTTGGGTATTGGGGAAATAACAACCAAGATTTGATTGTTCCATTTGATAGCTACAAAATATTTGATTTCAATCAGGATGGTGACCTCCATGCCTGAATGTGGGAATTTGATAAATTGTTGAAGGGTGGAGGTACCACTCACATCTCATGAATCCATGGGTATTCCAAAATCATATTATAGAGGAGATATACATCCACTAAATGGATTAAGGTTTGGTGGACTACAAGTCCCACAACTATTGAAAGATATTTCTTCTAGAAAATGACCTTTCATTATCATCATATACCTTAATCATAGTTAGAGTGGTCTCCACCAAAGATTCTAAATATCCAAACTTTTTAATAAAGTCAATATTACATAAATTTAATGCATATCCTTTCATCTATAAGAACCCATGGGATTTTTTGGTTGGTGATGGGTATTTCAATGAATAAGGGATAATTGTGGTTAGGAACTATTGGTGGCATGTCCTGGGCATTGAAATTGATCTATTATGAGGGATATATATTACCCACCAAAGATTGAAATTGACTTGTGTCAATATCCCTAGGATTTTTTAATTCATTTAAGACTTTATTTAGTATCTCCCGATGCACATATGAAGTTTTGAGAAGGTCCATAATAGATATTTGGGTTGGAATCTTCTCAAGTTGTTCCATAATATAATATGGTTTATCAGAATAATTTGATAATTTCTTAGGGATAGTGACATTTTGAGATAAATTAGTAAGTGGGTCCTTTGGAGGTGCTCCAGTAACTATGATTTTTCCACATCTTGTAGTGACTACATAATCAATTGTGGCCATGTTAATTTTAAGGATGGGGGATGGTATATTTATGGGCTCTTAGGGGCCTTTTGTTTTGAAGGTGTTAATGTAATGGTAATCTATTTTTTTAAGGTGTAATCTTGACCATGAACCTCAGTGGTTTTTTCTCCTTTTGGTCATGCTTTGGTAGGGGGTCTTGATATATATCCAGTTGCTGATTTTTGGATTGACTTGTTTAACTCTCTCTTTTAACTTTGATTTTCCCTTTTGTCTATTACATCTTGGATTAATTTATTAATTTCATGCACTTTTTAGTATTATGACATTTGAGTCGATGGTATTATCAAAACTTGTCTTCATGGTACTAGTTAAGGTGTGGCTTATTATCATCTAAGGGTCAAATTTTTGGGAGAGTTATCATGCTGGTAGGAATTAATTATTTTAGGAACATTTAAATAGGTATACCAAGACTAGTAAGGTACCTTTCCCCATTCTAGGCTTTGGTTTCCCTCTTTCTATATAATAGTGTAGATATATTGATATTTAGTAATATGGGAAGATTTATGTACTATTTGTACATGTTTTGTATTAGTAACAATGTCCCTGACTACATTTTTGTTATTGTTAAGGATGTTTGACGTACCTAAGAAATTATTATCTTGAATTTGACTTTGTTAATTTTGGGTATATAATTTTATTGTTCCCATTTAAATAAGTGATTTTTTTATTTAGATACCATTATCTAGAATTTCATCAAAGGATTTGGCACATTGTAATTTCAGATGATATGTCAATTTTGAATTTAAATTATCAATAAATATCTTAGCCAATTCATTTTTGGGGACCATGTAGTGGAACAAATTAGAAAGTCTTATCCATCACTGTAAAAATGATGATAGACTCTCCCCATTCCTTTGTTTAGTGTTATAAAGATCGATAACATAAATATCATGTCAAATATTCAAAGAGAAATATCTCACAAATTTTTATGTTTTTTCCTCAAAAGTAGTAATGGACCCCTTTCATAATTGCATGAACCATTCAAGAGAAGGTCCTATGAGACTTTTAGGAAAAACCCATAGTATATAAGCATAATTATATACAACCTCATAACATGATACATAGAAATCTTGAACATGGTTGTGTAGGTCCCCTCTCCCCTTATATTTATCAAAATTTGGAATTTTAAAGTGTGTCAAGAAGAGTATATGTTAAATTATCATGTTCAATAGGGATGTTCAAAAGTCTTCATATCTGTATCTCATTGCCTTAGTATAAGGGTCAATCTATTGAATATTTTCCTTCATCATCTTCCACTCTTGGGAAATTGAGGGATCCATTAAGGGATTAAAAGTATGATTTTGGCTTGTTTTTGGATTTAATAAGTTAGGATTAGTGTTTATTTGAGTTTTTTTGGTTGATGCAGGCCTTTGGTTTTAAGAATGGATTTAGGATGTGAGGGATTCGATTTGTTGGGCTAATTTGTCTAGGCAATCTTCCAAGGTAGATATCCTTCTATTAGCCTTAATGCAATTATTTTTAAGGGGTTCTTCTTATTTTTCTAGCTTTTGTTCATGGTGAAAAATATTGGGTTCACCTTGTACTTATTTAGTTACATTTGGGTGAGGTGGAATGTTGGGTCTAGATGATGGATGAATGAGATGTTTTAGGATACTAGGGTTAAATGTAGGAGGTAACTTTCCCCCATTCTAATGACTTGGGTGAGGATTTGGTCATGTTTTTCATATATATATATATATAAATCAAATTATTCTCTAACCTTATCATTATTAAATAAGTTATTTTTGAGTCTTTCATCTCCTCTAGGAGTATGCATATCACTTTGAGTTTCTTCATTATACCTACTATATTCACCTAGTGTCCTAAGCACATCATCCTCCTAGTTTGATCTTTGTCCCAATATTAGGACTTAGGAATGGGTATTGATTGGTATGATGGATAATGTAGGGTGATTTTAAGATGGTTATGGGTTTATATGGTGTGGGACAAAAAAGGAATATGAATTTGAGCACTAATCTTGTCTTGAGTTTTAGACTAGAGTGGTCAAGATGTGTGTAATGGATATGATAGGATTATATTTGGAGATTAATGATTAAGTTGATTAAGTATTACCAATGTGACAACTATATATAAGTTTAATCTAGCAAAGAGACTAAATGATAAGAGGACTAAATGCCTTTTCACAATAGTAATATAATGATTGGATGGGTATTAGTTATGAATAAGAGGGATGATAAGGTGATAGATATTACTTATTATAGTTAAATACTCTGGTAATAATTAATAAAGGTAGTGCATTTTGGGTGGACAAGGTGATAAAAAGTGATGGGTGACCACTATAGTTTAATTTTCAAGACAAAATATATTACTCAAGGTTTTGGTGAATGGGATGGAAATAAAAATGATTTAGTTTAATCCTGAGATGGAATGTGTCTTAAAGGTTTTATAGGTGTTTTCTGAAAAAGGGATAAGGCTAACTCATCTCATAATCAATATAGTTCTAGTACAACACATACAAGTACACCAATCATAATACCTAATATTAATAAATAAAAGGGGTGTATAACCTGACAAATGCACTTTTTAATGGATTTGCAAGTGAGGCTATATGATGATGACCCATTATAGAATCTCTTGAACCCTCCCAACCCCATCTGTACTTGATAGTCACTTGTGAGATGATACTGACTCTGATAACAAGTTATCTATTATGACCAATAGGTCTTAATATAGGTTTACATAGAGTTTCTATGGGCATCCCCAATATACACAAGGTACATGGGGCCCAAATCTATGTGGGGTTTTGTGTAATGCCTAATTTAGAGAATTAATTTTTCCCCTTCATGAAAGACCTGTATGGGGTCAATCACTTAGCCTAACAAAAATTGTCCCTAATATTTATACTCTATCATAATACAAAGTGTGGTTGAATGTACAATGATGAAATCCATGTCACCAACCCCTAATGACTAGGCAAGTGCATGGGTAAGAATTGCAGGTCATTTTTCACCCTGTAAAATCAAATTTTGGGTTAACAAATAAGTAAAACTAAATTTGTTTAACCACCTATTTAACTGTGTGAGATATAGACACAAGAAATAAAGGACACACACACACACACACACACACACACACACACACACACACACACACACACACACACACACACACACACACACACACACACACACACACACACACACACACACAAACAGGTGTGCGCGCGCGCGTGCACACACACACATGCACACACACACACATTCAAAATCTAAATTATATAATAATCCTTGATCCTATAAATAAACAAGTTAAAAAACTAACTTAGGGACTTCCACTTAAGTGTCCTACATAAAAACTATTAGTAATTTTTAACTAGTCAAAATTGCCATTGGCACCTATAAAACCACACTGATAGAGTCAAATTTTCAAAATCAATTGTAAAGAAGGAAATATCACATCTAAAAGTTAAAACCAAAATTGAAAGACATGTTGTTTTATAAATATTTAATTATATGTGACCATATAGTTAGGCAAAACCACTTGTGTTTAATACAAAACTGTAACTGAAAATCAATATTATAATTATCGAGATGTGGTTTTGTAGCCCACATGAATTTTTTTTTTCTAAGTAGACTAAAAAATAAAATACTTATAATTATAAAAGATTGTTTTTATTAAATTAAGTCTATACTAATCAAATAAATGTATTATAAAATGCCCTAAATCACAATGTTGATGGATATTCAAAACCACCTTTGTAAATCAATATTACCTCTTTCAACAAGTGGTTTTACAACTAGGCAGATTAAAACACAAATTTTTGAAAATGCCTAAGATAGATGATGTCTAAAATTTTTAGATTATTTACAAAATGAGCACTAAACTAAACTATTGAGAGAAGATAAGTTATTAAATATGAACAATAACACTTAGTTTTGTAACTATATTCAAAATCGCTTGTCCAGCCTCAAAACCACTTATGAGAATCAAAATCACCTCTATCAAGAAGTAGTTTTGTGAAAATTAAAATTTATAGTATATAAAAGATATACAAATGCATACTGAGATTACTTAAGACACTGAATAAAATTAAAAATATGAATACCTATCACTAGAAATCAAAAGTTAGATTGATAATTACTATTATCTATTTATTTTAAAAACTGTTTGTGCAACTATCAAAACTACAACTAGGATTCAAAATCATATTGTAAAAAGGATAAATTACAAAAAATAATAAAAAGGATGATTTTAGGGATACTTGATTTTGTTTGAACATAATCTCCCCTTCCCTATAAGCGGAGACAAAAAATAATCAGCTAGTAAAAATCACAAGTCTTAGTTAGTAATTAAACCTAAATAAAAATAGCTTATTTTAGAATAAAAACCATAGATGAAAATTAATATCACTACTAAGGAAAATAAATTTTGATTAGTATGAAAAATCTACTTATTGTGTGAGAGATAGAACTTTTTTTCTATTCCTGCAAGATAACCAGGTTAGTACAAAGTTATATAAACTAAAAATATGTCAAAATGTCTAATATTAACCTAATTATAATATTTAGTCAAAATCTCAAATATAGTAGCAAAACCATAACTGAGATTCAATATCACCTCTATCAGAAAGTGATTTTGTAAAGGGCCAAAAAATTATCAAAAAAAAGTCATAAGTTAATGGTTAGTTCATGCAGTTAGGCAAAACCACAACTAGAATTTGTAATATTGCATATGTAAAACCACAATTTATAGATCAATACCACACTTTACATGGGACGTGAAAATTTCAAAATTTTGTTTTACATCTCAATTTCTCACTAAGCTGATTTACATAATTATATGTAGATTATTATGGTTGTTAAATTGATTAATTACTTTCTAACTAAATTATAAGTTAGATGTTGTTATGGGATAGTTTTATGTTACTTTGATTTAATGATTTCATAGCTATGAGTTATATGTATTGTAAATTATTTATTTTATAATTGTGTTAATTATTGTTACAATAATGTTTTATGATATATATATCATGATGTATTGGGATAACTACTTTCTTTTCATGAGTTGGATGCATGAGAGTTTCATCCCTCATTTCATGATGGAGGGAGATCATCATCAGAGAGGATGACATAGATAGAGGTGTTGGGGGATGATAGAGGAATGTCTGGAGTCCATACACACACCACATTAGATAGTACATGTTATTTGCATTTAGATAATTTGATTTTGCATGTTAGTGAGTGTTAGTTTAGTTTAATAATTATATGTGTAATAAATCATAGGTTATTTCATTGTGGATATTATATGTAGATTAGTGAATAATGTTTCTGTATGATTAGGTTGTGATTTGAATTCTTGATTGTTAATGCTTATGGGAACATAAATTTTCATGTATAATACTTGGTTACTATTGTATATAGACTAATTATAATGTCTTCATAATGTTTATAACATTACCTAGTTATCTTTATGATATTTAGGAATATCATTATATGGCTTAACACCTTAATATATGAATATAATAGAAGACATATTTAGTCTATATAATCTAATAATAACATACCAATCATGTCATTATAATAATATTATGATTAGAATAAATAATTGTCCAATCTACCATTTTGGATAAAATATTATAATGGACTTTGTGTTAGTCATATTATTATAAAATACACGAGGTTATTATTTTTAATAAGTTATTGAAAGAGATTGAATTATCCTAAAAATTAACCTATGATCTAAATCTAATTCTTTATTAGCATTCATAGATTATGCTAAGAATAGAAGTGTTATTTATCATTGTGAATAATGTTAAAAGTGGACTTTTTTAATGGGTTACATGGGGCTAGTATAGTAGAAGATTGTGCAAGGATTTTAAACAAATGTAATGAATAATGTATAGATGAAAGTATGTGAGAAAAGAGAGAGAAAAGGGATTTTATTAGTTTCATTAATGGAAGTTAACTATGTTTTTAGTCTCTGTTGGAATGAATAATTTAGATTATGCATGGTGACTTCAAGTTATGAAGTTGCATGAAATCTCAAGTTAGTAAGAGATAAAAGAGGAAAATAATGATAAGATGGATTCAAGGAGGAGAATGATACATGAAGGAGAAAGCAGAAAGTGTAGAGCAAGGAAGATAAGGATTTATGGTTCATTCAGTTTCAATTCATAAGAGTTAAAAAGGTTGGTAATGTTATTTTGATTGTTACTTGTATTATAAGAATTATATAAGTAAAAGATTGTCTTTTAGCAATTTTTGAAGATGGTTTAAATTTTGAATGGATACAGGTTTAGTGTTATGGATGGCAGTCAGTAATGTTATTTTGATTATTACTTGTCTTATAAGAATTCTATAAGTAAAAGATTGTCTTTTAGCAATTTTTAAAAATGGTTTAAATTTTGAATGGATACAGGTTTAGTTTTGTGGATGGCTCGGCCATCCATAGCACTAAAACACTATCCCTTAAACCCCTAAGAGATGGATTAGTACTATGTATGGTAAAATAATAGGGTTTAATGGTTGAAATGAAAAAAAACTAGCCTAAGTAGGTGGTTTTGAAATTTATACAAAGATTCAGTTTTATTTTATATAAAATATTAAATTTATATACTCAGTTGGATGAAGGTCAAATTGCTGAGCATATAGATGTAATAAATAGGTTTTATGTATATTTTGTTTCAATCCTAAGTTGAGTTGATAATAGGATGAATCGACATAGGAATATGAGTACTTATAATTAGAAAATTTGATTGGGGATTAGTATATATGTTTTGGGTGATTATGAACATTTGTCATTCAAACCTATGATAATATATATGTCTATATAAAGTATTTTGAAAATCAAAACAATGATAGTAAGTAGACTATGCAAATTAGTTGATAATTAGTTCATGGAAATACTTATGTTGTGTTTAATTACATTTTAAAACTAGGAGAATATAATTGTGTGTGTGTGTGTGTGTGTGTGTGTGTGTGTGTGTGTGTGTCTGTGTGTGTGTGTGTGTGTGTGTGTGTGTGTGTGTGTGTGTGTGTGTGTGTGTGTGTGTGTGTGCGCGCGTGCGTGCATGTGTGTGTGTGTGTATATATATATATATATATATATATATATATATATATATATATATATATATATATATATATATATATAAAGTGTGTAATTATTACATGAATTTGTGAATATATAGAGATAAATGAACTAATGTCGTATGTCTTAAATTGTATGAACATATACATAAATGGAATATTCATATTTTATTACAAATTGAGAGTATTGATTTTAAACTGAGAGTATAAATATGATTGAATAAAGTATATTTTAGTAACACAAAGAGTGAGGTTGTATTAACTGTAAGTTTGTTAAAGTTTAAATAAGAGCATATATATTTTGTGTATATTTAACTTTTCAAATAATGATTAATTGTATGCAGTCTATATAAACATATAAGTTTTAATATAGGTGTGAGTTCTATTTGTAACTAGTGGATTCATTAAAGTATTAAAACTTATGACTGTGTAAAGCTTGAATGGATATATGTGAGATAGTTTCATTATTTGAACACATTAATGACTATGTCAAGGTCTGTTCATTTTGTATTAGATGTTGAATTAATTTTCTAAATACATATATAAACACAAAAAAGTTGTAAACCTCCATTTGATAAACAAAGACATATTTTAGGTTGTTTGATTATTATATATATTATCAATAGCTCAGGTTATTGTATACATAGTCTAAGCACACAAATTGGGGATCAATCAAGGAAATTATTTTGTAATGAATCTAATCATAATTGAATTATGTATTTTATGTTAACATATGTGAAATGTGGGGTTTTTTGGAAATTTGGAGACCCTATATGGTTTTCTAAGCCTTTCTCATGAAAAGATGTTAGTTTTTAGAATCTTATAAGTTCTAAAAGAATAATGAAAAATATTGTTACTATGATAGAACAATAATTGTGTATTAAAACATATATATTATGGGATATATATTATGCAAAATGCATAAATATATGGAATATATCTGTATGAGAACTTAGATTCTCATATACATATATAGCTTATATTTATACATTAGGATGCATGCCTATAATTATAGCTTTGACTAGTAAAAACAATTAATCACAAAATCCTGAGGGATATGACATTATAGTTATATGCATTAAGCCTCCCTAAATCATAATAAGTTACATAAATGAAATATTATGATTTTATTTATAAGTTAATTTATCTTTTAAATGATTATGACTGATATATTTAATTGAGTGGCATGTACAATATACTATGACAATGTTGGATGTACTACATTTAAATTTACTTGCATAAATTGGATTATGTAGTCTACGTATATATTTTACTCATTTGGTATTAATATAATACTTATTATGATTATTATTTATGTGATAAATAATGTAAAAAAGATTCATTCATATGTTTGACAGACTAAATGTATACATAGATATTATTCCTATATTGTAGCATGTTTTATACCTTCTATTATAAATAATCTATATCGATCTCTTAGTTATATTAATACTAACCAAATCTTGTATTAATGGTACTAACTGAGCAATGAGATGGATTTTACTAGTTTACTTAACATCACCAATGCTAAAATAAGGTAATCCGATCAAGATGTGTGTATGAATTTGACTAATCCTAAAGATCAATAACTATTTGAAAAATTTGACCAAAGTAATGTTTAGTTATATATTTTTATTTCATATGTATGATTTAAATGTTTCTAAGATATCATTTTAGAATGCATTTTATCTATGGTACACATCATGTATTAGAAATATTATAACATAGAGGTAATAACTTGTCTCTCAAGATTTCTGCACCATCACTATCTACCCATCCATAAATGGAATGGCATTCCCCATTTAATGGATTATGTGGGATCGATGGTCCATGGTTGGTGTGGAAATGCATTTGAATGATTCTCTATCTCACCACAATAGTACTTATTAGAGGCTACACTTGAGATTATCAAAGATAATAGAGTTCATGAGACTCATGCTCTATGGAGCCTTGTATTTATTATTATATATATTATTCAAATCTAATGCTAGTTGGAAATGTAAATAATTAATCATTATACATTGATAATAGTGGCTATATTATTATACTAGTTCTGGCTGGATTTTATGTAATTAATTTCTTTATGCTTTATGTTTTGATACATGTGATGCTAGTGATCAGTAACTGTTAAATATTACATGTTTAATTTATGTTTAATATACTTAGTTAATAAATTATGATCACTAATTATATTTTCATGGTGATATCTAATGAAAGACTATGTAGAATATAAATTAAAAAAAATTACATTATTCCAGTAAATCCTAGTGGAGAAGTTACATTATATTATCAAAGATTTGGCTTGAACTCTAGGACTTAATGAGTTCACTTATGTTTTTAAATCCATTTATTATAAAAAAATATAATGGTGAAAGCAAGAGCATATGGAGAGGTTCTTTTGAATTTCAATGACAATACCCCTCTATTTGATCCTAACCAATTTGTTGCTGAGCAAGCAATAAAGTTGGATCATATTCCTATACTGATGAATGAGACTAGCTATCAAATTGTAGCCTTAGAATAGAAAATTCATGGTCATGAGTAAGAATCCCATCATGATGTGCCTAAACATCATCCCATTGAGTAATAAATTTCTCAAGATCAAAGACATGAGGAAGTGCCTCAGGACGTAAGGGAACGTGTAGTTATGAAATTGGATAGGGATATAAAAAAGGTAAATCCACCTAAGTTTGATGGAACCATTATGGGAGATAGAGATAAAGCATGGTTGAATAAAATGGAGAAGTATTTAGAGATTTAAAACTAATATGAGGTCACTAAATTCATTTAGGGAGCATACCAATTAGCTAGAGAAACAACTACATAGTGGGCCAATAAGAAGTTAGAAATGAGTTTTAACTCAACTACCACTACATGGGAGTAGTTTGTGACACTATTCAGATCATGGTGGCTTCCACAAATATATTTTGACCAAAATATTATAGAGTTTTAGAATCTAAAATAAGTAGAATTATCAATGAATTAGTACTAGGAATAGTTCACCATGCTTCTAAAACATATACCTTAGTATCAGGTAGATGAGAGGTTCAAGATTAGGATGTCCATCATGGGATTGAAACACCATTTTGGAGAGGTGGATCAATGAATATGTAAAAGGAATAGTTCACCAAGCTTCTAAAATATGTACCTTAGTATTAGGTAGATGAGAGGTTCATTATTAAGGAGTTCATCATGGGATTGAAACACCTTTTTGGAGAGGTAAATGTTCATGGACCATCTACCATGGATCAAGTCTTTGAGAAGGTAGTCAAATAGGAGAAAAAGTTGAAATCTCTTGCTCAGGTTAAGGATAAGTTTAAGATAAAGTTTTTAAGTTATAAGCCGACTTTCAAATAGAACAAAAGTAGAGGAGTGGAGACTCCAAGAGTAAGTTCAAGATTTAGAATACTATATTTAATAGTGGTTCAAGTAAAACAAAATTAGGTAATAGTTCTAAAGGTATTTTTAAAGGAAACAAATATTTTGATAGGAAAGGACCACCACGAGGTTGTTTAATTTATAGAGGTGACCATTTTGCACATAAAGGTACCTAGGATAAGTTGAGGAATAAATTTTTTGCTCCTCATCTAGAAAATTTTTAGCAACATATTCATGTGGAAGTTGATAATCAATAAGCTAAATTCTAATCTTCACCCATAGAATTGTCAGGTATTTTGTTTGAACATCTAGTTTCCATTTTGAAAGATATATGGCTATATAATGTTTTATATCTCTTATAATTTTAAATAAGTTATCTATAAAAATTATATTAATGGAAAAGCCATGGCCAATACAATATGGGAATGATTTTAAAGTCAAAGTGGATCAGTGTTTAGTTGAAATAGATATTAGGTTACATGAATTCACAATAGTAGTGGATCTATATGAAACACCACATGGGTCATATGATGTGATCCTAAGGTTCAACTAGATTTTGAATCATAGATCCAAGGTTGACTGCTATCTAAACAAGATTGAGTATCTAGACAATTTTTAAAATTAGACACAAACTTAGGTCAAAAAATGGAGTTAAGGCTTAGGTAGATTTATGTAATGTAACTCAAGAAGGCCCAAGGAAAATGATGCTAAGAATTTATAATTAAGATAAATGAAATGGAGGAATTTAAGGAACCATCAATTGAAGATTATCTTTTCCATAGGAATTTTCATGATGTGTTTCTAGAGGAATTGTCAGGATCACTTCCTAAATGGGAGTTTGATTTCTCTATTGATTTCTTGTCCAAAGGGTCAATTAGACCAAGTGTGTAACCATGGGGTGCACCAGTTGTCTTCATCAATAATAAGGATGGTAACCTTTGACTTTTCATTGATTATAGAATGTTGAATAAAGTGACAATAAAAAAAAGGTATCTGCTACCTCGAATAGATGATATTTTTGATCAAATGTGAGGAGAAATGGTTTTTTATAATATTAATATTAAATATTTATATCATTAGTTATGGATAAAAGATGAGGATATTCTAAAAATGGCATTGGAACTTGATATGGGAACTATGAGTTTATAGTGTTACCATTTGAGTTGATGAATGTTCATACAACATTTATGAATCTCATGAACATTGTGTTCAAATATTATCTAGATCATTTTTTTTTTTTTTAGATGACATTATTATATAATCTAAGGATGAAGAAGAACATATTTAACATCTGGAACTTGTTTTGAAATGTTTGCAAAAATACAAGTTGTACAATAATTTATCCAAGTGTGTATTTTTTTAAAGAAAGTACAATATATAGGACATATTATCATATCGAATGGTATTTCAATAGATCTAGGTAATATAATAGCCAATATGGAGTGACTGGTACCAAAGAATGTCCACAAGGTAAGGAGATTCATGGGATTAGTAGACTATTACAAGAAATTTGCTTTGAATTTTTCTAAGATAGATAATCTGATTACCTCTCTCCAGTGTAAGAATCAAAGTTTTATCTAGTCAGATAAGTGTGAAGTAGCTTTTCATGAATTGAAAATAAAGATTAATTTAGCACCAGTGTTAAGAGTTCCTAATCTCAGTGGTCAATTTTCAATGATCATAGATGCGTCAGTAAATAGACTAGAAAGAGTCCTTATGCAAGATGGTGTAGTGGTAGCTTATGAGGTGAATTATTCCCCTCATGACCTTAACTTTGCAGCAATTATCCATGATTTCCAAGTTTAGAGATAATATTTGTTAAAAAAATCATTTGAGCTCAAGACTGATAATTTGGGACTCAATTACATCTTCACCCTACTAAATATGAATGCTCATTAGAGACATTGGTTAGAGTTTTTATTTGAAAATGAATTTTATATTAATTACATCAAAGGTAATGAAAATAGAGTAGTTGATGCCTTAAGTCATACAAGGTACATAGTAGCTATGGCCACTATCAAGAGTACTTTTAGGGATTGAGTGATCAAATTATCACTAAGAGATGACTTTTATGATCAGTTTAGGAAAGCATTGTCTAAAAATACTCAAAATCCTAGGTATAAAGAGTACATATTAGAGAATGATGGTTTTCTATGATACAAAAAAGGATGTATGTGATAGATCAGGAGAATTTGAGGAGTATAATGCTAAAATAACTACACAATGCCTCATATTCAATACATCATAGAGTAACCAAGTTCATGGCAGAGCTTAGACCACTTTATTTATATAATGAAATAAATAAAAATGGAATAGACTTTGTGTCACGTGTCTAGAATGTCAGCATGTGAAATTTGAACATGTGCATCTAGTTGGATTGTTGTATCCACATGACATACAAAAATAGAATTGGTAGGTTATCATTAAGGAATTTATCCAAAGTTTACCTTGTCATGAAATAGGCATGACATGATCTTGGTGGTAGTTGATAAACTAACCATAATTAACACATTTTACACTAAACAATTTGATAGATGATGCACCTACTCTTGTGAAGAGTTTCATAAATGAAGTGTATCAATTCCATGAAATTCAATAAAAAATTATTTTGGATCATGATCTGATGATGAAATATAGGTTTTGGTTAACTCTAAATTTAGCTTTGGATATGCAACTAAACTTCATTACTACATATCACCCACATACTTATGGTCAAATTGAGCAAAATAATCAAGTGTTAGAGGATATTATTCATATGTATTATATGGATTAGAAATACAAATGAGAAGAATACCTTTTATTGGTTGAGTTTACCTACAATAAATAATACCAATCTACTTTGAAGATGGCACCATTTGAAGCATTATATAGAAGAAGGTGTAGGACACCAATCATTTGGGAAAGGTTGGAAGACATGGTAGTCTTTGGAGCTGAGATGCTTTTAAAAATATAAGATCAAGTTAGATTAATCATGAAAACATTGGCCAAGGCCAATGATGGGTAGAAGAGTTATGCTTATCTAAAAATAATAGCTAGGCAATTTTAATTAGGTGATAAAGTATTATTGCGGGTTAAGCCATAGATTTTCCTGATTTAATTTGATAAATCAATGAAACTTTCATCGAGATATGTAGGGCCCTTAAAGGGTTTATAAATGGTCAATCATGTAGTGTATAGGCTTGTATTTATACAAGTCTTAGCTCTATTACATAAAGCCTTCCATGTATCTTATCTTAGAAAGTATATAGTTAATCTTTCACATATGTTGGATTGGAATGCTTTGTAGGTTCTAGATCTCAGGGTGGTTATGGTAGAACCAATCAAAGTATTTGATATTCACAAAATTTGTTTGCATATTATAGAAGTATCATAGTGAAAGGTCTTTTGGGATCAATACTTTGAGGATAGTGTTACTTGGGAGAACTATGATGAGTTATATAGGTTATTTCATTTGTTTGTTTGATTTGATGTTTCATACTATGTTATTTTTTGCTAAATAATATTTTTCATTCATAACTATTGTTTGAACAAGAGTCATCAAGAATATGACTAGATTTAGGGGGAAGAATGTTATATCCTAATTTATCACTAATTTGATTTACCTAATTATCCATTGAATATTATGGTTGTTAAATTGATTAATTATTTTTTTTTAAAACTATAATTTATATGTTGTTATGGGATAATTTTATGTTCCTTTGATTTCATGATTTCATAGCTATGAGTTATTTGTATTGTGAATTCGTTATATTATTATCATGTTAATTATTATTACAAAAGAGTTTTATGATATATATATCATGATGTATCAAGCTAACTACCTTCTTGCCATGAGTTGGATGTATGAGAGTTTCATCTCTCAGATCATGATAGAGAGAGAGCATCATCAGAGTGGATGACTTAGATATAGGTGTTGGGGGATAATAGGAAATGACTAGAACCCATGCACACACCACATTAGATAGTACGTGTTATTTGTATTTAGATAATTTAATTTTGTGTGTTAGTTAGTGTTAGTTCAGGTTAATACTTATATGTCTAATAAATCATGTGTGATTGTATTATGGATACTATATGTAGATATTTATGATATTTGGGAATATCATTTAATGTCTTAATGCCTTAATATATGGATATAACAATAGACATAGATATTTAGAACATTACTTGATCATGTTGTTATAACACTATTATGATTAGAATAAATAATTGTCTGATCTACCATTTTGGATAAAATATTATAATAGACTTTGTGTTAGTCATATTATTATATAAAACATAAGGTTATTATCTTTACTAAGTTATTGAAAGATATTTAATTATCCTAAAAATTAACCTACGATATAAATCTAAGTCTTTGTTACCATGCATAGACTATGTTGAGAATATAAGTGTTAGTTATCATTGTGAATAATGTAAAAAATGAACTTTTTGGATGGGATACACGAGGATTGTAATGTATAAGGTCATGTAAGGATTTTAAATAAATATAATGATTAATGTATAGAGGAAAGTTTGAGATAAAAGAGAGAGATAATGGCTTTTCTCAGTTTTGTTAATGAAAGTTAACTATGTTTTTAGTCTTTGTTGGAATGAATGATTCAAATTATGCATGGTGATTATGAGTTATGAAATTGCATGCAAGGTTGAGTTGGTAAGAGATAGACAAGGAAAATAATGATAAGAGGGAGTCGAGGAGGATAATGAGACATTAAGGAGAGAGGAAAAAGTGCTGAGCAAGGAAGATAAAGTTTTATGGTTCATTTAGTTTTAATTAGAAAGCATTGAAAAGGTTAGTAACATAATTTTAATTATTGATTGTCTTACAAGAATTTTATATGTATAATATTGTCTTTTAGGGCTTTTTGAAAATGGTTTACATTTTTAATGGATACATGTTTTGTTGAGTTGTGAAGCTAAAAGCTTCACTGAATGTACAAATGTGGAGGTTGCTAGGTTACACAGTAACCAACATTGATCAAGCCAAATGACATCAGTTATCTCCAGATACACAGTAACCAGCATCGGTTAGGGATCGGCCGGCATCGGTCACCTTCAGACTGACATCGGTCGTCTGTGCATTCCCAGAACTGTTCTAATTTTAGACAAATAGTTAGTTTGCATGTAAAGACTAATTTTAGTCTTGAGTCTATGTTTCTAATTATTGTTTGGTTTGGGTTTTATTTAAGAGACCCATGGGGCTTTATTTTAATCAAAGTAGGCAACAACGGTTGAGTTGATAGTCACTTGGAGAGTAGGCAACAATGGTTGAGTTGATTGTCACTTGGAAGGTAGGCAACAACAACCATTGGGTTGATTGTCACTAGAGGGAAACAACTCGGTATTGAGTTGATTGTGATTGTAATTGATTGAGAGAGATAACTCTTGAGGGAGAATTACTGTACACCGAAGAGGTGTGGGAAGAGTGAGATTTATTCATTGTATTACCTTCTGGAAGAGTTTAATATATATTGTATTGTTTCTCATATCTCCTATTCTTTGCTATTTTTGATTTCTAGTTACTTAATACTTCTAGTTTAATTCTGTGTTTAGTTGCTTATACAAGAGTAATCAATTTTACTCTAAGGAGGATCCTAATAGTTGGTATTAGAGCTTGGTTCACTAACAAGTGGTATCAGAGTGTGTTAGTGTTTGTTGATTACAGGTTCACTCTCAGGGGTTTCTGATTGAGTGAGAGTAAAGAAATGGTAGAATAAAGTAAAATAAAAATGGAGAAATTTAATGGAAAGAATTATCAATTATGGAGGATGCAGATAGAGAATTATCTATATCAGAAAGATCTGTACTTACCGTTTGGTGGAGTTTCAAGTAAGCCCACATATATGCAAGATTAAGATTGGAATGTTCTTGATAGAAAGGCTCTTGGATCTATAAGGTTGAGCCTGGCATCATCTGTGATTTCCAACTTATCATAGGCAAAGACAACGGTAGAGTTAATGGAATCTTTGGCAAATTTATATGAAAAACCCTTAGCTTCGAATAAGGTATATCTTATGAAGCAATTATTTAATTTGTAAATGCAAGAAGGTGGATCTGTATATAGTCATCTTAGTGATTTCCACGGATTAGTAAATCAATTAATTTCAGTCAAAATAGTTTTTGATGATGAAATTAAAGCTCTCTTAATTTTATGCTCTTTACCTGAAAGTTGGGATATCTTGGTAATGGCAGTTAGTAATACTGCGTCTGCTTCAAATATCTTGAAAGTTGATGATGTTGTTAGTGTAATCTTGAATGAAGGAATTCATAGGAAAAGCACAGGGGAAACATTAGGTAATGCTTTAAGTGTTGAAAGTAGGGGATGGCAAAGAGAGAAGGGCAAGCAAGGGAAATCAAGGTCAAAGATGGGCAGTAGATCCAAATCCAAAAATGGAGGTATAACCAGCTAGAATTGTGGAAAGAAAGGACATGCAAAGAAAGATTGTTGGTTGAAAGAAGATTAGCATGAAGGTAATAAATAAGCAAATGATGTAGGTATTGTTGCATAGGATGCTCTTATATTTTCTTTGGATAGTCAGATAGAATCATGGGTTTTAGATTCTGGTGCTTCTTTCCATGCAACCCCAAATAGAGAATTTTTTCATGATTATGTCCATGGAGACTCTGGAAAAATTTATTTAGGGGATGGTGAGACTTGTCAAATTGTTGGCAAAGGAAAAGTGCAGCTGAAATTGCAGAATGACAACACATGAGTGTTGAAGGATGTCATGCATGTACCCATCCTGAAGAGGAATTTGATTTCTACAAGAAATTTGGGTGATGAGGGTTGCTCAGTAACTCTCATAGTTGAATCTTGGAAAGTTTCCAAGGGTGCACTTATATTAACAAGAGGTAAGAAAGTAGGTACACTTTATCTATCTACTTGTATTATTGATTCTCCTTCTATTTTATCTACTTCAGATGTAGATGCAAAGATGTGGCACTGTAGGCTTGGTCACATGAGTGAGAAGAGAATGGATGTTCTTAAATCAAATGGTAAGATTTAAGATTTGATAGATCTAGATTTTTGTGAGCATTGTATCGTTGGGAAATAGGAGAAAGCGAGGTTTCTCAAAACTGGGTCAACAAAGAAGAAGCACAAGTTGGAACTTGTTCACACAAACGTGTGGGGACTAGCTCAAGGAGCTTCTATTGGAGGATCACAATATTATGTTTCTTTCATTGATGATGCTACAAGAAAGGAATGGGTTTATTGCATAAAGAGGAAATCTAATGTTTTTGACACATTTAAGACATGGAAAGCCTTGGTTTTCAATGAGAAAGTGATGGACAATGATCAGCTCAAGAGGCTAAATAATTTTGAGCAGGGCAATGTTGATTCGGATAAGGTTATGATCCAAAATGAGCTCATGGGTAAAAATCATCACTCACAAGAAAACAAAAATACCGATGTTGGTCAGGTGAGAACTGACATCGGTTAAGTCGATCAGGTGGAATTGACATCGGTCAGGTGCAGATCAAGAGATGATTAGGATCGGTCACTGTTAGAACAAAATTTGGGTGGACAGCAAGCTGTCAAGGAGTCTTAAATGCCCATGAGGAGGTCTAAAAGGGTAAGTAAACCTCAAATTCATTATTCCCCTTCTTTATACTACTTGATGCTCACTGATGGTGGAAAACTAAGAAGTTTTGAAGAGGCAATGCAGGTAGAATCTAGGAAATAGTGGGAGCATGGCATGAATGAAGAAATTGATTCCTTGGAAAAGAACCAAACATGGGATTTGGTTGAGTGGCCAGCTGGAAAGAAAGCACTGAAAAGTGAATGGATTTACAGGTTAAAAAAAGGAGAGAATGGACAAGTGAGACATAAGGCCAGGTTATATGGTCTTCAGTAAGCTCCAAGACAGTGGTATTTGAGGTTTGACAATTTTATGACAAACCATGGCTTTAGTAAATGTCAATGTGACCATTGTGTTTATTTTACCAGATTGGATAATAGTAGCTACATTATCCTATTACTATATGTAGATGATATGCTTGTTACAGGTTCATACATGCAGGGAATTACTGAGCTAAAGGTAAAATTAGCTCACACATTTGCCATGAAGGATTTAGGAGTAGCAATCCTTGGCATGAGTATTTATAGAGATAGGGAAAATCACAGGTTGATTTTGTCTCAAGAGGATTATGTGAATAAGGTGTTGGTGAGGTTCAATTTGTAGGATATAAAACTAGTAAGCACACCTATGGCTGGACAGTTTAAGTTAAGCAAAGAACAGTGTCCTAAATCACACGATGAGGTTGAGTACATGGTATGTACTAGACCTGATATTTCCCAAGCAGTGGGAGATGTCAACAAGTTTATGGTCAATCTAGGAAAGAAGCACTGGAAAGCAATTCAGTGGATTCTCAGATATTTGAGAGAGACTAGCAGTAGGCATTTATGCTATGGAGGGTCAAACACTTCTCTTCATGGGTATGTAGATTCAGATATGGCAGGTGACTTGGATGGTAGGAGAAGCACCACAGGATATGTGTTCACTATTGATATAACAATGGTTAGATGGATTTCAGAGTTGCAAAAGGTTGTTGCAGTCACAAAGACTAGCAAGGAAATGATATGGATGACTTGGTTCATGGAAGAGTTAGGAAAGGAGCAAGAGAGTTACAGATTGTACAGTGATAGTCAAAGTACAATTTATTTGGCAAAGGATTCAGCCTTTCATTCAAGAACCAAACATATACATCTTAGGTACCACTTCATTTGATAGGTATTGAATGATGGACAGTTGAAGCTGGAAAAGATCCATACGGATAAGAACCCTGTAGATATGTTAACAAAGCCAGTAATAAAGGAGAAGTTGAATCTTCATTCAACCTATGTTGGTCTTAAAGATTGAACTTGAAGATGGAGAAACAAGCTAGAAACAAATTAGAGGATGTTGTTGTATAGATATAGGTAGAGGTGCAACTATTTATCTCCAAGTGAGAGATTGTTGAGTTATGGAGCTAAAAGCTTCACTGAATGTGCAAATGTGGAGGTTGATGGGTTACACAGTAATCGACATCGGTCAAGCCAACTGACATCGGTTATCTCCAGATACACAGTAACCAACATTGGTTAGGGATCAGCCAGCATCGGTCACCTTCAGATCGACATCAATCATCTGTGTGTTTCCAGAACTATTCTAATTTTAGATGAACAGTTAGTTTGCATGTAAAGACTAATTTTAGTCTTGAGTCTGTGTTTCTAATTATTATTTGGTTTGGGTTCTATTTAAGAGACCCATGGGGCTGTATTGTAATCAGAGTAGGCAACAATGGTTGAGTTGATTGTCACTTGGAGAATAGGCAACAACGGTTGAGTTGATTGTCACTTGGAAGGTAGGCAACAACAACCATTAGGTTGATTGTCACTGGAGGGAACAACAACTCGGTATTGAGTTGATTTTGATTGTAATTGATTGAGAGAGAGAACTCTTGAGGGAGAATTACTGTACACCCAAGAGGTGTGGGAAGAGTGAGATTTCTTCATTGTATTTCCTTCTGGAAGAGTTTAATATAGATTGTATTGTTTCTTGTATCTCCTATTCTTTGTTGTTTCTAATTTCTAGTTACTTATTAATTTTGGTTTAATTCCGTGTTTAGTTGCTTATACAAGAGTAATCAAATGTACTCTAAGAAGGATCCTAACATGTTTAGCTCTATGGATGGCTCAGCCATCCACAACACTAAACCATTATCCCTTAAACCCCTAAGAGATGGATTAGTACTATGTATGGGAAAATAGTAGGGTTTAATGGACTTATTTTTGAAATGAAAAACACCCCAGCTTAGGAAATATAGACCCTAGGTAGGTGGTTTTAAAATATATACAAAGACTAAGTTTTATTTTGGATACCATATTACATTTATATACTTAATTGGAGGAAGGTAGAAATGCTGAGCATATAGATGTAATAAATAGGTTTTATGTTTATTTTATTTAAATATTGAGTCAATTTGATAATTGGATGAATTGATAAAGGAATTCTTAATGCTTATAATTATAAAATTTGATTGGGATTAGTATATAAGTTTTGGGTGACTGTGAACATTTATCATTCAAACCAGTGATAATATATAGGTATGTATACAAATTTTTAAAAACTAAAACAATGATATATAAGTGGGTTGTTTAAATTGGTTGATAATCAATCTATGGAGATATTTATACTAGGTTTAATTGTGTTATAGAACTGTGATAATATAATTGTATGTGGACTGTGTGTTCATGCCTTTCCAAACCTTATATTTATATAACTATATATACTATTTATTTTTGAAATACAAACATGGTAATTATATATAGTTATATATACTATTTATATAACTATATATATACACTGTGTGAGAAATTATTACACAAATTTGTGAATATATAGAGATAAACAAACTAAAGTCTTATGTCTTAAACACTATGAACATATACATAAATTAACTATGCATATTTGATTACAAACTGAGAGTATATATATGAATAAATAGAGTATGTTTTAGTAACACAAAGAGTGAGGTTGTATGAACTATAAGTTTTATAAAGTTCAAACAAGACGATATATATATTATGTGTATATTCACCTTTCCAAACAATGATTAATTATATGCAATCTATATAAACATATAAGTTTTAATATATGTGCAATTTATTTTTTGTAAACTGTATAGTGATTAAAGTCTTTAAAACTTATGATTGTGTCAAGATTGTATGGATATATGTTAGATAGTTGCATTTTTTGAACATATTTACAACTGTGTTAAGGTTTGTTGATTTTGTATTAAATGTTGAATTGATTCTCTAAATACATATAGAAACACAAAAAAGTGTAAACTTCCATTTGATAAACAAATATAGAGTTTAGGTGTTTTATTATTATTCTCTATTCTCAATAACTTGGGTTAATATATACATAGTCTAAGGACTCACATTGGGAAAAAAGGAGGGAATTTTTTTTGGAATGAATCTGATCATAATTGAATTATGTATTTTATGTTATAATAAGTGAAATATGGGGTTTTTATAAAATTTGAGACCCTATATGGTTATTGAATTCATTCTCATGAAAATTTAATAGTTTTTTAGATTCTTATAAGTTCTAAGAGAATAATGAAAAATACTATTACTATGATAGAACCGTAATTGTACATTAAAACATATATATTATGGGATACATATTATAAAAAATGCATAAATATGTGGAATATATTTGTATGAGAACTTAGGTTATCATATACATATATAGCTTATATTTATACATTGGGATGCATGCATATAATTAAATCTTTGAATAGGAAAAAAGATAGTCACAAAATCTTGAGGGATAAGACATTATAGTTATTTGCATTAAGCCTCCCTAAATCATAATAAGTTACATAGATGAATGATTATGATTTTTTTTATGAGTTCATTTATCTTTTAAATAATTATTACTGTTGTTTGTAATTGAGTGGTATGTACAATATATTATGATAATTTTAGATTTACTACATTTAAATTTACTTATAGAAATTAGATTATGTAGTCTAAGTATATATTGTACGCGTTTGGTATTAAAATAGTAATTTTTATGATTATTATTAATGAAATAAATAATGTATAAAAGATTCATTCATATGTTTGATGGACTAAATGTATGCATAAATATTATTCATGTATTGTAGCATGTTTTATAAATGTTATTAGAAATAATATATATGCATCTAATGGTTATATCAATACTAATCAAATCTTATTTTACTGTTGCTAACTAAGGAGTGAGATGAACTTCACTAGCTTACTTAGCATCACCAATGCTATATGAAGGTAATCCGATCAAGTGGTGTATATGAATTTGATTAATCCTAGAGATCAATAACTATTTGAAAAATTTGGTCAAATTAATGTTTAGTTATACATTGTCATTTCATATGTATTATTTACAAGTTTGTGAGATACCATGTTAGAACGTATTTTCTATATGGTCCACATAATGTATTATAATTCTTAAAACACATAGGTGCTAGCTTATCTCTCTAGATTCTCACATTGTCATTATCTACCCATCTATAAAGGGGGGGTCATTCCCTATTTGAGAGATTGTGTACGAGATTAATGGTCCATGGTTGGTGTGAAAAATCATATACATGATGCTATCTCTCCCCATAGTAATACTTATTGGAGATGACACTTGAGATTATTAGAGGTACTGGAGTTCATGAGACTCATGCTCTGTGGATCCTTGTATCTATTGTTGTATTTATTATTAAAACATGATGCCATTTGAAAATTTAATTAATTACTCATTTTACATTGATATCAATGGTTGTATTATTGTACCATTCATAGCTAGATTTTATGTAATGAATTTCTTTATGTAATTATGTTTTGATACATGTGATGTTAGTGATCGGTAACTGTTAAATGTTACACATTTACTTTATGTTTAACATACTTGGTTAATATATTAATATCACTAATTATATTCTCATGGTTATATATAATGAAATAATACATAGAATATAAATAAATAAATAAATAAATTATTACATTATTCTAGTAAATCCCAATGGAGATGTTACATTTTAGAGCCTAATATTTTTCTAACCAATTCTACAAGCTGATTGAACATATCTTCTACACATAAGGGTTAGTTTAAAGGAGGGCTCCCCCTATGGTCACCAATGTATACTTGTAAATTTGAGCTATAGATTAACAATAATAAAAGTAGTAACTTAACCCAAAACTTTAAAAAATATTAAAGGGAGAGAATATGGAAGCAATCAACAATTATAAATAAAATCTTACCATCACTTCTCTCATCTTATCTCCCCTCCTAGGTATTCAAACTGATTCTCCAATTATATTTGACTTATATTTTAGATTGCTTGATAATGGTGGTTTCACTCGACAGATGGTTTAATCATTTCTTGGATGCAAGGATAGTGTGGATGAAATGGGATAATGAAGGCTTAAAAGGGATAGTGTATGTATACAATAATGGATTTTGATCTTTCTAATTAGTCTTACAAAGATCTATGCTTAGTTATTGATAAGGTGATGGAGGTGGATTTAAATGAATTTTAAATTCATTAGAGCTCTCTAATTTAGAGAATTATATATATTTAAAAAAGGATCTAGATTTTAGAGGCTTCTATATTTGATTAGGATTTAATAGGGCTTAATTAGGGGTTTAAGAAGGTTTAAGGATATAGGTGTGTAAGATAGGCTAGGGATGGATTGGCTAGGGGCAGGTAGGTAGAATATATTTGAATTTTAAATCAACAAGTGGGTAAGTATTTAATTAATTAGGTAAGTTTAGTGGTTTAATAAGATATTAGTGGGATAGTGAAGGGGTTAATATGTCATGGGGGTTTAGAATGGTTAGTATGATGTAGGAAATATATGATAGGCAATGGGATTTAATTATTTAATTAGGGATATGATTACATGCTTAATTAAGATAATTAGTGGGATTAGTGAAATAATTAGGGTGTGTATATTTATATGTATACAACTAGCTTTCAAGCTTCCTTTGGGTCATAGGTTCATTTTTTTACAAACATCAATACTTTCCCACCAATTTTTATGTTTATTTTATGAGTTTCAATATAGGAACTTAGATAGCACTAGGTCTTATTGAAAACCCACTTTTAAAGTTATTTCACTTATTAAGTTTATTTTTTGTGAGTTGTAGTGTAAGACCTTGGATAAGACAAGGCCTTCATCACAATTTTTCATTTTATAAATTAATTTTGTTTGCAATCTTAGCTAAGTGTCTTCCCTTAAAAATAGCGTAATTGTTAATAATATTTTTCAAATGTCTCCCTTTACTTACACTATTTATTATGACATGGAGTGATGTTTACCTACCATTGTACCATTTTCACTCTACACATTCTTTTTTAAATTTGAGGTAACTCAATGCTTCCATGTTCACTTCTATCTCATATCCATTTTTCAATTTCAATATGGTCACACCAAGGTTGGTTTCAAGATATTACTCTCATATAAAGTGCACTTACAAGAGTCTTAGACACCATGCTCTCTAAGTTTATTTTCCTAGCTACCAAGTCTATGTTTTTGAGTGAGAGTCTTTTTTAACACCGGTGTTTTGTTCTCCAAATATATATATGTAGGAGTAATAGATAAAACCCATAAAAATTAAAATCCAAATCATTAAAACAAAATGCAATGATCAAAAGGTAAAAATAAACCTTCAACAATCAAAATAACAAAAAAAATACGTGACTATTAAAAGACACATATCCTCCTCTAGTTGAAGACCAAATTCCATAGTTAGCCTCATAATAGATCTGAGGTCTATTTGGGTGAGGTACACTAGTTCATTGGGTAGGAGATTTCATACTTTAAAATAAATAAATTAAAAAAAAAAGGTGTCTACTTAATTTTTAACACAAGCACCAAATCTTAGCAATAGACCGATGACTCTATAAGGGCTCTCGAGGAACATGGAATACATAATAGGAAGGTAGGTCCATTTTAATTTTTCATGCATGTATCTTTCATGGTATGATGTTTATACTTCACTACTTAACCAAAATTTGTATGGATGGAGAAAATTCTCTTACATTCCTTAATATCAACCATCATTTTGTCTTTCTAACTTGATTTGAGTGTCTTGTTTTCGATAACAACCATTCACCTTTGTGCCTCATTCATTTTTCCCACCACCCATTTCATATTCCCCAGTGATATTTATGTTTGTTATTAAATCTTTTTTCAATTTCTATATTCCCTATTGTCGATATCTTTTAGACATTATCAGAATAAGATTGTTTTAATTCATCTACCATTAGAATAGAATCTACATCTTTGAGTGGTTATGTGATAATTTATTAATCATTTATTTATCCTTCAAAAGATTTCCCTTTCTTATGATTTAGACTCCAAAATTATTTTTCACCTCTTTTGCAAACCATTTTATTTCTTTCTGTTCAGTTTTTTCATTATTGATTGAGTTTGGCTTGTTCCTTCTCTTTCACCCATGTTGTTTACATTTCTATTATTTTTCTATGTTTATTTTAGTATGTATTATTATTACTCTTACATTGATTTTGGGTACATTATTTCTAAGTTTCATATGTCTTTAGTTTGATATAGATTTTTACTTTTCTTACCGAATGTACATTTATTGGGTTTGTTAGTCATTTATTAGCTTTGAATTTTTGGTTACCCAATTTACTCTCATTTTATCTATCTTCCTTGGTCTTTAAGTCTTAACTTATATTTTTCCATCCCAGCTTGTCAAACTTCCAACTTAATTAGTTTTGAAAGTTTAAATTTATTTTGATATCTCTAAGACTTTTTATTTTTTATGTGTGGCCTTGTATCTTTAGGTTTTATCCAACGCAGTTAATGTGCCATCTACAATAAATACTACAAGCACAACAAAATACCATTAAGAGATAAAGGTAAGTCAATGTATGTATATGGTCCTTTCAATTATTTCTAAAAAATACTTGTTTTCATTTATTTTCTGATTTTTACTTCAATTTTTTACCTCAATGTTGTGTGGTACTATGTTATTTCTCAAAACCCAATCCCATGTTACAACTATGTGAAACATGATAATATTTAAGTGGGACATACATATACACACAATATTTTAAAAACTTTATCATTTATTGATGCTTTCTCTTGTAGGAAACTGTCGAGTTTCAATCTCTCTAAGTGCACACCTTAATAAGTACATTGAAAGTGAGGTGGGAAAACCTTTGGTTCTTCATAAGATTGTTGGTCCCTATATCATTACCTAAACACATCATAAGTCACTGTCATCTAACTCTGTAAGCAATTGAATCCTATTTATCTTCTTCTCTAAGCAATTAATCTTTCAAAATAGCCCCTCACTAGAAAAACACCTTCATTCTTATTTTTTCTACTAACTCAACCCAATCAATCTACTTCAAAAGGTTAAGTCACACCTTATATCATTAAGTTAGATCAACCGGCCTAATTTGAAACCTAACGACTATTTTCTTCCACTTAACAAAATTGAATTAATCTATCTTATCAAATATATTTTCTTAAAAATCTAAGATCAACATTAGTTATAAATACCACTTTCATTTCAATCTAATAATAGGAACATTCACTTTTGCATTATTACATCTCAAAATTTTGCTTATTTTACTTGTTACAATAAAACTCTAACAAATCTTCTGTATTAATTTTGAACTATTAAAATTAATAAATTCATATTAATTATAATATTAGATAAATATTTTTCATTTTTATAATAATTTTCTTCTCTCCTCTAATCTCAAGGTTAATTTGGAGCACTGAAAAAAAATACATCAACATTACAATCTAAAAAATTGGAAGGAAATATGTTATAAATAATGGCTACAGTTGATCCATTAAATTTCCAAACTATATGCACCAATCTTTCCACCTATCATTCTGTTTTAACCAAATTTAATAGTAAAATCATAATTTTCCAGAGGCTTTAAGGTTGCATGGACCAACGTTTCATCAAGTTCCAATCCCAATGTTTTCTTATTCAATTTTATATCTCTAGTCATCATCGGAGGCAAGATTTTATTATCATGAATATTGTTGCAGGTTTTAACGTAGGAGACCATTAATTCATAAGATCGAAGGGCTTCCTTCACATCCATGTTTCGTAACTTTGCAGTGAATTTGCAGAAGGAAATAAGGTCGAAGAGTGCTCTGTTGTTCATGTCACCCTTAAATTCACAGAGAAGAATGCCATTTTCTAACTAGTAAGAATAAGAAGACCTCTCGTCCACAAATATCACCTTGCACAAATCTCTACAGAGCTTTAACAAATATTTTATTCTGTGAGACCTTTGAAGCTCAATGCAAGAATCTCTGCATACTCTGTGGGAGATTTTATGATGGGGATCACATACTCCTTTTCATCCTCACTGAACACCACATTCTCGTAAAGCCCTAGGAATTGTTTTAGTAATTCTTCCAACAGAGAGCTGGTTGTACTTCGCTGGATAGGTGTTCTATCAAGGCTTAATACAAGATGCTTTTTAATTTCTTTTACAGTGCCCAAGACAAGCTTATTGATTAAATCATAGTGTGGAAAGGGCTTTGTTTTTCCATCCAAGTTCAATACAATATTCTTCTTATTCGTTAGTGCATTAGTTGGCTTCATTAGACAAAGTGGATGAACACCCAAGTCATCGAATATGTTACGGCTAGACTGACTACCTTCAGGTGAGCTCATATGTATTTTCTTTTGCAATATCAATCTCTATAAATTATTTGTCAGGGAAAAGAAACTTGCAACCTCGAAAACGGTCCATTTTACGTTTCTCCTGGATACAATCAATCTAGTTTGCTCATATATTAAATCATGTAAGACTTTAAAATAAATTAATTTTATTGTTTTAATTATTTCTTTAAATTTTAATATATTTATAAGATTAGTTATTATTATATATATAAAAGGTTTATGTTATATCTATTAGCTATTATTTTTATAATGTAGATTATATAAATATTATATTTTTAAATTTTATTATTAATGTTTTTAATTTATTATTATTATTTATTATTGCACTGAGTTTACATTACAAATTTATATGTAAATTTAACTTTAAACAATTTATAATATAAAACAAAGATTAATTCTTAACCGATGTTTATTTCTTATTAAATTTATTAATTGTTTACTTTAAACATGATTTTGAGAATAAAATATTTTTATTGATTTTAATACGCTACAACTTATTACCCACTTATTATTCTAAATAATGTTTAAACATATCAAAGAATATATTTATTTAAATTTTTTATATGCTAAATTAAAAAAACTCTTGTGAAAAATGAAAAAAATATAAGCCAAATAATAAAAAGGGTGCTTTTATATATTATTTACCAAAGAACAAATACTTCTGAAAAACAAATCTTTTTAAATAAAAAATAATTAAATCATTAATTATTTTCATATATATATATATATATAAATAAAAGATTTCCAGCCACTATTATATAAACAGAGTTTTAAAATTAAATAAATTAAATAAAAATACAAACAGTTAATTATGATACTTTGAATACAAATAAGTACAATAATAAATATATTTTAAAAAATCAGGGCAAATCACTTACCAAAAAAATTAACATTTTGATTAAAAAAAGGACCATCTATAATCATACTGAAAACGTAAATTAAAAGGCGGTGGATAACGTATTAAACCGTCATTAATTTTCTCTCATGGGCAGATGTGATCATCAAATTGCAGGTGTGGTAGGTTTGATAAAAGAAAACAGGAGGCTATTTATTACCCAAAAAAAACGAGCTGGGATATAAATGCGTTAAGGAGGCGATTAAATTAGTTTTCTTGTTAGCAAAGTGTCCGTCAATTGAAAACTAGCTTAGGGAATATAATTTTTAAAAAGTCACACACATATTTAACCATTCTGCTTTATCATGCCGACGGTAACCCAATTGATATGCCCCAACTCTCTCACATGCCCTCCAGCTGTTGGTATTTCTGTTGGACAAAATTGATGATGGTAACAATAGGAGTAATAGAAAACATCAAGCAAATGCAAAATTTGATTCAAGCTGAGTACTATTTTCCTAGCAGATTACCCTTTTATGTTGCTGTCAAAATTGCAAAATGCAAACCCCTAAAAAAAGGAACATCCAGCCTATGTGGATAGGGTTGCGGTGGCATTTATCTAGGGAGGAATCGGAATCCAAGTAGAAAAAACACAAGTAGAGGTTGAACCTTATCTCATAAAAGAGTTGTGAACCAAATTCTAAAAGTAGATGAATGAAAGTCCGAATAAAACAAGAGATGTACATCACCTGTCTCCGTCACCCAACCCAGAAAAGAGAGAGAGAGAGAGAAAGTTGTGTACCATATTCAATATTCCTACTTCAGCAATCCAAACTGTACTCGTAGTTTATACTTATATTTTTTTCAACTTTTGTTTCCTTCTTTTAAAAACAAAAGAATGATTGAGATAGATTCCATTTTAGGTGGGTCCATGTGTTCTATTCATATTGAAAGGATTTTATAATTGTAAAAACAATTTTCAAATGTATTGAAGAGGTGTTTTCAATGCAGTGCAATAAAATATATATTTAAAAATATTAAAAAAATAGTATAATTATTTTTTTCAATAATTGTCTTACATCTAATAAACAAAGAAAAAGTTGAACCAAAATCAAATTGCATATGAATGAAAGTATAAAAGAAAACAATGGGTGCACAACTTTATTTTTGAAGTATAAAAGTTGTGAACTAAATTCAATATTTTTTGTTTAGACTTGATATTTTTACAAACTCTTTTGAAAGGGGGTGAATGTGATGGATTCTACTTTAGATTCGCTTGTTTGATCTATTGGTATTGATTGAATGAATAAATCAAAATTTTAGAGTTATAGAAGTAATTTTAAATTAAATTAAATAGTTGAAATCTACAATTGGAAATAATTATAGGAGTTTCATCAATAAATGAGTTGATCTAATATGTCAATAGTTAAGGCACAAGTCAGCGCACAATTAGATCATCTTTAGACTCTCAGTTTATTCCACTTTAACACATTTAATTTTTGTCAATTTTTGTCATTATCACTAGTTTATAATGCCATGGGTTGGTTGGTAATAACATGCTCTTAGCATCCACTATATTCTAAAATTAAACATATCTTAAGGGTTAACTCATTATCCTAATATATCAATGGCGTAATAAATTATTCAATTGAATACATATATAAAAAAATCAATATCTCATTCAAAGGGGACCTAGCATCTCTCTAGTATATATCTATAAACAAATTAAACAAATATGCCCTATTCTTCCAAAATTACAAACCTATAGCTATGAGTAGTCACAATATAAGTCTGAAGCACTCTAAATCCACTTCAAAGAAATCATGTTCAAGCATCAAGGCTAATATTTAGATGGATACATATAACAAATGCATATTATTTCAAAATCACACTAGGTGAGAAAACCACTTTTGTGTTTGAGCCTTCTTCATAATATGGACAATGTAGTATAGTTTTTTTTATCAATGAGGAATGTCAAAGGTTAGTCCAACTCAACCCTTTCACCCAACACCCCAAAATTTTAGATCATATTACTTATGTAGAACTAGGTTTTTGACATACAAGTGCACACATGCAATTCTAGAACTAAATATAGACATAAAAATATAATACAAATGCAAGAACATCAGTCTAGAAGAAAAAAAACACTTTATATGTGTAGGGTGGGTACTGACCTACAGTGTGTATCAACTATCAATATTGTCCAAATCTATCGAGTCCAAAAAGAATGAAATATGTGGGAATGGATCACAAACAAGACATTTAAACAAGACTTAAAAAAATAATTCAGATAATTAGAACTTAGATTAGAGTGGAAAATAAGATAACATTATTCTTACCCATTTATTGTACATTGCTATGAACCCATGATATCTATTCTCTTTAATTTGTTAGTTTAGTAATGGCTATGGATGCATATGTTTTATAAGTCATTCTGTGAGCATTTTGTTTTATCCCACATTCATGAGAAGTAGTAGATGCTTAGATTAAAATTCATATATAATTAATTGTTGAGGCCAATGAAGGGATCCACAAATTTATTGTATTAAGCTTGCTCAAAGGAGGTTTCCCTCTTGAAGTGGCCTATAATCAATATAATCATTTCAGTTCTTTTGCTCATTTTATAGATCTATTGTTTCATATATTTGTATGAATTTGTTGTAGGAGGATCCTCTCATCTGATATCATAACACTTTCTAGGGCCAATTTTTTTTCATAAAGTCTTACCTCTATTTTATTGCATAATTCATTTCAATTAATTTTCAAAAAATATTAAGGCTATTTTGTGGCATAATTTATTTAAATAATTTTCTATATCAAAATAATCTATTTTGGATCAGGGTAAAATTTGACCACATCACTGTGGGAAGTGCTTGGGTAACATCTCTAAAACTCATTGTGAGGAGTACCACAAGAACCCCAAAGTAGCTAGCCCATTGAGAGGACCTACCAGTGAAATAGGGAAAGGCCCCTTCCTAATTGAGTAGTTCCTATCCATGTGAAAAAGTAAGATTTGTTTCTGAGAGATAAATATGTGGCTAGAAATTTCTTGGAGAGTGGTACTTATTTAGATAACATTGGTGGCCAGAGTGATATCTTTAAACCCTTAAGCAGCCATTGAAACTTGGGGCCCAATTCTATCAATTTCAAAATATTTTTATTAGACTCAAAAAAATCAATCAACAGAGTACCATAGACTATCAGAGGACTTACGGGTAGATATTTGATAGAAACTACAATCTACAAACCATTCACAGAGTATCAATAGACTCTTAGAGGATTTACCGCCAGACTGAAAATAATAGAGTAAATTTGTTTTCATTTTTTTGTAATATCTCTCCATTTGTATCCCTGTTGATCCTCAAAATTTATCTGGACACCTAAAATTTCATTCCCTATATTTTCTTCTTTGAGATCCCATATCCCAATTTGACTCCTAATTCCCACAAATCTCAATTTTACCTTTTTTTGGGTTTTACTATAACTTCTATTTTTTTCCATTTGCCTCAAATTTTCTATTGTGTTCATCATCTCTTTCTACTCCTTTGTCCTTCTTTGATTTTTTTTTAGTTTTTCCATTTTCACTCCTAAAATTGCCCTCACCTTCTTCAATCATACTCCCACTATGCAAAAAAAATTATTAAAATCCCCTTTACCCCTTTTATTTTTTCCCAGATTTAAAACTTTCCTTCCTAAACGTGTCTTAACTCTAATTTTCCTATCCATTATTAAAAAAAAAAAAAAAATTGGGTCATGGTAGTAACCTGAATAGGAGCAAAAAACATGTAGGATGAATTATCACCCTCAAGACCCACATCAAAGATATCAATGAAAAAATTCTTGGCCTCAATCTTCAACATACCAAAATTAACAACATACGACATCTAGAGTCTTCTTCAAATACTGAGTTTTCTTCTTCTAGCAATTATTGTAGGCTGAAGCTTAATTTTACTTGATTCAATGGTGTAGATCCAATTGGATGGATCTATCAGGTAGAACAATATTTTAGTTTGCATAATACTTTTGATGCCAATAAGGTCCCATTTGCATCATTTTACTTGGAACTTAAAGCCCTTCAATGGTATCGTTGGTATATCAAGGCTCATGATGAACCCATATGGGCCAATTTTTGCACATTTATTTTGTAATGGTTTGACCCTAATGATTTTTATGACTGTATTAGAGTACTCATTAAAATTTGAAAAATATAAACTATGAGAGAATGTCAAATAAAATTTTAAAAATTGGCCAATCACACAGAGGATACCCTGATGAATTCTTCAAGAATTGCTTTGTTAGTGGATTGAAAGATGTAATTTTGATCTAAGTTCAAATTTTTTTGGCCCAACATGATGATGGAATCTTTAAGGTTGGATAAGTCGGTAGAGGAAAAGTTCATAGCTCAACACTGATTCAAATCACATTACCTTGCAAAGGGACGTGTCATAATGTGTGTATCTCTATTAGAGATTATAACTTGCATTTCAACATGTTTGCCTTACCCTTAGGTAGAAGTGATGTTTTTTTGGGAGCCCAGTGGTTATACATGCTTAGACCCATCTTGTGAGATTTTACTGAACTTTGGATGCAATTTTTAGACAATGAGAAAAAACAAACATTGAAAGGCTTACAACCAAGATCTCTCAGCATCATAAGTTCACATCACATGGAAAAGCTTATTAATAATAGTTCACATGGTGTCATTGGCCAGTTCCACTCCATTCAAATGTGGTTCCATCAATAGTCTTCACTACTCCTTTTGATCTACAAATCATTCTATAAAGGTATGCACATGTCTTTATTGAACCAGTGGGATTGCCACCTTCATGGCTAGAGGACCACCATATTTAGATCCTTCTTGAAAGTGTTTCTCTCAACATCAGTACTTATCACTATCCATTTCAACAGTAGGTTTAGATTGAGATGCTAATTCGAGACTTACTGAAGCAAGTCATTATTCACCCTAGTACCAACCCATATTCTTCCCCAGTTTTCCTTGTCTGGAAAAAATATGGGTCATGGCATATTTTCATTGATTTTCAGGCACTTAATCACCTCACAATCAAGGATAAATTTCTAATCCATACTATTGATTAGCTTCTTGATGAGCTTTATGGTGCTCATTTTTTCTCTAAGTTGCATCTCCACTCTCGATATCACTAGATTCAGCTTCATGAGAATGATATCCCTAAGATAGATTTTCACACGCATGATAGCCACTATGAGTTTTTAATCATGCCCTTTGTCCTCACTAATTCTCCTTCAACATTCTAGGCATTGAAGAATAAAATATTTTGGCCTTACCTACAAAAATTCATTTTGGTCTTCTTTGATAATATCCTCATCTATAGTGAAACATGGTCTGAGCATCTCCAACATCTGGATCTTGCACTGAAACTTCTCTCAGACCATCATCTTTGTGAAAAATATTCCAAATGTACTTTTGTCCTAGATGAAGTGGAGTATCTAAAGAATATTGTTTCAACCCAAGCGGTATGAGTGGATCCTAAAAATATAATTGTCATGACAAATTGGCCACATCCTCAAACACTCAAGAGCCTCCATGGTTTTTTGGGACTAAATGGATACTATCACAATTTTGTTAAGGATTACATGAACATTTTAGCTCTAACAACTATGTTAAACAGTGATGCTTTTACTTGGACACAAGTTAGTGAGTGTGTATTTGAAGAATTGAAACAAGCTATGTGTACTACACCTATTCTAGATTTTACCAAGACCTTCACTATCAAGAGTGATGCTTGCAGTAATGGAGTTGGTGTTGTTCTCATCTAATAAGGACACCTCATTTTATTCACCATCAAAGCCCTTTCTGGAAAGAATTTAGTGCTTTCTACTTATGAGAAGGAAATGATGGCCATTTTATAGGCAATATAGAAGTGGCAGCCAAACCTACTGAGAAATCATTTTTGCATCAAAACTGATCACTAGAGTCTAAAATATTTTATAAAATAATGAGCCTCTACCCCATCATGATAGAAATGGATTATTAAACTCATGTGTTATGACTATGAGATTACTTACAATAAGGGTAAGGACAATATTGTGACAGATGCTCTATCTTGCATATTTGCAGACCAACCTTCCCTTTCAACTATTTATATGCCTACTCAAAATTGGTTGGATGTTTTACATCAGGGGTATGTCAATGACTCCTCATTATCTCAAATCATTCAATAATTGGCCTGGTGCTTCTCTATGATATAAGGGTCATCTGGTGATTCCCTAGAGCCTAAATCTTTACTAGGTTATATTTTATGAACTCCATGCTTCTCCATCCATAAATAACTCATGGTTTCTCAAAAATTATGAGCAGGTATGATGCAAATTTTTTTGGAAGGGAATGAAAATGGTAATTCAACAAATGGTGGCCAAATGTGATACCTACCAATGTAATAAAGGTGAAACAACACTCATCCCTGGGTTGCTCTAACCCTTGCCCATCCCTACCAAGATTTGGATATATATCTATATGGATTTCATTAAGGGGCTCACTAAACCTAGAGGGAAAATAGTGATCTTAGTTGTGGTTAATTACCTCTCCAAATATAGTCATTTTTGTGCCCTCAGCCATCCCTATACTGCTTCCATAATTGCATAAAATTTTTTGGACTAGATTTTATATCTTCATGGCATTCCTTCATCCATTGTCTCAGATCGTGATGCAACCTTCACCAACCATTTTTGGATAGAAATATTTTGATGCATCAATACCTATTTGAGGATGAGTTCTAGGTATCATCCACAAATAGATAGCTAGACTAAAATTATCAATAAATACTTGGAAACTTTCCTTCATTGCTTCACCTCAGAAAAACATCATTGGGAAAAGTGGTTCTCTTTCGTCAAATGGTGTTACAATACCTCCTACCACATTTCAATTAAAATTACTCCATATGAAGCAATCTATGGTCAAGTACCACCAGTGCTCCTTCCATACACCCCCACTAGTTCATCAGTTCAAGTGGTCAACATAGTTCTCTAAACTTGGGATCGGATCCATAGTACCCTACGATACAATCTTCATATGGCATAAAATTGAATGAAACAATAGGTGGATCAACACCATTTTGAGCACACTTTTCAAGTAGGTGATATGGTTTTTATTTGCTTGCATCCCTATAAGAAATTGTCCCTAAAATTCAAAGGACATCATAAGCTAGCTCCCAAGTTCTATGGGCCCTATAAGGTTATTCATAATATTTGGTTAGTTTATTATAATTTGGAGCTCCCACCTTCTTCCCGAGTTCACCTAGTATTTCATGTCTCTTGTCTAAATAAATTTCTTGGCACAAACATCAAAATATAGACTATTTTACTAGAACTTGATTATTAAGGATCCATTCTTATTGAGCTGAAGGCAATCCTAGATAGGTGAATTTTCTAACTTCATTCTCATTCCATCACTGCGGTTTTAATTTAGTGGAATAAAATGCAACATGGGAACCACTATTTCAGATTCAACACCAATTCCCACATCTGAAGCTTTGAAGATAAAACATTTTCTAAGAGGGAGGAGATGTTATGAACCCATGATATCTCACATTCATGGGAAGTAGTAGTTATTTATATTATAATTCATATATAAGTAAGTGTTGAGGCCAATGAAGGCATCCACTAATTTATTTTATTGATCTTGCTCAAAGGAGGTTGCCCCCTTGAAGTGGCCTGTGATCAATATAATCATTTTAGTGCTTCTACTAATTTTACAAATATGTTATTTCATGTATTTTTATCAACTTATTATAGGAGGATCCTCTCATACATTCATTACTACATTTATCTTTTATATTTATATACATTTTGAAAATCAAGTTTAATCCATTATTATAATAATTCTATCTTATTGGCATTTCATCAATATAAAATAGGTAAAGCATATTGGTGAACCCATACACATATTTAATAGTGAAAACCCCCAAGTTTTCACTAAGGATTTAATCCTTCCAAAGTTTCACATTTTTCCTCCTAA
Source organism: Torreya grandis (assembly GCA_037957365.1). Classification (NCBI taxonomy): domain Eukaryota; kingdom Viridiplantae; phylum Streptophyta; class Pinopsida; order Cupressales; family Taxaceae; genus Torreya; species Torreya grandis. The sequence continues at coordinate 1,631,036 of JARHVA010003363.1, forward strand.
TGTTTCAAATTTCATTTTTTATATCCTCACACATATATCATATGTTCTATATATTTTGTCCCAAGGTTTCATTTATATAATTTTTTTATTTCCATATACAAAGAATATTTTCACCATTGGTCATATAACCTTAGCACTATTTCATCTTTCTAGGGTTTTATATTTTATCCCCTTGCTTTTATTTTTAGTCTTTATTTTTTATTTCTACTTGCCCTTCGTGAAAATCAATAAATTTTATCTTTTTGCCTAAGGTTTCAGACTCACTCTCCCATTAGGGTTTGTTTTGTTAGGGTTATTCCTTGATTGATATCTAGATTAAAATGACTCTATTTTTAACATGCTCCAACTTTTTAATATCATGTTAAGTATATTTAAAACTATATTTGTTTGCCAAAAATACCCAATGGAATTTTCCTAATTTTTTAATAACTAATTCTACTAAATTATGCCTAGAGGAAAAACAATGTACCTATTTTCAAATTATTTTTTCAATTTTGTTTATTTCTTATTTTTATCAAAAAAATATTTAATATTTTAAATATTCTTCACTTTTTTCATAGGGTAGTTAGTTATTTAATTGGCCCTTATTGATTCATCTATTTTACCTATATACATGTTTAATATTTTATTTTATTTGTTGTTTTGAAGGTTTCAGATTGGTATGTCAAAGCTTCATTTTTCAAACTAACTTCTCATTGAATTATAATTACATGTATCCTATCATGGGCAATCCTTTTATTAATATTTTTTTCACCCTAAGGTTTGGTTATTTTCCTATCCTAATAGCTCCCACAAACTTACTTTGTTTCATCTTATGGATTACTTATCATCTCATACCCTTCCACAATGGAGGTAATTCTTATGATTAGCTAACTCTCTTCATGTATTATTACCAACATTAATTTCACATAAAAATATATCTCTCCATCCAACATTAAAGGTTAATATGAATATACTTCTCTATAAAGTATTAAATTTTCATAGGCATTGTGATTATCACCAATACATAGTCCATTCTACAAACATGTGTATTTAATTAAGGATTAAGATCCAATACTTCATTGATGCCAATATTATTTCCCTTCAAGATGTTAATACACCTAAAAATGGCTTAGTTTCACATAGAGATAAAAATATAACCTAGAAACAAATCCATAGAAACACATGACTAACAATGTTAAATATGGTATGCATATCCCATCAAAAAATCCAAACCTCTTTCCTCCTATGTATTCTTAAATTATTGCTTCCACCTATTCTCATGGTGATGATAGCTAATTTCCTTCTAATGAGTTCCATGTATTCACTATACAAAGAGTTAAGGTAACGCCTCCTATAGTAAAAAAATAGAGGTCATCCAAATGTTCATACTCATCCCCAAATATCTCCCAGAAAATACTCTTTATGGCCTTTCTATTCATATTCAATTATATATGTATAGGTAAAGCTTGTGAATGTGAATCCCTTTAATATAAAATAATTATTATGATAAAATTCTTATATGAGTTGTAAAATATAAACCAATATTTTAGTTTAAGGGTCATATTACTCAAAAATAAGACCACGTATATAAATAATCCAGAGGATGCTAGTGTCAATCATATATTTATATATCCATACAAATAGTTTTACCTTGAAAAGACATTATCTCATGATTGAAATCTGAAATGTGTTATATCTAAAATTAGTGATTCAAAAAGTGTAAATAATCATAATAAGGTTTTAAGTGAGATTCTATGAGAAATACCTTGAGAAATGTTGATCACATTAAATCCTATTAATCCTTTAAGGAGATAAAAATCCTATTTTTCATATTAAATAATTCTTGAATATCATATATATAATTATTGTGTCCTTTAAGAAAAAAATAAAGTATCATTGATAGTGGTGATCTTATACGAGATAAATTAGCCAAATCAAGAAAAGATTATACAATCAAGTAACCAAATATAGTAAATGAAACATATTCATATGAAAAATTAGATTTTGAAAAAAATGTTACAAAAGAAATAACTAGAATAAAACATATTATAGAAGGAATAAATGGAAAAAAAATATTACATTACGAACAAATCGAACAAGAGATATTACAAAAATAAAAAAAATGGAGCAAGAAAGGTTATAAAGGTTACATATACACAAGGAGAATAGGATAATCCTAAGAAATTAATTCTCTCTCAAGATGATTACATGGATTATTTTTAATATGATAATCTTGAGGATTGGTAGAACATTGATGAAAACAATGAAGATGTAAATGGCCAAGTTAATGATATACATGAAGATTTTAGTACAAAAAAAATATGGTACATTAGAGGATTCAAAAAATGATACACATGGAATTATATTTTGCATTATAGGCCATACATATGGACATTCCATGGAAGAATTTTTTGGTGCTTAGCCAATCCTTTCCTTTGTTGAATCCTAAAGCATGCACTCATGTGATCTTGCATTGACTAGTATTTTAATTTTAAATTTGGACTGAGCTAACATAAACATATATGATTTTTAATTTTGTGATAAATATTGCACATTTATAGGCTTCAGATATCCTGAACAAAAGGAGTGAATATTTATTAAAATCCCTATAATCACTCTAAAAATACTATATATGTGAGTCATAAAACATCTCACCAACAATGTTATGTACATACTAACAATGCATTATAATTTATATCTCACTAATAAGATTTAGTTTCCCCTTAGTAGTTAGAAAATAATTTTTATCTCAAAAGAAAACTGATTTGATAATAAATTTTCAATTTGGTCTGAGCTAACATAATAATCTTGCTTACATAATTCAATGATAACATTTAGATATTTAAAAGCTTGTGATATCCCTAAATTAAGGATTAAATCCTTATTACAATACCTATAATCACTCCAAAAATAATATATAGGTGAGTTGTTAAAAAAACTCACCATTATTTCTTTGTACATACTAACAATATAATTTCCAGCATATTCTATCGCTTGGTTTTATTTTCACTTGACCCTTGCCTCTTGATTGTTATTCTAATCTAGATATCCTTGAAATCTACTCTACCATGATACATCTTTCATAGTAGTCTCATTTTACAACATACCCTTGGTAACATGCTACTTTCTCATTATTACATATGGGCTACTTATACATGCTATGACCTTCAATGAGCCTACACAATCATATACATCTATATCTACATATCACATGACCACACATGTATTCTTGCTCACTAGGGCCATGGTGATCCTTTTTCCACCTATGCTCTTGAGGTACATATTTACAATTAACATATATAGTCAATGCATATTCCTCTCTCTCACTTCTTTCACATTGCTATGATATCACATATAATGTATATTATGTTATGACACATGTCATAATTTATTTAGGTCCCACCCATTATTTTATTTTAACAACCTTAGATTTTTGGATTTACCTAATTCAATTTCAAATATTAAAAAAATACAAATAAATAAATAAATAAATAAATAATATGAAAATTAAAAATAAAAACATTAAAAAAAAATCAAGACTTGAGCATTACATGATTTATAGATTACAGTATGTACATTTATTATTAATCACATGTTTGGTATATGACATATTCTTTACATAGACATATTTAGTATTTGAGTGTCATGGAGGACATACAAGTTATACATGGACATGCAAATGTTTTCTATTCTTTATAAATAATGGCTATGTCAATACTGAGGGAATCTTGTTTCGTAAATTTTGATATTAAAGGATACATTTTCCTATGAGCTTTGTTCCATGTTCAACTACCTATATTGCTTTAACATAACCTAATAGTTACTCATATGTTACATATTGATACATAGATATGACATTTACTTTGATGTGACATTGATAAATATGGATGGTGAATAATAGTCCATTGTTCAATGCTCCATTGGTGATGTTATTCTATTACATGATAGGCTACTTTTTTCTTGACTATTGTGTGGGGTCCTTAGGCTTTCTTTTATTTGTCATCCTTGTTGTCCATTATTTGAGATATTTTTCATATGCCCCATTTAATGTGACCTTTGGCCTTGTTTATTATTACATTTTATATCACTTGTATATGGACTTTGGCCTAATGTGTAACACTATCTCTTGATTTTGTTTATCATGTTGACATTGAGTGATGCCATAATTTATACCATGCACTTTTATTGTATAGTATTACTCATTTACCCTTTTAATACATGTTTCATTGATATATTTATCTAGACATAACCCTTAGGTTCCATATAGTGCATATGTTTTATCATGCCTTGATTCAAACACACATTCCTATGATGACATACTTTCCAAATGTTATCATGATTATACATGATTTTATATTTATACATGACATGATACAATTAACTATAGTTTTTAGATCAATGTATTATATGATACATCCATCATCTCAAAGGGGCCTTTAAAGGAGGCTTATCATAAATACAAGCCTCAGTAAGAAAAAACCTATATTAGATTAAATATTTCAAATATTTAGAATGGTTAAAATATTAAATTGTTTAGTTATATAACATATATTGGTATATCACTATAGATTATGAGGGCGTATACCATTAATATGCACTAACTTTAGAGACACTTAAACACATATGGATACTTGCTTGGGTATATATTTATACACATATGCACATACTTTAGAGAAACATAAATTATATGTTTGCATGTACACAGACATTTAGGATACATTTTATCAAATTCATTATAAATATACATGGATCTCTATATTAGTTGGTATATATTCTTGAGGCATGATACTAATTAATGCACAAATACACAACAATGCAGTTTATAGTTTGATGGGAAATGACTTTCATTCCACTTCACACTTATCAGATATGCAGTCATGATGGGGGCATGAACATTGTTGATTATCTTTTGATCATTCATTGTATTCTACATTGATCCAAACCATAGAAATAAATTTGCATATATGATGGGGACATGATTATTATTCATTTATTTTTTATTGGTTTTTTTTAACATGGAAAAAATTTGAGCATAATATTAAAATTAAATCTATAATCCATCTATATTTTTTGATTCATTTTATTTAAGCCAACCTTTCCTGATGGTTCTCTTATTACCATAAATAGTTATTTGGGTCAATACATTGCATACTTATCCTTAAATTCATGAGAGCGAGACATGTTGCCTTCCCAACCAAATAGCCTAATAGTTACACAAATTTGAGGCACAATCACTCAAAGTGTCTATGTGCTTTAGTAAAGAAGAATGATTTTATCCAATGGTTCAACAAAGAAGTGTAATAACCAAAATTTTGTAAGGGAAACATGGTGTTCACAAACACACAAGTGTACTATAACCCTTGTTCTCTCAAAATTTCAAAATTTCAGTTTCAAATTATAATAGCCAATCTATGAACATTGAAAACACAAGATCATAGTATTTTCTATTGAGTGACTTGCACATTTGGAGCTTCATACCAAATATAAATTGTGTTTTACACATTTATGTACATTTTATCCTTTTTATAGCAATATGATTACCACAATGAAAGGGGCCATTTGTAGATACTAAAATACAATCTTCAATACTTGAGAATTATAAGATTGATATATATTTACCATGCATGAATTGAGCATTCAAATAATGTTATAATCCTCCATTCTCTCACACTTGCATGCTATATTTTGATTCAATCATTCTGTTATATTATTATATACCTAAAAGAACCTCAATATTTGCATTAGACCTACTAAATATCCTATAGAGACATATCTAGACTCTCAAATAAGTATGCCTTTATGCAAGTCAATTTCATCAGTTTCTGTTATTATTGATAGTTTATAATGGCATGTGTTTGTTAGTATCGACCCGATCTGAGCAATAAATACTTTCTAAAATAAAATGTATCCATAGGCTTGGCCCGTCATCTTAGTGTGTTAGTGACATGAAAAAATATTCAATTGAATCCATATATAAGAAAACCAAGGTCTCATTCAAAAGGGACTTGGTACTTATCTGAAATATAAATATATAATATTGCACATTAAACAAATATGTCATATTCATCCCAAATTGAAAACTTATTACTAGAATAAATGAAGCCAAGTTTGAGGCACTCTAAAGCTAAGTAAAATGAATCATTGCCAACTGTCAAAGCCAATCATTAGTTACATGTATATAACAAAGGCGCACAATTACACAATCATATTGGAAAGAGGAACTATATGTAACTTGATTTTCTTCGTCGGAATATTGAATATATACACAACACTCAAACATCAAATGAGAGTGATTAAGATTACCTTAATATATTAACCTTTCCCAATTTTATAGGTTCCTAATCCTCACAATGACCACTAAAATTTTAAGACAATAAAAATTAGTTTTTAGAGTTAAGTACATTATCAAAGTTCATGTCTCAAACAAAAAGATACATTTAAAATGAGCATACATCCTTACATGACATGTTATAGACTATTGTTGTATAAAGTAAAATATTTTCTTCCAAAGAAAAAGTTAAAAAATATATATATTATTAAAAAAAACTTTTTATATATGTTATACTATATCAATAAACAGGAAAATAATCACCATCGCATTAATTGGTCACTCAGAACTGGTGGCCCCATTCCCCCAGATTGATGTTACGAAGAAACATTGGGGAAAAAAAGGATAATTCTCCACGACATTGAAATTAAGCCGTGCCATGTCTCCACAAAATTAACATCCATTTTACCGTTCTGAGTATGCACTTTTATTTTTAAAATAAGAAATTAATTCGATATCAACTAATAACACCACCTTCAAAAAGACAGATGGAAACTGCAGCGACATTTTCGTGGTTTATTTAAAATTTAATTCCATGTTAGCCAATTACAATACTTCCGTAAACTTGCACGGGCACCGCGAAACGCCACAAACTCGATAAAAGATAAGAGAAAACGATAGAATTAGACTGATTGATGAGTATGGAGATTCTATTGCTTGTGGTTTCGTGCCTGCTAATTTTTTTATTAAGCACTAATCAGCATCTATAAACTAATAATAGAAATTAATTCCATGTTAACAAATTACAATAATTTCATAAACTTGCACGGCTATCGCAACAATAGTCGTCAAAGTTTTCGATCAGCTATAAAAAGACTCGTTCGGTGCAAGAATTTTCTATAAAACATTTGAAGAAACGAATTTTCATCTCAGTTTCAAATCTAATCAGGCAGGACTAGACTGATTAGTGAACATGGAGATTATATTGCTTGTGATTTCATGCCTGTTATTTTTAAGCGATAATCAGCATCTATTCGGTTCAGAGGCCGCATCATCTAATTTGGGTCAGTACAATTTTTGATAGTTTTGTTCCTATGAAATGTTTCCTTTCGTTAGAGAGAAGGTTTTTTTTTTCCGAAAGTCGTTATTCAAATTAACGTATCCTACAGTTTCGTCTGTCGATAATTTTTTTTCTTTTTCTTTTTCTCGTTCCTCTTCTTTTTCTAACGGGCAGCAGTCGACTTCCCTGAAGCATTGTCCGGGCAACAGTCGGGTTCGTTTTTGCAAGATAAATAGCCTCTTCTATTTTTACATAATTTTTAGGTTTGAATGTTTGCAATCTAACGTTGTAGTGTGACCCGAAACAGTGGATTTCAGATAACTCTCCTACAATCTATTTGGTATGATGTATGATAATCATTCATTGATTTGGGATGCTTTGTGCTTCACTTTTTCAGAGTACCCATATTCGTTTATGACAACAGATGCTGAAAAGGCAGCCGCAGGAACATATGATTACATTATCGTTGGAGGAGGTACAGCCGGGTGTCCCCTTGCAGCAACACTCTCCCAGTACTATTCTGTTTTGGTATTGGAGAGGGGAGACTCTCCTTATGGAAATCCCGACGTCGAGGACTCCAGTATTTTTTTCAAGATTATGTTGGAGGCCAATAACTTGCCCTATGTAGCTCAGAGATTTGTCACAGAAGATGGAGTGCAGTTAGTAAGGGCAAGGGTTTTAGGAGGGGGATCATCTATCAACGGTGGCTTCTACAGCAGGGCGAGCCGGGAATACATTCAGAAGATGAACTGGGATGAAAAACTTGTAAACGAGTCGTATGAATGGGTGGAGAAGTTGAACGTCTTCAAACCCAATCTTTCCCTTTGGAATTCTGCTGTCAACAATGGTCTTTTGGAAGCTGGTGTGCTTCCCTACAATGGATATACTTTGGATCATGTGGAGGGTACGAAGATCAGTGCTTCTACTTTTGATGAGAATGGAAAGAGACACACAGCTGCAGATCTTCTGAAATACGCTAATCCTAATAACATTGTAGTTCTTCTTAACTCTACAGTCAGCAGAATCCTCTTCAATTCGGCATCAGGTACGTTTACATCATCTTGCATTTATAAGTTTACTTGTTCCAATCCCCAATTTTTATAATGGTTTGACCTGAATTCGCAAAATATTTATCGCTAGATTTCTCTTAGATGATAATTGACTTGATATTAGATAATTTCGGTTGTTTACTTTTGCTAGAGCTGTTCTACTGTCTTCTTTTCTATTACGTCCGAATGTTTTTAAGTTCTCTAGGCCGATTCACCTGTTGCAAAGAACTTACACTGTAATTACATTTCGTAAAATAAAATTGGAAAAAATAATTCGTTTAAATGAAAATACAGATTATTAGCATTTGATACAAAACCCTGTTTTGTAGGAAAGCTAAAGGCTAATGGTGTGGAGTTCTTCAGTGACGTTGATGGCCTCACTTACCAAATATTAATCAATCAATTGTCACATGAGAGTGAGGTAATTTTGTCAGCTGGAAGCATAGGCAGCCCTCAACTTCTCCTGTTAAGTGGAATAGGCCCATCACAACGACTCAAAGAAATGAATATTACTGTACTGTTAGATTTAAAATCAGTAGGGAAAGAGATAAGAGATCCACCCCGTACCACCATCATTCTAGAATCTCCCAAACCACTTGAATTCTCTTGCGTACAAAGTGTGGCAATAGTAGACAATTCACAATTCTACATTGAATCTGGTAGCTTTGTCAAACAGAATAGTGCCACAAATTTTCAATATTATGGATTTGTTTTTAGCAAAGTGGCATTTCCATTATCAAGTGGTGAACTTTGGCTAAAGAGCACAGATCCATCGATTACCCCCTCAGTTCAGTACAATTACTATTCTCACCCTTTTGATTTACAAGAATGTGTGCTTAGCCTTAAGCTAATGGACAATCTTAGCAAGACGTCTTCAATTCAGAAGTTTGCACTCATTGGAAATGACAACTCGAACATCCTACGATTCCTTGGGCCAGTATTGCCACAAAATCAATCCAATGATGAAGCCTTTGTTAAGTTTTGTACAGATACACTAAAGACAGTATGGCATTATCATGGTGGGTGTCTGGTTGATCTTGTGGTTGATAATAAATATCGAGTGAAAGGTGTTGATAATCTAAGAGTCGTGGACAATTCAATTTTTAAGGAAAGTCCAGGGACCAATCCACAATCTACTACTATGATGCTCGGAAGGTATTTATTTATTTTTATTTTATATAAATAATTTTTATTTTTAAATATTTCAAGTCTCCATATTAACTATAAATTTTGATGGTATATTCTCTATATACAGGTATACAGGACTTCAAATCTTACAGGAGCGTGCAAACACTTTAGTCTTGGATAAGACATCCAAGGATGAACTTTGATGACTAGCCTATATTGTCATATAAAACTTGAAATAATATATTATCATTAAACCTTAGTTTATAATAATATCATGTTTTTTATTCTTCTAAATTTATGTTTGTACGAAAATTAAAGTTTTGCATTTCACATTTTATGCTATTTTGATGAATTCAGCAATTTTTTTCCAGAATTTGGTGTTATTGAATTCAACGAATTTTTCCGAAAATTTGTTGTTATTGTGAATTTGTAGTTATTGTATATTTGAAACAATGTTTTATGAACAATGTTTAATACTAATAAATTTTATGATCAATTGAAAAAAAAAAAAAATTGGTTTATTTTATTACAACTAGTAAAATATGTCTACGTTATTAATCAAACATTGGTGTTGGGAATCGAATGTCATTATGTGGTGGTGAATGTAATATGAACCAGCAATTCTATAAAGGAGATACAATGAAAGCATTTATAAAGTACAAAAGTGTGGTGTGAACTGTTCGGAGGAGGTTGGATATTAAAATAGGATATAGAATTTGAAAAAATAATTGACAAGCCAATCCCATATTTTATAAAACTTAATTTATAAATAATAGGTGATGTTTCTAGATAATGTTGAAATAATGTAAATTAATATTTCATTTTAAATATATATCATAATAATTATTTGAAAAATAAAAATAATTAATTATAAATAACAATTTTTAAAAATATTTGTGATAATTGAATCAAATTTTATACAATGGAATCAACAAATAATATGTGATGCATTTTAAATAATTTAAAAAAAAAAAAAAGTGTATTAAATTATATGATAAAAACAAATAAGTAATAAGAAATAAAATATCATAGTATCTATATATATAGTTAGTTTTTATGTTAGTTTTGAAAGAAAAAAGCTAAAACTGTGTTTAAAAACATCCCAATATTAAACATCTCAATTAAGCATGATAAAATTAAATAATTTTTTTTATTATTTACATATTAATATTGTGAGTTATGTTATTAATATTGATTGAATAAAATGGCCTCAACAAGTGAGAAAGATTATTTCTTTTGAAGTGTTTTATTATTATTATTTTTGAAGATTTTTTTTAAAAAAGGAGATGAAATATGAGAAAAAATGTTTAACAAAATTATTTGAATTTTTAATAAGAATATACACAACACAATCAATAAGTAACATCTAACATAATGTATATGTCTTAGAGGAAAAGTGTTTCTTTCTCAAGCTTGAAACAAACATAAAAAATGTATAACATATTTAAAAATTAATTAAATTTAGTATTATGTATCTAAGTATATGATATGATAATTAATATGGGTTGATTGCCTCTATTACTTAATTGTATTAGTGAAATATATTGACTCAATAAAATACTTTATTGAAATAATACATTGGATAATGAATTAGCTTATATTGAGATTAAGCGTGTACCAATTCATTATTAGTAATGATATATCTATTTAAAATAAATTAATATTATTGTGAGATATCTCAAGTAATTATTGAGTCTTTAATTTTTTATAAGGATATTAGATGTGTCCCACTCAAAGTGGATCTATTGTGTTATTCCCTAACTTAAAGTGATTATTGTATTTATGATATTTAACATATCTCAATACTTGTCATGTTGTGATTATTTATGTTATTTTTAAAATATTTTATTATTATTTATGTGAATATTACCAAGTGGTGTCACAATTTCAACTAAAAAAAATGTGTGGTTGAAACTTGATTTTTAAAAGTTATCTATATCTCAGAAATCATCACAAAATTTTTTATCATTTTTTTACTAACATCATTCAATAAACGACAATAAAATTATTTAAGATTACATGATCATTTTGGAGTTATTTATTTCTATTTTTTTTTAATTCTTATCAATTTTAATTTTAATATTTATTTTTTGTTTTTTTAAATGGCGTTGTGAAATCATTCAAAAAATCTGCAATTAAAAAAAGGGGGCGTTTCCATGATTATTTTTTGTAGGTTAATTTGATTTTATGGTTTTCCGTAATCTCTCTGCATGACACAATATTAGAATTTTTCTTTGATTTATTAACACCTTTGTAAGTATTGAAAAACATTAGTGGGGGCTATTGTTTAATGTTTTGGATTTAAAGTTGATATCAGTTCAAAATTGTTTGGTAAATTTTCAGCCAATGAAGTGTTCAAATCTACTTGTCTATAGGATTTTATTCTTACATTTCAGGTAGAAAATTGAAATATATTGAATACTAGTGTTCTTGATCATATCATTTTTTTTTTATAATTGGAAAAAATATATATTCAATCCAGCATTGATGTTAGAGTATGTTTGCCTTTTTTTAAGTAGATATATTTTTATATATATTTGTAGAAAGTAATTTTTTTTGTTTTCGTTCATGGGTTGTGTATTGTATTAGTTTATTCAAATAAGAGGAGAGAAGGAATTTATAATGGGAATAAATTAAATAGGTTTCTTTTAGATCGATGGAGCATATAATTAAAATATGACCCAAAAAAAAAAAAACTAAGAGGAATAAAATAATGATGAGGATGGTAACACGGAAGAGCATGTAAGTGAAGAAAAATAAAAAGAAGAGTAAAATCATGATGATGAGGACAAGGCTAAAAATGATGTATGAGGAGATTTATAAAATCATGATGACTAAGAATAAGAGATGGGGGATAATGGTTCAAATATTTTAGCTCTCAAAATAAAAATTTAAATATTTCAATTTCATGGATGCATTTAAAATAACAAGGTCATTTTTATGTAATTTATACTATAAATTTTAAATTTATCAATATGGATGTGCAAAAACATATATAAATTCAATAAAATATCATTAATGAATTTCAAAAATATAATAAGAAAATTTAAGTTTTTGAATATTTAAAGCTTACTATAGATAAATATATATGACATTCATATTTTTATGCATAATATATGAATGTTTTGAATATTATTTGATGATTTTGATGGTGATGATGATGATGATGATGATGATGATGATGATGATGATGATGATGATGATGATGATGATGATGATGATGATGTCACTTTGTAAGATATCACACATAAAAAAGAACAAATATAACTTAACATAGAACATGAGGATGAATTTTAAGATGGTAAAGAAGAAAATAAGGAAGACTAAAAAAATATATATATATAAATAAATAGTACAAAAATAAAATAAATAATTTATCAACTCAAGATATGTAAGCACTACAAGACAAAAAAGCTAAAAAGGTAGAATAAAAGGATGAGAATGTCAATGTATCAATAAATGATACCAATGGTTTTGAATATATAGATCCATAATATGATGAGATTTAACAATTATTGATGAATTTTATCTATATTCATAACAAAAGACACTTTTGCTATACAATGAACTATAGGAACAATCACTATGGCTACATAAAATAAATAGAGACTAAACTATAAGTGTACATGAAATCAAAGTAGTGTAGTGGATTATGGTACAATGAAATATCATATTAATAATTATGAATATGCATGGAAGAAAGAAAATATATACTATTACAATACATTGATTCAATATAGCATGATAAAATATGGAACATGGAATCAAAGGAGAAATAATTAAGCATGGATAAGAGGTATCAAAATGACCATGAATAAAATTAGAGTATCATAGTGTAGTATTGATTAAAGGTTCATGAGATATATTTTAACAAGATGACATATGGGTGTTTGGATGATGGGACATGTAGGTGAGTGTGTATTGATTTGAATAACACAAATTACTTGATTTTTTTCATATTTCAGGGATGAAAAATATCAAAGAGGGATGCCATGATATTTATCTATGTATATGATATGATAATTTATATGGGTTTATGGATATGTAGATATGTGGAATGCATTCTCATTAGTTATTTGGATGGGTCAATTATATTGGGGCAAATGAGTAGGTTATTGAATTAGTACATTGGGTACTAATTTGATCTACATTTATATTAGGTTTTTTACACATGGAATATTAGTAATAATAGGTGTATATAAATGATACAAATATCATTGTAAGATACAATAAGTAGTTGTTGAGTCTTATATTTCTCATAGGATATTGGAGGTGTCCCCATGGAAGTGGAATTGTGGAGTTTTTCTTCCCTAAGAACTATCATATGGTGGTTCTAAACCTTAAGGATATTACTATATTTATGGATATATTGCACATAACGATATATTTTATGTCGTGTTTAACTACATTATATTCTATATTTTTATATTATTGTATGTGTGGATCTTACCAAAAACATTCTATAACTTATGCATGTA
>JARHVA010003363.1:1652500-1655000 GCA_037957365.1 Torreya grandis
TTTGTGGTGTGTATCAAAAAAAATTCTTCTATCCCCTTGCTACATCATCCTACACTGTGAAACATTTATGGTTTATATTGGTCTGCATACATAGTGTTTATCTTTAGATGTGTGTGCTTAGTGGTAACACATTTTTATAAACAAGAGATTGACATAATTTTTTTAACTTGTTACGTTTTACCTCTTTATTGATTCATTGAGAAGATTCTATGCAATTATTTATGTGATTACTTTAAATTTAGAGGTAGTCATTTTGATCTTGATATAAATATATATTGATTAGTTTGTTTTAGTAGCTTGTTTTAATAAGCTTCTAACATTGATCATAAAAAATAGAGGCTATACTCAATATTGGTTTAACATATTATAAATTTCACACTCTATCTTGATTTCCATCTCTTTTTCTCTCATTATTACAGGGTTAATATATAATCATAGTTTATTTAATATTTAGATATATTATTTAAATATACATGAGACTGTGTGAATATGCTATGATTATTTTATGTGGTTATATTTCATATACTTAAATGAAATTGTGATCATTGTCATTGATAAACATGAGTTATCATAATATATTCTCTAACTCAGTATAGACTAACCTTGTGATTTGGTAAGTTGTATTTGGATGATGTGAGGCGATAACATCGCCATTAACATATTTTTATAAGATGGATAATTAGAGTAATCAAATTTTATTTGATATTTTGCATTTTTTTTTTGTTTAAAATCTATATCACTCTTCCTTAAAGTTCTCATACATTTTTTAAAAATTTAAACTTTGTAAAAATAAAATGTAAAAATGAAATAAAAAAATAAATACAATAAATGAGACTTATTCAGAATCCATAAACTCCCAACATAATATAAACTATTCAATGTCGATTAACACTAGTAATCAAATTTATTCCTTACCTAAATGATTTAGTGATCTATGGATTTTGTTTTACCTTTGTAATACATTTAGAATGCATAATGCAAGCATTAACTCTAAGAACAAATTTAATTTTTATATCTCTTTACAATAAAAATAATATTTTATTTTCATGTGATTGACATAAGTACAGGAATCGATTTCATTACATTTCTTAAGAGAATTAGTTATTTTACACTACCCAAGAATACTCTCTTCTCAAAATGCATGCAAGTAAAATTTAGATGATGCAATATAATATGGAAGAGTTCTAGGAATTTAATCTCTCTTAAACATATCATGAAGAAAAAATCATATCCAATTTAATGCACTTAAAGTACATAATTTATGACATTTATACACATTGTAACATTATATTCCTTTGAAATGATAAAAATAATTAATAAGAAGCACATTTCTTCAAATTTCAACCAATTTTTTGAAAATTATTTCTCATAATTTTCACCACAACTTATGAACTAGTTGTAATTCAACAAGTAGACAAAGGAGTTATCAAATCCTATCCATATGATGATATTATGTATTCATGGATATTATCAATCCCAAATCTCAAATTAGGACCTCAAAGACCCAATAATAGATTCAAGGATTCATAATGACCCAAACACATGTATAAAAAATTTCTAGCTTACTCGCTCACACAATAACTCAATACGAAACCAAGAATAACATGATTCCAATGTATAATCTATTAATTTATATGGATTAATCTATGAATTTATAAATTAACACTTATCACATTCTACCCACATTTTCAAATGACATAAAAAAATTGGCACAATAGTTTATAAATTTTAAACACAAGATGTCTCAATAGTTACACATGGGCTAACAACATAACTTTATATACTATACCATATGACAATGATACATATCCTACCTGAAACATTTCTAAAAGGTATTTCTCTTAATTTTATCATGCTCCTATGAGTTGTTTTCTTTCTTATTCTCCATTCCATGATGTTGTACTTAACATCTTGATTAATGAGGAAAAAATATAGTTTATAAGGGTGAATGGGCTAATGCATTACACAACATTTCATGGAGGGAAAAGTCTCTTCTATCCCATGCAACTCCACCATTCCCAAATAGAAATAGGAGGCTTAAAACTTGGGTAGAGAGCCTCCTATAGTGTGCACATGGCACACAAGCTAATGATGTTCACTTTTGAAACAAAAAATGTATTTTTGGGAGTTTTTACATAATCTTATAAATGAATTTACAATCTTATATGGGTTTTAATGTCTTTAGAATGGTTCCAAAATCAGACATGTTTAGGTGGGTAATACATATATTTAATTAAGACATTAGTTTGACCCAAGAAATTATGGTTGATAATTAATAATTAAATATTAAAATTTGATAGGTGATGTGCATGCACGCTTGCACATGCACATGCGCACACACACACACACACACACACACACACACACACACACACACACACACACCAAACATAGGTATACATAACAATATAAATTTTAAACCGATGGTCGAAGGTCACATATAGGATATGAATAGTATATTTGGTTTATTATAAAATAACCCTTGTCCCCTTTTCTACCA
>JARHVA010003363.1:1660000-1757500 GCA_037957365.1 Torreya grandis
TAACATATATCTCATTTATGGGTACGATTAATTAAATTATCTTTCTCTTATGCTATGACTAATATGATGACATGAGGATCATGATTATAATTGATTATTTATTTTTGTATGACCTATGGATATGTGATTCGATGGAATTATTATATCACAACTTTTTTTCAATTCTTACTGATATATTTAAATGAAATATTTGAAATTACATTATTATATATTCATAATATGGTATTAATGGATATGAGTTTACTAATTGTGTATGTAGTTATGTCCTACCTAAGTATCCATAGTGGGTGCGATCAAGGGATATGTGTGCAATTTATTATGCATATGGGAAAAATAGTTTTATATGTATGAATTATGATACTATTATGGGATTAAAAAAATTTACATCAAATTACCTTTATACATTAATAATAATAATAATAATAATAATAATAATAATAATAATAATAATAATAATAATAATAATAATAATAATAATAATAATAATAATAATAATAATAATAATAATAATAATAATATTTTGTACATGTGAAATAATTGTGCATGTGACATATATTTTCATGCTGGCCTCAGCCACTAGATTTTATATCTTGGATATTATTGTGTTATGATAATTGTATTATTTTAATAATTTTTATGTATCTCAACCTATTGAACAAGTTGAACCTAATATTATATGGGTCTTGTTCTCCTTGTGGGTAGCTTTCCATGTATGTCTCTTATTTTATGATTGTTCCAAACCATTTGTGTTTACACTGATTTAATGAATTTTGAGTTGGAGTATTCTTTTTAAAATATTTGACATAGGGTCTTTTACCATACTCATCATGCTGGCCTTGTCCTTGTGTATGTGTCCCAAATACTTATGCATACCTTGTCACATTGTGTTTCATCAATAATTTTTACTTAATTTATTAAACCTTGGAATATGTATAATTCATTTTATCCTGATTAGAATATTTAATTTTTTATTATTTATAGGTATTCCTACCTTTAGGGAACCACTTATATACGTATTTTTTTGAAATTCTAGAAGGGATAAATTTTTATTTTCAAAAATAATAATCCATATTCTCCCATTTGCATAAAATATTATAGTTTGGTAATAAAGTCCTTCCATAAATTTCAAAGATTTCTCAAATAAATAATATGACTTCATTATAATGTATTAGAAAAGGATAATTGGAAATACCAAAATAGGACGCTTGTTCCTCTTTAAAAAGATATGAAAAATAACATCCTCCTCTTCCATTTTAGCATAAAAATATGCTATAAATCTTGGGCATACTACTTTTAAATGAAAAGTAAATTTTTATGTGAGCAAGGTTTAAAAAAAAAATAATGTATTAATTAATATTAAGATAAAAATATACTAATAATTTTTGTATTGAGTTAGGTGTTTTTTACTACCATAATGTTTTTATAAGTTGGAATGTAATGTGCCCATCGTATTTGATTTCTACAAGATTATTTACAAAATAATTTTTTATAGGTCATTAAATTTTTATAATTTGAATTAAATTATATATTTCCATAACATAGGTTTTAATTTTTATGTGTATAAAATTATTATTGTCAAAGCATTACCCAAAATCTCTATTTCCATCAAAAGCATAGATTTTGTAAGCAAGATCAAACTATTACATATAAATTTTTGTAAGATAAAACAAGCAAGGGAATATTGCACAAGATAAATTATCTAAAATGTTTCATTAATATCTCATTATTACAATATGTACAAATAGGGAGGTGAATGTGTAACCTCCACAATCCAAGAATAGACGAGTACCTCCCATATCTGGAATAGTCAATCGAGGGAGTTACTACTATAATAGTGATCAAAATATAACTCCAAATTACACTTAAGTAATCCGAACCATAATAATATAAAAACCAAGGGTGGAAAATAAACCCATAATTAAAAAAATATGGGAAAATAAAATCCTACACTAACACCCCATAAGTATAGCTTAGGTGCATAGAGAAAATGGGTCCCGATAATAAGGCATGATGAGGTATCCATATACAAAGAAACTCTCATAAAGTGGGAAATGAAGAAAACCTGAAGGAAAAAACTCCACCCCCCCCCCCCCCCGCCCCACCAAAAAAAAAAAAAAAAAACAGAGAGAGAGAGAGAGAGAGAGAGAGAGAGAGAGAGAGAGAGAGAGAGAGAGAGAGAGAGAGAGAGAGAGAGAGAGAGAGAGAGAGAGAGAGAGAGAGAGAGAGAGCCCTCAAAGATGATGCTAAAATCATCCACACTCTAAGTAAAGATCACAACATGACCAATGTTGATAACAAGATCCTCTTATTAAGGACTGAAGGAGTACCATCTACATTTAATAATGGTTCTTCATTTTTCAAAATGAATAAAACATGATGTGTACTAAATATTTACCCATTCTATAAATGAGGATGAAGGTAGTATTACAAAAAAATCTAAGTATGTTCCAAAATAAAATTGTGGCATAGAATTTTCAAGATCATGAACAATAATTGAATGTAATTCCACTAAAGTTAACCTATTGAAAGTAGGTACAGTGAAAATTGGATCACCCTAGAATAATGAACAAGTATGTTTTGTGCCTGATGGATCTCCAACCAAGGTGTAATCACTATACAAGGAACTATGATCCTCATGTATAGTAATAGGGCCAAAATATCTATGTAATTAGGGTATAAAAAATTATAGGCTATGAAGGACTCCATAATACCTTGTAACTTTGTAGTAGACTACTCAATTTTTTATGAGTCTTAAATCAAGACACCTACACCCTATAATGTTTGAAGTGGACCAAAGATTAGTTGATAAGGAAATAACTCCTCAATATATGGAAGGTAGAAATTATACGGTATGTGTTTCCACATCACTACTATATTATTTTGTGCCATAAAAATAGTCCTCAGTCTTAGAAATGTGCTTAGGATCAGAAGTGCCATCAAGTACATGTGAGTCTAATGAAGAATGGCATGGAACATTCACAAAAAGAATGTCCATGGGAAATGGAGAACACATTTCAAAAACCCTTTAGGTTGAAGAAAACACTATAGATGAATCACATGAATCTATAAATTCAATTTCCAAAAGAAAATAAGAGTTGTTGATGTTATCCCAAAGTGTACTCTCACTAAAAATAGTAGAGTCCTCTAAAGTTCCAATCTTTAATGTATTTTGAAGAGTAATGTCCTAAATAGGGGTGAAAGTAGAATATAAAATAGTAAAACTAAGGTTGGGTAGAATATCATCATGTAGTTGTGGCTCAATAAAAGGAAGAGACTATCATGATGGATATGTCGACATAGGGAATATGAGTAGGAGGAGAGAGTATAATAGTATTTAAAGAGATGATAAGAAGAGGATAAGTTGAAGTGATATAGATATTATCAAGATATCTAAAAAGAGACTATAATATGCTCCAAATAGTATAAGGACATTATATATGATCCCAATGGTAATGAATATCCATAGAAACATGTAAAAGTAGGCTACCACGAACCTTATCACAATTGTATTCCCACTTATTAAACTTAACATGACTAGTGGGAGCAAGAATCTATCCATATAAAAATAGAATATGATTCCTCTATGTGAGAAAGTGTTTCATTTAAGCATATGAAGAATCATATTTCATCTTTCCAAGAAGAACTATTGGTGTAGAATTAAATCTCCTCATTAGTTGGTATCTCTCAAGTGGAGTCAACATGACTGAGAGAAGACACCAAAGAAGTATAAGACTGTGCAAGAAACTCTTTAATGATGTTATAATATTACATGCTCATGAATAGGATGTTTTACATAGCCTATAATGTGTCCAAATAAGCAACTAAGATAGTAATCAATATAAATAGTTCATGATCAAAATAGGGATGTCAGTCAAAACCAAAAATGCATCTACATGTGAGTAATCTGTGCACGAGATATAATGTAGAAAGAAATAGGGCCCATAGTATAGTAAATCCAAAAAATATGAAACTTTAAAACTTCAGTGCATTTATAAATTAGACCAATGGAAATAGGATTAAAAAACATGAACTTTTGAAAAAGACAACATAGAAATCTGAGTTGTCGATTAAAAGTTATATAAAATTACATTTCTCATCATTAGTGGTTTATTTAATGAATTTGCACTAATTTTGTTAAAAACACAAGTGGAAATAGAGTGAACATAGCCTTCCATCTATTCAATGGTACTATAATTAAACCAAAGTCCTCTTCAAGAAAACTAAAATAAAAAAAAAACCTACCTGTACACCCCTATGTGCACTTTATTGGAAAGGGTTTATATTGAAGGTGCTTCATTTAAAAAATTAAAGATATTTTTAAAAATTTAAAACATGATTTTAATTTTTTAATGGATTCAAGTATTTAAAAAATGATTAACAATAACATGTTTTCCTAAAATATTTTTGGGCATATTTAGGTTTTGACTAAAGCAAGAAGTAAAAGGAAAAATCCTACAGAGAGGTGCCACCATAAGGAAGGAAATAATTCTACAATTCATCAATGGAGGGAAAATACCTCCAAAAGAGATGAAGGCCCAACACATGTCTACTCATGTAAAGGATAAATAGAGAGCAAGGTAAATCTTCCAAAGAAAATTCAAAGACTAATGTGAAAGGTTTCACAATACAACCATCAAGTTGTTGTTCTAGAATAGAGAGCAATCCACCATCCCTCTTTTAACACTAGATCAATCCCATCTTTGACCCCATAGGAATTCAAAACTCAGTTATTTACTTTTGATCAATGCTCAGCTAGATATGAATGCCTCAAAAAATCTAGACATCTAAGGTAATGGCTTGGTGTACATTCTTTATTTCCTCCCTTCCATGATATTTCCTAGGACTGGATCATGATGTTGTTTTGATACACTCACCAAGGTTCTAACCAAGCTTGTCAAGATCCTATAATAGTGGGTCAAACATGTGGTGAGATACAACCATTGAATTAGCATATACAGGACTAATTATGAGTAATGAGCAAGTACATAGGCCTATGGTAATATTGAATATCTTATCATAAAGTAAATGAAACCTACCTAAGATTCATAAAAAAAAACATAGTGTAAAGAAGATAGTAGTAGCAAATGGAGATGACTATCACATTTAGAGAACCAAATAGCTTAAACAAGAAGCACTTATAATAATGGAAAATCTAGTCCCTTTTTGAAAATAATAAACTCAAGATTTTAAAACTTCATAGTAAATATAAAACTAGACAATCAATAAAGCAGATTCACACTCCAATACCATGTCGAAGCATTTACTAGGATCTCTCATTCCATAAAATGCACATATTTTCTAATCAAGATAAAACTATTGTATAGACATTGTTTTAGGAAAAAAAAAAGATAGATCATATAACACACTCCATGAATAGCTCACTTATGAAAGATGTATAAATAATAAGATCAATGTGTAACCTCCATAAGTCAAGAATATAAGAGTAACTCCCATACCCAGAATATATAGTCAAGGGAGATACTCCTATAATAGTTTTTTAAACTATAACTCCCAAGTACATATAAGCAAGTTGACGCATAGAAGTAGGAAAACTCCAAGGGAGGAAAATAAACCCATAATAAATAAATATGGGAAACTAAAAGCCTACAGTAACAATTACTTACATATAAACATCCTCTATGCAAATGGGAACCCTTTTCGAGTTGTGGCATGTTATGTTTGTTATTATTTGTTTTAACCCCTTTTTAAATTTATAAGGATCATTCTAGGTATGGGTGTATATTTTTTTCCAAATTAAAAGCACGTTTATAAATCCTTATTATTGAAACCCATGTACTGTATGCCAAACTTCTTAATGTTTAATTCTTAAATTAAGATGGGTCAATATAGTATAGGGTTAAGAATATATACATGAATACACACAAGGGTGAAAAATAGATCTATAACAAACTAATTAATTGCAAAATTAGATAAATAATATTATAAATTTAAATACTAAGACATGCTAAAAATATAAAGTAAAACTATTGATAGACATTGAAAATGAATTTGAAATAATAGTACTTATCTAGTTTATTTTGCATGTACATATTTAATATGTAACATGATGAAAGTAGAATAGATATTAATTCTAGATCAATCATCAGATTCTATATATTTTCACTTTGAGGCCTTAGATGTTTGCATCAAATTTATATGGTTACATCAACATTACTATTTGAGTTGGACACATATATTAAGTACATAATATCAACTAGATTTGGTTCCAACCACCTATAGACTTCTGGGTTTTTTTATCACTATTACTTTTGTGTGTTATGATCTCATGAACAAGTTGTCAATATTTGTCAAATCATAAAACTCTAGCTTCATCACCCTTGGAGTGACTATGGGAAAAATGGGTTAGTGGGCACATGTTGTTGAGCTTCCCCCAAGGACCCCCTATTAATGAGTTATTCATACATATCCAATACTCTGAAGAGGCCTTAGACTTATGTATTTCTCCCCTATGTGTTGGATTTTATGTACATGAGTATGAAACATGTGATAAACAAATACATAGAGTGATCTAACTTACAACTTGGAAAATATGGATCTTTAAATCCTCCTTCAGTGCATCATATATGTATATGTGTTGTCTTTATCATTGATATTTAAATAAGAAATAATAGTGAATATTTTCTCAATTGAATGTTTGATTGAATACTTTGGTAGGTTTTCTTACGATTTTTTATGTCTATGTTAGGTGAGGAATGAATGATGGTTGATCTTGTATATATACCAATCCATTTTAAAATAATATCTCATTAAATAGTTTAGGTTTATTATAAGGATACATTTAATTTGAAAATTTAATGACTTTAGGGTACTAGGCACTTAGTTTGGCATAGGACACTAGCATCGATGTAGGCATTTGGCTAGGATGCAAGTTTCTAGGAAGCTAGAAAATAGGTAAATGTGCAAAAAAAAAGTAGAGGATGATAATAAGAAGTTTTATAGGCATTCTAAAAATCAAGAAAGGATTGGTCATTAGAATAACATATGGTCAGACTAAAATATAAGTAATAGTTGTAACAGATAGTATATACAAGCCTTTCAGTAATAGGAGGGTCTAGGAACTTAAGGGTATAACTATGAGAAGTAATTTCCAAGTATACAAGAGTGAGGTACTCTATAATTCATATTTAGTATCTACATTTCCCCCCTTTTATCTAGTAATGAAATTACTAGTTTAAAGGAAAATAAATGTGTGCCTAGGTGTGTATAACACACCTTATCTTTGTGTGATTTCTAGTTGAGTGATTTGTTAGTGATTGACTTGCAACAAAAAGAATGTTAAAATATATAATCAGTGCATATAATCTAGAATTGAAATAATTTTTAATTCTTGAAAGTGAAAATATCAAGGTTAGGAGTACACCTATGTATCAATGCAACCATATTTCCTTTTGGATATTATATTTGAGAAGATGCTTAAATATGATGTATTGGTGTTGATATTATTAAATTTGGAAAAATAAAAGTGCATATATAAATATTGTAAGACAACTTCCCCCAAACCTTGGATGAAAGGTAAGTTGCCACACCACATTTTATATTAGCTCATCCATTCAACCAAATCGTACTTATAAATTGGTGTCCATGAGTGATCCAAGTCAAATAACACTATAAACTTGACAATGGATGATTTAGCCACTCCTTATTATAAAATTGGTAAGATTGAGTGATGTAATCACCTAAACCTTGCCAAAGTTAAACCAACTATTGTTGTAGATTGGCTCAATAATCATCCATAAAAATTCTTTCATGGTGTATTCTAAAGTCCATATAATTATTTGAAATCTAAAAGATAATTTGATTTTACAATTTAAGGAATTATTTTACATGGAATATGAACCTCATATATTTATCAATATGAAACCTAGGTATAACAATGGTACCAATGTATAAAATGATAACGAAAATGTTTATCTAAATCATATAATTATTTAGTTTGACCAATTTAAAAATGTCCAAGTGTAAAATACATGTTCCCATGGCATTCACTCAATAAATAAAGGGAATCTAATAAATTTTTTAAGTGTGGAGAACATGTTTCCATAACATGTCCACACTAAAATTTGAAAATACTGAGTACTAAATAAGTGTGGAAGTAATGCCTTTTTGGCATGACCCATTAAAATAATTTTTTTTGAATTTGTTAAAACCATGCCTCTATGGCATGCTCCCATTGATACGCTCCCCTTTTTTAGGTGAGGGGAAGTACAAACTGGTAGTTACCTTACCTCAAAAGGATAAGATACGTATATAATCTATGTATAGATCCTGTAGCATATAGGAGTAACATGGCAAGGTAGATATATAAATGAGGTAAATTGTATGTGATCACATCAAGGAAACATATAGAAAGTAACAATATAATCTCATCAGGTAATCAAACACACACATAAAATAACAATCAAAAGCAAGACAAAAGGCAATGGTTTAAAGAAACCATTTATAGGGGGCATGCTCAAATGTTTCACAATTGAAGTGACATGTACTAGTCAAATTTATAGAAAGCATAAAATGGCATGTTCAAATATCTACATAAAATAAATTATGACATATGCAAATATATAAATAGGAAAATATGAACATGGGGGATAAAAGTAATGGATCATATTAAAATGATAGAGAAAACAATACAATACAATACAATAGAAAGTAAGGAACACACTCAAGGAATGTGAAAAAAGGAAAGCACTGAATCATAAGCAACCAATATAAACATATCATACTAGCCTATGGATATATATGTGTTTGAAAAAAACCATTTAGTATATAACATATCAAGTACAATGCAAAAGATATAAACATGGATAAAGGCATGCATAAGTATATAAGATCAAACATTATAATTAAAATGATCATATAATAATATAACTTGGATGTATTGTGGTAATGGAAAAGGAAGAAACCAACATGTTGATGATGTGAGTAGAAGAAATGCCCAACATTTGTTTGTGCATATATAATGTACCTAGGTATACTTGAATCACATTTAAAAGATGCATGAAATATATGTGTATATATAGAAATAAATTATATGATATATACCAACATGGAAACAACAATGTATATGTCAAGGAGATAATAACATTTGATAATGCTAATTATTTTTGGATTTTTTTTATTTTTTTTTAATTTTTATGGTAATTTTAAATATTTTTAAGACAAGACTATCATATAATCTCATCCATAGAATGGTCATAGGTATCTCCTAACTTGAAACCAAGTGAAATAAACTAGTGGTACTACTAAGGAGCATGTATAGGTGTAGCATTTGTCATTAGAATATTTATGATGCTTGGTGTATGTCTAATAAGACTCTATGGTTGTGAGGCAATAATAGAAGTAATCGTGATTCATGAAACCCATTGTTGAGTGTTATGTGGTTTCTTTGGAATAGTAAAAATAGGAACATGTTTGGTTTCTCTAGGTAATTGAATATATTGTGTATAGTATATGAGGAGTCTACAAAATCCACTATTTATATTTGATGCAATGGTCTATCAAGTACTAGTTACCTAGGAATTAGGAATGAATTTTACTTACCCTTTCATGGACTATTAACCTTAGTAGTTTTGACGGTTAAATGTATAAGTATAAAATTATTTTGCTCAAGTGGATGTTTATATGGGATTCTAGAAACTATAATTACCCAATTGGTATGAGTGTATTTAATACATAAATGCATTACAGAAGGTAGTACACAAATTTTATGTACTATGTCAAATACTTTACTTTTGTTCATGTTATATGTTTGAAATATGATATTTTGTTATGTGTTAAAGTGTTTATTGTTTTTAATTTACTTTTATGTAGTCATAACTAAGGTAATCATCATACAGAATGGAATCTAGTTAGAAATTAAAATGATCAACTATAATGATCATGTGGTAACTAGGTTTTATCTTTCTATTCTAACACTATAACTGATGTATTTGTTGGAGTATCAAGTGTATCTATCTAATCTATATTTTTTCATGACAGTTTCAATACATGAATCTATTGTGTACATATGTGAGTAGGCTCTATCAAATTTGGTCCAATTCCTTATCCACATGTCCCTCTCTTATAGCTTGATCAACCGATGGATCTTTGATAAGATTAGGGTGGGAAAGATCATCTTAGCATAATCAGAGATATTACATTATTTTGTAATATGCATCTCTTAGTTACTATGATTATTTGTAGTTAGGTAATCGATTATGGTTATGGATAAATATGTCCTAAATAATTTTGAATTGTATTTATTCTCCTAATGTGTCATTTTATTATCAATTAACTTCATTTAGTATTAATTTAGTATCAAATCATTCATAAGCTTGAGATACTTATGTACTGAATGCACATATGTAGAAAAAGTGAGAGAAGTTGATTGACATGGTCAAGAGTAAAGAAGACACCTAACGAAAGTGTGATAACAACTTTTTTAGTGAGAAAAGGATAAAGTGTGGATTAGAGAGAGAAAGTCACTAAATGGCCAGGAATCACTCTCAAAGTAGTCTTAATTGTAAATATTATTCATAGAACTATTGAAAGAAACATGAAAGTCAAAAAGAACATTATGGAGATTGCTATGGTCCTAGAAAGAATATATATACTAGAAGGGTATCCTCAGAGTGGACTACTACTACATTTGTAGCCTTTAAAATGTGTAGTATGGTGACAATGTGAATGAATTTTCAATTCAAATAATTATGGGGCATCATCACTGGTATGGTGACCCATCCTATTGGAGTTGATGAGCAAAAAAATTCATAATGTTGATCACACTCAGTGTCATCGATGAAGTTCAAAATCATATTTGGGATGCATTAACATCAAAAGAGGCTTGGTACATTCTATCCACCATTTATGAGGCAAATAACTAGATGAAGATCCTCCATTTCTAGTCCAAGCTTCATACTTTCAATATGAAAGATTATGAGAAAGTTGAGGAGTTATCATGTCGAGTAGCAAACCTTCCAGCAAAATTAGTTACACTTGGATAAATGATCAAGGACAAGCTATTGGTTCTGATCACATTGAGGGATCTCCCCTCTCAATTTCTCACATTCATCACAACACTAAACATCACAAATCAAGTAATGTATTTTGAATAACTATTGAATTTACTTCAACAAGAAGAACCCATCCATGCCATGAAAGATGATTTTGAGGATAAAGCCCTAATTTACAAATAATGTGGTATAAATTTATTGAAAGGACCACCAAAGAAATCAAAATAATAGCCAAAATTTGATAAGGCAAAAATATGGTGTCATATTTATTGCACAAAATGCATGACATTAATCATTACTAGTATAATGCCTTGAGACAAGGTTCATCCAGTCAAGAGGTCACATCTAGTGGAGATGATTCACATAAATCCAAAAGATTTCCTTGATGATCAAAGTAGTGCAAACATGTAGTGGCACAACATAAATAAGATGATGAATATAAAGAGGGTGTACCTATAAAATTAGATTGTGATGGTGTATATAAGAACATAGTTCTTGTCTCCCAAACCTCATCACAAATGATCAAAGTTTAGTTGATCGACTCTAGTAATAGTAAGCACATGATAGGATGTAAGGAGCTATTTGATTCACTAATGAATCAACCTAATGAATATCAATTTCATATTGTAGATGATAAATAATATGTACATAAGTAATGGTAACTTTCACCATTCCTCTTGGACAAGAACCTATACTCTCACAAAGGTATTGTATGTCCCCATCTTGAAAACAAATATCTTATCTTTAAGTTAGCTCTTGATTCATAAGGTTAAGGTGCATTTCATCATCATGAATGGCACAAAATCCTATCTCTTCTCATGATAAGGTAAATTTATTTCTAGATATTTTTTGAAGGATCAATTATTTGCCCTAGATGTAGTTTCATTCGATGTTGTTGCTCTATCTACCTCTATGACATAATCTACTACAATATGGCATTATCAATATGGGAATCCTTTTGTTGTTTCTTTGTACCATCTCAGCTCTAAGTCTATGGTACATAGACTTCCTTAGTTATCCAATTATTTTCCTATATTCTCTAGATGCCTTACTAATAAATAACATAGGGTTTCATTCAAGACAAGGTCCTCACATTCCAAGGATTGTCTCAGTGTGGTACATACCAATCTTTTTGGACCCCTACCTAATTATTTCTAAGGATTTAAGAACTTCTAGTTATTTATTGATAATTTCTCTTTCAAGACACGTGTTCTTTATCAAGAATAACAGTGAAACATTTACTCATTTTAAGGTTCTCTACCATCTTATTGTCACCTAGTTAGGGAGGCCACCTCATCTCCTCCACTTAGATTGAGGGTCAAATTCACATTAAATGAATTATTAGCATTCTTAAATCAACACAACATCAAACAAAACCTGACTACTTCAAATACTCCCCAATAGAATAAAATTGTAGAGTTACATAATTATTTAGTCATGGATATGGCTCATTGCATGCTTTCCACTATGAAGTTAGAGGTGCCATTCTGGGCAAAAATAGTTCAATCAATAATATATCTTGTCAATAGGCTACCTAAAAATATCTTACAAGATAAGACACTAAAAGAGGTATGGAGTGGTCATAAACTTTTGATATCTCATCTAAGAGTATTTGGTTGTACATCTTATATGCATGCCCCATCTAAAATGAATAAGAAGATTGGTAGGGAACATATAAAGATCTTGAAATTCAAGACACTAGAAGAGGTATGGAGTGGTCATAAACCATTGATCTCTCATCTAAGAGTATTTAGTTTTACATCTTATATGCATGTCCTAGCTATAAAGAGGAAGAATATCAAATCAAAGACAATCCAGTGCATTATATTGGGGTATAGTACTACCCCAAAAGCATATCATCTCATAGATCCTAAGACATAAAAGATTTATGAAATTCAAGACATGGTTTTTAACGAGTCATCATTAAACTCATTGCCATATAAGTAGTCATAACATACCACCTCTCATAGACTTTTGCCACAATTAGATGATGAGAATGAAGAATCTTATCACAAAGAAGGATATATGCAAGGATAATTGATCATTTAAATTATAAATTTGGAAGACAATCTTCATCAAATCAATAGCATCATCGACATCCAAAATGGGTAGAAATCACCATCAATGACTCACTTGAACTCTAATCCAGATACTGCATCAAGAGTTTGGATCAAAAGAGAGGTGAGAAATTAAGTTAATCTCACACTGATGAGTTTAGTGTTGATAGCATTGTGTTAAGGTAAACATACCCCCATTTCAAAAAAATGGGGACCCTTGTGTCAAATTGTGAAAATTTTTACCTTAAAATTGAAAATTTACTTGACCAGAGTGTCAGTAGCATGTTTGCACATATTCTTTATTTGAAGATCATCCACACTTGGTTTGGTTGGTGTCGATCAAATTTAAATTCTAATAAAATTGGGTCAAACCCTAATATTTTTAACTTTTGAATAAGGTTTCATGTGTCCTATGGGGTCTCTTATTGTCCTATATGTCTCACTTATTTTTCCTCTAGTCCTTGTTGAAGCCCATCCTCTGTGTACTGACCTACTCAACCAAATTCAAAGTTGATCAACCATGGTAAAAATTATTAAAAGTTCCAAATTATTTTTAAATTGTCTTAATATGGTATTTTATATGTTTATAGGTGTCTTCAAGTCATAAATTGTCCACTTGTTTGGTTTCATGTACAAAAAGGGTCATTTGGCCACTTTTCTAGCATAATTAATGACTTGTACAGATGGTGGAGTTAAAATATTTGTCACCAAAGTGAATTTAAACATGGAGGGGGTCACATTATGTTAGGATCAGTTATATTTTAGTTAAAAGTTATTTATGTGTATGAAATGGTAGTTTCTCCTTAAAAATAGGCCCCTTTGGGCACTTATACAGACTTATTGAGTTAAATTTTAGCTATAAACGTGGGTGGAGTGACTCTTAAGCTCCACAAACTATTTTAAATGCTTTTGTTTCAATTATTTCATCAAAAAGTGCATCTAAAAGTTCTTTTCTTCCATTTTCTCTTGGCAAGCCAAGGAAGGTCAAATTCAAGCACTTGGTATGGGTTGTACAAGTAGAGTTGGGAGGAATAATTTTTGGGGTGTATATTTATATAATTTTAATTAAAATTCATAACAATAACTCTCATATTGGTGTCTCTTCCTTCATTAAAATTCACATATACCTCAGATAGCTTTTTATGCATGTGCAACCATGAGGGGTTTCCTTTTGAGCCAGTTTCTATTTATTATTTTTGGTTTTGGTGGGTTTGACATTTTTTAATGTTTATAATGACCTATCCATATGATTTATATTCTCCTTCATTTTTTTTTAATCTCAATTTCCTAAGAAATCTTCTTCTAGGCTTGTAGATGCTCCCAAATTGATCCTTTCATACATGCAACTATCTCAGTCACTAGGAAGGAGATTTTCCATGTTAGATGGAGGAATGGGAAGTTTATTCAATATTTTTAACTCATTAATATGAATTTTATGGTGTTGAAACAAGTTTTCAACTCATATAAGTCAAAATAAGGCTCAAATGTATAGTCCTTCCATGACTGTCAGCCCTCACAGAGACATCTTCACCTATATGTGCCATTGAAAGTGTTGTGAAATTAATATCAAGGTGTCCTTGAGGGATATTGTCCTTGTGAAAGGATAATTATTGAATTTTAAAGGGTTTTTAAGACTTATTGCAAGCTTTTCTTATTCAATTCCATCATTCTTGCCTATACACAATCTATAGGTTTTTGAAAAGAAAATCAACCTTTGAAGGAAATGTTTTATACTAGGATAGTTCCTTGGTCATGGAGATAATATGTTTTGTCATGATTGACAATGTTATAAAAATCATCTTTAAAATCAAAATCAATGCACTATCCATATCATCACTCACTACCTGTGTGTGGAAATGATCACCTACAGGTGACTTGGCAAAAAGCTTTAAGGCCAATTTGGGGTGCTTAAGAATTTGTTCAAACCAAAATCCTAGCCTATGAATTTGATCATTGCACACATACTTGAGGTATATAATTGAAAAATTGGAATGGAAAACATCATCATGAAAAAGGAGGCTATGTTCAGGGTTCTTGTCCATAAAAGAGTGAAATAGAGGCCCATAAGGTTTTGGATGACCTTTTTAAGCATTTACCCTAAGTGACCTGTTACATCTTGGAGATTACATCCTATATTCCATATATATGATAAGGCCTATGCCAAGGATGAGCTCTTGAATATGAGTGGAGATGTGAGTTTTCAAGGTCCAAATATGGCTTCAAACACACTAAAGCTCAGTTAATGTTATTTATAGGTCTATACCATAATAAGCCTTTTCATCCAAATTGGTAGTACAAGGTCATGTTACATGATGAATTAGTATGGTTATGTTTTGGTAGCATTAATAATGTGACAATAAACTTAAGGTAAGGATGAATTTTGGTTTTTTTCTTCCACTCACACCTCAGTCTATACCATAACCACAAAACATTCACCTACAACCAATTGCATGACTGAGATAGGCAGTGACCTATATGGTTATGTCTAGGTGTTTGAAAATAAGAATATGAAAGTGTAAATAAAATTTTATTTTTGAGCCTAAATGAGGATACTATTCCTTTATTTCAAACCTCATTATCACCTCAATACACACCCACAGGCACCTATAGGCAGAGTATCCCATTATATTCAGCAAACAGTTATTTTGGCAAGAGGTTTGAAGATATAACGACTCTTTCAAGGTGGATATAGGTATAATGAATGTTAAGTGATATCTATAGGTTCCATACAAGTCTAAACACGAAATTACCAAGTGCATATAAAGCCAAGAGTACCTACAGTCCTGTACGAACTGAGATAGGTAGTGAATTAGAAATAGGTTTTCTTTGTACCAAATGAGACTGTGTCGGTGGAATATGACCTATAAAAAGTGAAGGGTGATCTCAAGAGACCTTAAAAAATTTTAAATCATTTTTTAACCCTTTTTTTTATGGAAATCAACCTCCAAGCATAATTAAAATATCTCTATCTTAGTCAAAGCATAGGGCTAGCATAACAAATATGGGGTGTGTGAATGTTCTACTAAGAATCATATTGTGAAATGATTGAAATAGGAGATGTAACACAATAACCTCATGGACATAATTAAAAGAGACAAAATAAAAAATGACTCCTTTCTCAAATCATTCACAAGCCTATAACCTACATACCCTCATAGTCTTGCACCTAAAAGTTTGTTTAAGGATTTTGAGGATTTGAAGGGTCAAATGATAGAGTTAGAGGCTAAATTTTTGTGGAGAGCATCCTTGTGACCTGAATAAGACTATAAAATATTTATTTTTTAGATATTAATAGGTTAAGTTCCCACTATTTTATCTTAGATAGGAGGTACCTTTCCCCTTGCATAGACCCTATAACTCCATGGGAACAAGTGAAATAGGTGATCAGAAGACGAGGAGAGATAAAATGAAGGTTTTTAAATCTATATAAAAAATAAAACAAGATATAAAATGTTTCTATAAGGTTTTAGGGAAAATAGGGTACACTATACTATAAAGGTTGTAGTCACCAAGGTAAGGAATGGTAAGCAAATGGCTTGGTAAGGATGGTCATTTTCAGTTTTGACCTTGGATAAGTCTCCTAAGTGATTTAACCATGCTTAGGGGACTATTATAGATATGTTAAATCATCCTAAGAGGTATATTAAACCATTTTGGAGTCATTAAGCCTAAGTTGCAAGTAGATCCTTTGGAAAAGGCCTAGGCCTAGTTTCTAAATAGAAGTCATTTCCATTCCTAGCTCTTGAGGAGAAATTGCAATGACTGAGCCATGTTTGAGAGATGCATATACAAGTTTTTTATCCTTCAGTGGACAAGAGAATCATCAAAAAATAGTAATTCTTGGCCTAAGTACACTTAAAACCCTCATAGAATGAAAGAAATGAGTTTGAAAGCCAACTTTAGATACTTGAAACTTTCATGTTTACATGGGACTTGGAGGTGATTAGATAAGTTTGATAGGGTCCCTATGAATCCCTTAGTGACATTTTATTATATTTATAATGTTTTTTCTTTATGAACAAATGTTAAGACACAAAATCATCTCAAAACCCTTGGAAACCCTATCTTGTGACCCGATGGAAGAAATGACATTCAAAGTGAATTCAAATCGATAAATTTGACCCTAAGATATAAAGATAAGTTGTTGACAAATTCATGAGGATTATATTCATAGAGATATATTATATGGAATCCATATAGGTCAAGAAAAAAACAAGTTTCTTTGATAATTTGTTTTGTTTTGTAGATCATGAAGATGATCATTGGATACCAATCACTTAGGATGGTATCTTGGTACTTGAACCAACTCCTTATGTCATTTATATATATTAGAAATTCCAACAAGTGTCCTTGATAGGCCTTTCACTTTAACTAGTCTCCAAAGTGACATATTGAAAATAATGGTAACCTAAATTTGGAGGTCTTTTAAGATGTGTCTGATGAAGCCAACTATATGAAGTGTCCTAACATGTGTCATAAGACCCATAGTATGGATCAGCTAAGGGAGACAAGAAGATTCTAGTTCTAATTGTCAATAAAAACCTATTGGAGAATGATCATGGTTGTAGATGATGATTGGGCTTTTGTAAGAAAATATCCATGATTAATAAAACTTCCAATGTAGGTGGAAGCCTCTTTGTAACTTCCTCTCCTTAACACACATGAGGAACTTTCCCCTAATTTTCTTTGGAATGATCAAGAATGCCCAAGATGAAGCCAATTTCTAAGAGAGAATGATTAAGAAGATGCTACGCCACATTTGGAGAGGAGGCTTGTTTGGGATGGACACATGTTCACATCAGGTTCTTGATTTCTTGTCCACCTCATTTCCATGCATTTGTAACTTATTTTCTCAAGTTAACACATGTATAAATGACTCTTTAACTTCCTTTCCTCTCTCCCTCTCTCAAACTCTATAAGAGTTGGCCTTTTTGGCACTATATGACATTCTCCACCTAGAATGGTGAAGCCTTCCCACTTTGTACTACTTTTGATAAATAATATGACTAATTTGTACCTCATTTCATGGCTTCATGTAATGATACACATTTGAAGAATAATATATGGAGCTATCCCTTTCAATCCTAGAGATTTATCTCTCTTATAAGGTCCCCACAACTTAATAGATGATTCAATGTTGCATCAAATTATAGGAGCTTAATATAGTATCCTAGGGTGCATAATTATATGCTAATAGTTTTGGCACACCTGGTGGGATAGTTAGTCTTAATGTTTTTCATGTCAAGGTGAATACTAGTCTTGACAAGCCCAAGATTGTATAAGTGTTTTTAATCTACCATTTGGTGACTCCAAAAGGTCAGAATTTCTAGTTGTTGATCAAGTCCTTCACATTATACTTCATGGTCTTCACTAGATCATCTTCTCATAGAGCATTCAATCAAGTCCATTTATCTAAAGCTCCTCTTGAGGAATAAGAGATGGCTAGGCAATATGCTTTCCCAGCCTTCAACACCCAAAATCTAATTAATCTTCATGTATATGATCATATTCCTCCCAATGCTACCAAAATTCTCCCTAGCTTCAATGGAGAGGGCCCTATTACCCCATCTGAGCACATTAGGGACATTTAATTTTTTTTTAACTTCCACAATATGATTAAAGTTAACATATCTATTAGACTACTTGTCATGTCTCTCAAGGGTAAGGAACTTGATTGGTTAGGACATTGGAAGGAGGTTGCATTACTAATTGGGATAACTTTGGAGAGTTGTTGGTGAATAGGTTTGAGAATAAGAGTGACCGTACTTCACTAATCCACTAGTTGAATGTGATAAGAAGACGTCCTAATGAATATATGGGGTATTTCAATGAAAGATTTCAAAGGACATGGTATAGATTGACACCTATCATGAGGCCTCCTCCAAGATTTGTATTCCCCACTTATCTCATGTCTATTGGAACTAATATAGTAGTAATGTTGTATTCAATGGGAGGATTTACTCTACCAAATGCATATTAGATAGCTATTAAATCTAAGAATAGTTTGATATGAGCTGGAAAATTATTCCCTAGAGTTCCTATGCCTTTGTTATCTCATAGTTTAGTTGAAACCCCAAGTGTGGCACAAGTTCCCAATGCTAATTCCAAGTTTAGAACCACTCCCAAGAAGGTGGATAATTCTATAGACAAAGATGAAATGATTTAGCCATTATAAGTTCAGCTTAAACAAGCTCAATTACATGCAATTGCTCTACCCAATCCCTAATATTATCGTTCAAAAAATTATATACCTCCACCCCAATAAAATTACCAAGGAAGAGGACAAGGTCAACAAGGTTTCAATATCCAACCCAATATCTATAATCCTAATTCCATTCCATCGACAAGGGTTGTTGTTCCAGTCCATAGTAACTTGGTTTAAGGAGAGGAACATTTGGATCATTGGGGATATTCTCAAGGTTAGTTTGTGTATGATGGTGGAGGAGGTTGTCAAGCCTTAGTGGCATAAGAAAGAGCTACTCCTTGCCTCAAAACAAAAAAATAAAATCTCATGCAAAGGGGTAATCATGGAGAGAGTAGCAGTTAAATTATAGGTCTTATGAACTTTCAAAAGAAAGATAATTATGTGTTGAACCAAATTACATTAGTTGTAGCCAACATAAGAGCTAAAAGGAGAAATTTTAGAGATGTTACAAAAGCACATGTGACTCTAATTAATGTCCCTCCAAGGCCACAAGGTTTGAATCCTAGTGTAATATTCCCTACTAGTCACACTCCTCATCAAAGTCAGAATGTGAAAAAGGTTGACAAAGCACTTGAAGTATTGTCATTCAGTACTTCTTCTCTATTGCCTTCACAACTTGAGAATCAATTTATTGTTCTTAAGACTCTTCAAGAGTTGGAAGATGATGATGCCATAGATGAGTTCCTTGAACATATTGAATATGATACCTCAAGTAGCTAAGATGAAGATATTGTCATTCATACACCTCTTCATCCTAGTGGATCAATATTTGAGCTTGAGGAAAGAGCTAATGACATGGAATAGAAAATAGAGGTTTTAGGTGAAGAAGACACTTCCATTGTTACAAAAGAAGAAGTAGACCTTGAGTGGATTGATTAATTTACATGATCCATGGAAGATGATGATGATCAACTTACCACACAAGATGAAGAAGAGGCACTCATTAGCCAACATGATGTTCCACAGGAAATTGGTAAGAAAGTTGATGAAATTCAAGTCTTTTCTATTGATCATGAAGAATTAGAAATTTGGGATGATCTTGAAATTTTTTGATTGAGGTTGAGAAAAGTTTTGAAGATGTTGAAACTAAACATATTGAAATTCATGAAGCACCTCAAAAAGAAGACAAGGTTATAAGGAAGTCCTATTTGAACATGTTTGAAGAGTCTGAAGAGAAAGGTAAACATGGTTCATCTCAAGAAAATCAAATGCATAAGATAGATGAAGAATATAAGATACAAAGAGAGGTAGTAAGTTTTGAACAACTTATCCCATGCATTCAACTACTAAGACCACCAAAGCTTGATGGAGACCTTACCTTTCAAAATGAGTATAATCCTGATGATGAAAATCCACTTACAATAGAAGTTGAGGTTGAGTGTGAGGATAAAAATGAGTCTAGAATCAATGAAAATCACTTGAACCAAGGGATATGGTTTGCATTCAAACCAACCAAGAGGATTATGTTTCCATTGAACACATGTTCTTAGCTGAAGAACTAGATGAAAATAATGCAATCATCATGGGAAATGAGTAAGGTGTTGAATAAACAAGACAATTCCTAAGTGGAAACCTACAAATATTTATAGTTCAATTAAATAATATGGTATGAAAAACATTCCTTTTGATCTAGGAGGATCAGTTATTTCTATTTAGTTTGCACATATTAGAGTGTGTTTGTTTCAGTTTGTCTTGTGTTTCCTAAGTGTTTCATAGCATAAGTGTGTTTCCTTCCCTTTTTTTGGTATGTGTCTTTAATTTTGTGTGTGTCAGTCAACCAATTTTTTCTCCTTGATTCAAAGGTCTATTCAATTCAATTTGTCTGCCCATATGCGTGACTCCATGCTCAATGGAAGGACTAGGCAATTGGTCTTAGGCATAGCTAGCATGTCACCCCTAGGAATCACCAAGAATGTTGACCAAATTTGACTTATAGTCAAATCAGGTCAAACCATACTATTTTTAAATTTTTAATAAGGTTTCATGTGTCCTATGCGGTTTCTTATTGTCCTATATGTCTCACTTGTCCTTCTTCTAGTCCTTGTTGAAGCCCATCCTCCTTGTACTAACCTAGTCAACCAAAGTCAAATTTGGTCAACCATGGTAAAAATTATTAAAAGTGACAAATTATTTTTAAAATGTCCTAATAGGATATTTTATATGTTTTTATTTGTCTTCAATTCATAAATTATCCAATTGTTAGGTTTCATGTACAAAAAGGGTCATTTGGCCACTTTTCTAGCCTAATTATTGACTTGTATGGATGGTGGAGTTACAATATTTTTCACCAAAGTGAATTTAAACATGGAGGTGGTAAAATTATGTTATTATCAGTTATCTAGTAGTTAAAACCTAGTTATATGTAGGAAATGGTAGTTTCTCCTTAAAAATAGGCCCCTTTGGGCACTTGTACGGACTTATTGAGTTCACTTGCAGCTAAAAACGTGGGTGGAGTGACTATTCAGATCCTAAAATTATTTTCCATGTTTGGTTTTCAATAATTTAATAAAAAAATTCATCTGCAACTTCTTTCCTTCCATTTTCTCTTGGCAAGCCAAGTAAGGTCAAATTCAAGCACTTGGTATAGACCATACAATTAGAGTTGGGAGGAATGCTTTTGGGGGTGGATAGTGATATAATTATAATTATAATTCATAATAATAACTATTATATTTTTGGATCCTCCTTCATGAATAATCACTTACACCTCAGATAGCTTTTTATATATGTGGAACCATGAGGTGTCTCCTTTTGAGCTCATTTTTATTTCTTGTGTTTGGTTTTGATGGGTTTGATGTTATTACATGTTTATAATGACCTCTCCATGTTACCTTTATTCTCCTTCTTGTTTTGGAAATCTCAAGTGCCTAAGAAAGCCTCTTCTAGGCTTGTAGATGCTCCCACACTAGTCCTTTCATACTTACAACTATCTTGATCACCAAAGAAGATATTTTACACATTGGATTGAGGAATGGGATGTTACTTTAATAGTTTTAATTCATTAATATGTATTTTAGGGTATTTGAACAATTTTTCAACTCATATAATGTCAAAATAAGGCTCAAATGTATAGTCCTTCCATGACTGTCAACCCTCATGGAGATATCTTAACCTACAAGTGCCATTGAAAGTGTTGTGAAATTTATATCAAGGTTTCATTTATGGATAATGTTATTTTTAAAGGCTAATTATTGAATTTGAAGGGGGTTTAAAGACTTCTTGCAAGCTTTTCTTGTGTAATTCCATCCTTCCTACC
Organism: Torreya grandis; assembly: GCA_037957365.1. Lineage (NCBI taxonomy): Eukaryota > Viridiplantae > Streptophyta > Pinopsida > Cupressales > Taxaceae > Torreya > Torreya grandis. The sequence continues at coordinate 1,682,528 of JARHVA010003363.1, forward strand.
TATACATAGTCTACAAGTTTTTGAAAAGAAAATCAACCTTTCAAGGAAATGTTTTCTACTGGGATAGTTCCTTGTTCATGGAGATAATATGTTTTTTCATGCTTGAGAATGTTTCAAAACTCATATTTAAAATCCAAATCAATGCACTGTCCATATCATCACTCATTGCATGTATGTGGAAATGGTCACCTATAGGTGACTTGGCATAAAGCTTTAAGGCCAATTTGGGGTGATTACACATTTTTTAAAACCATTATTGAAATACTAGCATGTGAATTTGGTAATTTCACAACTACTTGAGGTGTCTAATTGACAAATTCTAAGGGCAAACATCATCATGAAATAGGAGACTATGTTCAGGGCTCTTGTCCCTTAAAGAGTGAAATAGAGGCCGATATGGTTTTGGATGACCTTTTTAAGAATTTATCCTAAGTGACCCAATACATCTTGGATATTGGATCCTATATTCACTATATAGGACAAGTTATATTCCAAGGATGATCTCTTGAATATGAGTGGAGATAGGAGTTTTCAAGGTCTAAAGATGGCTTCAAACACTTTAAAGCTCAACTAGTGTTATCTATAGGTCTAGACCATAGTAAGCCTTTTAATCCAAATTGTTAGTACAATGGCATGTTGCATGATGAAATATTATGGTTATCTTTAAGGTATCATTCATAATGTGACAGGACACTCAAAGGAAGGATGCATTTGGATTTCTTGCTTCCACTCACACCTCAGTCTGTACCATAACCACAAAACATGCACCTACAACCAATTACATGAATGAGATAGGTAGTGACCTATATGGTTATGTCTAGGTATTTGAAAATAAGAAGAGGAAATTAGAAATTTAATTGGATTTGGGATCGTAAATTAGGATGGTTTTTCTTGATCTCAAACCTCATTATCACCTCAATACACACCCACAGGCACCTATAGGCAGAGTATCCCATTATAGTCAGTAGACAGTTACTTTGCCATGAGGTTTGAAGATATAATGAATATTTCAAGGTGTATATAGGTAAAATTAATGATAATTTACATATTTATGTTCAATACAAGTCTAAACACCACATGACCAAGTGCATATAGAGCCAAGAGCACCTACAGTCCTGTATTAACTGAGATAGGTAGTGAGTTTGAAATAGGTTTTCCTTGTACCAAATGAGACTGTGTTGGTGGACTATGAACGAGAAAAAGTTAAGGGTGATCTAAATATACCCTCAAAATGTTTTAAAAAACTTTTAAAACCTTATTTTATAGCATTCAACCTCCAAACATAATCAAAATGTCTCTGTCTCAATCAAAGCACGGGGCTAGTATATCAAATATGGGGTATGTGAATGATCTAGTAAGAATCATATTTGGAAATTATTTAAATAGGAGATGGAACAAAATCACCTCATGGACATAATTTAAAGATATAAAATCAAAAAGGAATCCTTTCTCAAATCATTCATAATCCTTTACCCTACCTATCCTCACAGTCATGCACCTAAAAGTCTACTTAAGGAATTTGAGGATTTGGAGGGTCAAATGATGGTTTTAGAGGATAATTTTTTTATAGCATAATTTTGACCTTCATAACCCTTTAAAATAGTTATTTTTTGTGATATTAATATGGTAAGTTCCCCCTATTTTGTCTTTTAGATAGGAGGCACCTTTCCCCTTACATAGACCCTACAACTCCATGGGAGTAAATGAAATAGGTGATCAAAAGACAAGGAGAGATAAAATGAATGGTTTTGAAGCTAGATAACACCTAACACAAGCTATAAAACGTTTCTAAAAATTTTTATGTAAAATAGGGTACCCTATACTACAAAGGTTGCAGTCACCATGGTAAGGAATGGTAAGCAAATGACTTGGTAAGGATGGTCATTTTCAGTTTTGACCTTGGATAACTATCCCAAGTGATTTAAGAATGCTTATGGGACTATTAAAGATATTTTAAATCTTCTTAATAGGTAGGGTAAATCATTTAGGAGTCATATTAAGCCTAAGTTGTAAGCAGATCCTTTGGAAAAGACATGCCTATTTGCTAAATAGAAGTCATTTCTATTCCTAGCTCTTGAGGAGATATTCCTATGACTAAGTCATGTTTTATAGATGTATATACAGGTGTTTGAACCTTTATTGTAAAATATAATAATCATAAAATTAATTCTTGGCTTAAGTACACTTAAAACCCTCACGGAATGCAAGGAAGGAGTTCGAAAGCCAACTTTAGATGCTTTAAACTTTCATGCCCATTTGTATGGGACCTAGAGGTGATTGGAGAAGTTTGAGAGGGTACCTAAGAATACATTATTGGAATTTTATTATAGGTCCAATGTCTATTATTTATGAACAAATGTTAAGACCCAAAATCACCTCAAAACTCTGGGAAACCTTGTCTTGTGACCGGATGGAAGAAATGAGGTTCAAAGTGCATTAAAATGGATAAATTTGACCCTAAGAAATAAAGAGAAGTTTTTGAAAACTTAATGAGGATTACAATCATGTAGATATATTGTACAAAATCCATACAAGTCAAGTAAAAAATATGTTTCTTTGATAATTTATTGTGTTTTTCAGGTCTCGTAGATGATCATGGGATACCAGTCACTTGGGAGGGTAGCTTGGGACTTGAAACAACTCCCTATGCCATTTTCAGATCTTTGAATTCCAAAAAGTGTCCCTATTAGGCCTTTCACTTTAGCTAGTCTCCAAAGTGACATAGTGAAAAAAGTGGTAACCTAAATTTGGGGGTGTTTTAAGATGTGTCTCATGAAGCCAAGTGTATGAATTGTCCTACCATGTTTTATACTAACCCTAGTATGGATAAATTAAGTAGATAATAATATTCTAGTGCCAACTGTCAATAAAATCCTATTAGAGAATAATCATCGTTGTAAATAATGATTTGGGATAAATAATAGTTGTACATTCAAAATAATATTATGTTTACTATGCACCCTATTGATGTACTTATTTTGACTATTGGGACTGATAAATCTAATGGTAAATAAATCAGTGAATATATGAAGTTCAGGTAGTGGATGTAGTTAATGAAAAATAATTAAATGAATACATTAACTCCAACATAGTTAATATCAAATAATTCTTATACATTGAAAGAGATCAACAAAATAAATAAGCTCAAATTTCCACTTCCATTTTATGTTTTGTAATTTCTACTATTTATTATATACCTATATCAAAACCTCCAATTCCATACATGAGATAATCCTTAGATATGGGGTCATAATTTAAAAAAAAAAAAAATCATATGCCTATTTATACATAGGTGTCATACACACATGTTTCGATTACTATGGATGATCCACCACCAAGCTTGCCTAATGCAAACTCTCTTAAGCAAACTTTTATACCTTTACATGCTAAATTTTTTACATTAGAGAAAAGTTTTTCTAAAGCAAGTGATTTAATGGATTCTCATAATTTTTGTCATAATAATTTGGCACTTGAGATATCCTCTTATCCACTAAAAATAATATGTATATCTAATATGCTACCACTATATGAAGGTAAAAATGATCATGAGAAACATCTTCATTCATTCCATGAAAAATGTTTGGATTATGCTTCAAATGTCAAACTATTAACCACTATATTCCTAATAATAATTAAATATTATGTTTTATGATGGTTCTATAATCTCCCACTCTAATAAGTTAGACCAATAAACCATTTATAATATCAATTTATCTCATACTTTTATATCAACATTGGTGTAAAAATCTCTAATGCAAAAAATACTAAACTCGAGTAAGGGCCAAATGAGTCAATTAGTGAATAAGTTATTCGATACAAAACTATGCTAGCGAAGATTAAATTTATAGATAAATGAGTTAAAATATATCTTCACATAATTTTTTTTAATAAGTTGTGTCATTCAATCAAAGAAAAAGAATTTAATCTCATATCTTTTATAAAAGCTAAAATATGCACCAAATACTCCATATACTTAAAGTAGCAATTTTTTAAGAAAACTAAAATACATGTTCAAATATAAATAAATAATAAATGAATAAAAAGTAACATTCAATGTATTATCAACCCAAGAAAAAAAATTCAATTGACATCTCCACCAAGGAGGAAATTTTATAGGTTACCACAACCTCATCATGTCTTGTTATTATATTAATTTGTTGCAATCTAATATCTCTCCCTACACCATTATAGATTGATATGACCATACATCAACTTTGACATAAAATCAAATTATGAATAAAAAAAATATATTTGGCATTCAATTTTTTTTCAAGATAAGGAATAGGAAACAAGATATTATTGATGATAATAATATTGATCTAATCACAACCATAAAGAAGAGTAAACCAAAAAACATTACAATGAAAATATCAACATATTCAGTAATCCATTCTAGAACTAGGGTACTAAATAAAATATAGATAATACAAAGGTACATCTTGCATACAATATGCATCCTCCTTCTTTGATATAAGTTCATCTAATAAATGGAAATTATTAAAATTAATATGAATATCAAAATAATGTCATATGATCACATTCAATGATATAAGAATTGATGGTGATGATGTAAAAATACATTTACTCTTTATTCAATCTTATATAAAACTAACACACATTCATAATGGAATTTATTGGAAATGAGTCAAGTGAAAATGCATTAATAATTAAAATTCTTAAAAGTCTTGGATGTACAAAGTAAGATTTACAATATACATAAAATATGTTGAAATAATTCATTGCTCATACACAAAATAATGTTTGGAATATAGTGCTACCTCTTCAATTTGGTTTATAAATAGTGTCTACTCAATTTATAATCTTACCAAACACAGGGTGTATGCACAATATTTTCAAAACATTATCATTCACTAATGCTTTCTAACTTGTAGTAACCTATCAATTTTTTTATCTCTAAGTGTAGGCCTTAAAGGGTGCACCAGAAAAGGGGTGGGAAGATATTTGGTATTTCATAAGATTATTAGTCCCTATATCATTACCTAAACACACTATGAGTCACTTTCATATAAATCCATAATAAATTGAATCCTTCTTATCCACTTCCATAAGCAATTCTCCTTTCAAAATATCCCCTAACTAGGTAAAAACACTCCTTTTTTTACTAAGTCAGACTGATCGATCTAGTTAATCAGGTTAAGCCACATGTTACAGAACTAAGTCAGTTAACCAACCTAGTTCAAGACCTAATGACTACTTTTACTTCCTAAAAAAATTGAGCTTATTCTATCACATTATTAGAGTTCATAATTGTACTTATTCTATCATTTGAGAATTCCATTACTTAGGGTCATTCCTTTGAGAATTAGATAATTTATCTTGTGGAATTATTGGATTAATATGATATATTTTTAGCCTAGAGTTTATTCATCCTTTTGATCCTTACAATACACAAGAACTTCTATCAAAACAACAATAACCAAGGGAGATATTGAGACTCCAAAAGTTCTGTTCGAAGGGAAGTATCTCTAACTTTGTTATATCATTTGATAGGTATATGTTGTTACAAATAATAGTTTGAATGCATCTCTCCTAGATTAGATACATATACATTGGTTTTAGAACAGTTTTATTTGTTTTTTATATTTTATTTAATGTTATTGTTGACTATTTTGACCACAAGTCAAAATAGGTCAACCACCTATAGTCCAAAAATTAATATATGGGTATATTAACATGTTATAGGGTGTTTCATGGTCCTTTTTTTATGTGATGTAATATGTTTCTAGCCTTGGTCATAGTCCAATTATCCCTTTGTCATTTTATGTCACTGAGGGGTCATATATATGTCATTAATGAAAGTGGTAAGATTTTCCAAGTTGTCCAAGTGTTATAAACTCCATGTAACATCTAATATGTTAGATTCATTATTATCAATGTTAGGACTAATTGAAACTTGCAGGTTCCTAACTAAAAATTAGGAAAACAAGTGAAAAATAAGGAGTTTTGGTAGTTGTATAGCCTATGGAGGAGAGTTTAACATGAGATAAGGTTATGCAGTGACCCTTCAAATTCCCTAACTATATTTACATGCTTTATATACTTTTTAAATGTTAAAAATGGTACAAATCCATTTCTCTTCTTCATCATTCCACTATGCATACAAAACTAGTCAACAAGTCTTTTGATGGTATAGATAGTAGGAATACTTCTAGGTCAAATGATCTTGGTAGTGGATATCAAACTTGATATTATTAATTTTAATGCTTGTATTTGTAATAATGGTTGCCTATACATTATGAACTATTCTTAAGAAGTTGATTGTCTTATTTTTTTAATCTAATCCTCACACCCTCTAGGTTTTGCTTATGTATGAGATAATTCATGAAAATAAATTGATTAATTTGAAATAAAAGGATATTTAATTACTTATCTCATGTTTTATATATTTTTTTTCATGTTTGGAAGTGATTTGATATGTTCAAACCTCATAGATTGTAAGAGGAGTATGCTAGTGAGGTTGCAATCAGGTTTCACTACTTGCAAAAGGTTTATTTATATGAAATGGTTTAAAATAAATGTGATATTATGTTCCATTCATATAATATTTTGGAAAAATATCATTTTTCCCAACTTACTCTCTAAGACTAGCATTATGAAATTTATAGTCAAGAATGTTTCACACAGTCAACTTCCTATAGGTGTCCATCTATAGTCATGTCATGTAAAGGTCTTGAGAATGGTAATGGAGGTGTGAAGAATAGTTTCAAGGTGTTTAATATATTTTTGGAGCATAATATAGAAATATAAAATCTCCAAATAACATAGAAAGGGCTATGATAGTCCATCTAAATTACACACACAATCATACACCATGAATGAGCACCTACATGTGCCATAGAGAAGATCAAGCATGTTGAATTAGAGAAATTGTTTGGTTTCAATAACTTCATCATTGAAAGGTCTTGTTTTAAGAATATGAGAATCTCCAATATGAACCATAAAGTCATTTTCCATGCATAAAGCCATATCCATGCTCATTGCCCTATATACTATGTATCCACCTATAAGTGGCCCCACAAAGATATATAAATGTTGCTCAGAGACATTGGAACACATTTTGAGACCCTTATTGTGGTCTTATGATGTTGGAGATACCATGATAATAATGTTTGAATCATTGTATTACTAGGTAGACTTGAAAGTCACTTCAAGTATGTAGAAATGAGTTTTAGGGATAAGTTCCCTAAAAAGTTCCAAAATAGAGCCTTCGATACTTTTGATGATGCTATAAGTTGAGGTAAATTGGAGTATAGTTGAGTTTTAATAAATTAATCATGCAACCTTCAAGTATTGGTAATACATTGACCAAATAGAATGGGTGTTTGATCGAAATAAGTGGTGTAATGGAGGATTCAAAGTTACACATTTGTTCACTACAAACATTCAATGTTTTTGATAGTATGTTAGATTCCATATGACCTCATGATCCAAGGTGACCTAGTAGGAATATAATTCATGATAGGTGATCTTATAAAGGTAAATAAGGTACTAGTGTTTTAAATAACATTAAGGTGAGATATAATACAATGTCTTGGTCTTGACCATCACCTACAGGTCACCATTGCTCTTAAGGAGACTACCTACAAGCTAATTGTAGGTACCTATTGTACCATAAGTCAAACCTTGGAGATTACACTTGCAGACATGAGCATTGGATAATTAAAGTTGGTTTAAGGAACTCAAATGGATCTTATTATTCTTAACATAGGTTTTCAAGATTGGTAATTCACCTATAGGCCCCTTTTTAACTCATCAAGGTCAACTATAGTTGACTATAGTAGACATTGAGCTAGAACATGGTGCCTAGATGATGGACTAGCCTAAAAAAGATGAATATAGGTCAAATTTAATTGTAAGATGACCTTAGGGACTATAATAAGGTATTTAAACATTTTATTCAAGGTCCATACATGTAAGTACATACTTATAACTATCATTTTTTGAGCAATAAAGTACAGTCACAATTGACTGTCAACTAGACCAATCAAGAGAGGATATGCAATGGATATGTTAGTACAGTGGTGAAGTGTTTTATGAATGATAACACCTATATAATGAGAGTATAAATATCAAGAGGCTCTAATATAGTTTAAAATAGGAAATGGAGTTGTTTTCAAGGGAAACATATAGTCCATATTCAGAACCCTACAGACAGTGAGTTATCATATAATGTGTCTTAGGTTTTGAGACATTTATAAGGTTTGAGGATATCATAAAATACTAAAATATTATATATAATGTTACAAAGACATATTTAATCCCCTTATACCATCATTTTGTTTTAAGTAATAAGGGAGGTGACCTATGTTTTACTCAGACAGAGGGCACTCCCTAAGGGTTCAAATTTATAGGTTTAGAGGAAAGAAGGTGAGAAGGTGAGAAGAGGTTGATTAGACATTGGAAAAAGATATTTTTAGTTTTTTCACACATGTACCAACATGAAATTCCATTCATATGTGATAAGTAATCAATAGGGTGGTCTAATCCCATATGGATGCAATCAAATCCCACTAGGCCTAATTTAGGCTTAAATCCCAAAATGGGTTCAACTTCATTTATAGTGCTAGGAGAGAATTCCAAATAATTATAATAATTATAATAGGAGTTATAATGAATTTTTTAACCATTTAAATTCAAATGAGACCATAGGTAATCCACATTTTGACTCAATCCAACTCATGCTTGCATAAAATGGAGAAAGGAGCTCGAGAAGCTAACTTGAGAAGCTCAAACCAAAATGGATGCTTAACATGAGAGTATAATGAGTTAAGGGAAATTGAAAGAGGTCTTGAAAAATGTTCTCATGAAATTTTTTAAGGGTTACAATGATAGACCTGTATGAATAATCTTTAGAGGAAAAAACTACTCTAAACCCTCTAAAACCCTTGCTAGTGACCTAATTAGGAAAATCAAGAAGGAGAGGCATCCAAGAGGGATAAAATGGTTTGATATATGATTCGATCTTTTTTAATACTCTCTAGGTCTCCTTTCCATCAACCTAAGTTGTTCCCTACTTGTACATACAAGGTGGAAAATGGATTTTCTTAACTATTTTTTGTATCTTATAGGTACATGAAGATTTCAAAGGACACAATACACTTTAGGAGAGATATTTGGACTTAATATAACCTAAAATTTCCATTTGATTCTTATTATAATCTCCCAAATGCCTCTTCTAACACCTTCAACTCAGCGAATCCAAATTGGAATAGTGAACAAGTTAGTGAGAAGGTGAAAACTTTAGGTGGGAGGCCTTTTAAGGTCTACTTGATGTATCTAAGAGCATTTTTTTTCTTTAAAAATGTCATATACTCCTTTTTATTTATTATATTTTAAAAATGAATACAAATTTGGTGCCAAGTGTGAGAGGTGAGTGAAAGATGGGTGATTATGATTATAGACAGTGATAACTCATATCCAGAAGAATCCTAATGATTAAGGACATAACAAATGAATGTTGGGGATTATTTATAAATATTACCTCTTAGTGAAATAATCTTAGTTGTCCTTAGTTTGTTGTGGAGTGCACATATAAGGGAAAATGATGAAGGCAATTTCTAGGCAAGCAAATGAGGAATCTTATGCCACAATTCAAGAGTTTCATTCTTTGAGGGAAATTTGTCTAAGTAGACCTTGCATGGTATATTCCATATTACTTTATCCTACATATGTAAATTTTCTCAATTTGACATATGTTGTTATTACTCTTGGACTTCATTCTCTTCTCTCCTCTCTCAAATTCTATAAGTAGTAGTAATTTGGCTCTTGGAGACTAATACCACACCATGTATCAAAAATCCCTATTAATTTTGACATTATAATTTTCCTTTAAATAATAAATACAAGTCTAATTTTGAGTTCATAAAATTTTTTATAAGTGCTCAAAGTGATGTATGGTGATGTTAAGTGATAATATTATATCCTTGCTCTTCCTTATCCTCTCATGTTTATGTAAGAGTTCCTTTTCTAATAGGTCATATAGAGTGTAGCTAGTGTTTTAAGATATTTTAAAGTGTATAATTGTTCTTAAAGTGTGCAATCTACCCTTTGGTTCACTTACCTTATGTTGCCTTATGAATATCACTCTATATTGAAATACTTATGTTAGAACCTCTTAGGACTTCAACGCTAGTTTGTAGGTCTTGTTTCTTAGTGAAAGAAGTATGATGGTCTTTTGGAGATCCTTCTAGTGTATCACCCCCTTATAGTAGTTTCATTTCATGAAAAATTCTATATATTTTCCCATAAGTAATTAGTTAAGAGGTGATAAGAATTTCAAGGTGAATTCAGGGAGTTAGCCCTAAAACCTAGAGGTCTACTTCTACTATAGGTAAACCCACATACCTAGAAGTATTCCTATGTTCCCCAAATCTGGAGAAGGCTTGAAAAATATTTGTTAGGGTTAAATATTTGTTTTTAGGTAAACCCACATAACTAGATCATATAGGCTAATTTAATTCCTCTTCTTGATTTTAGGTTTAGGGTTTCTAGTCAACTAGTTTAGGTTGGTCGACTGAGTTTTTCCCTTTGTCTTGTAGGGATAAATTCTAAACTAAGTCAGGTTAATATACTTATTACCCTTTTCCATTTTATAGAATTTCCTTGCAACTAACTTGATCAATCTTATCAATCTATTCTGATTTATCATTTTTCACATTTTAGATTTATAAAAAAAAGATATCGATAATGATGATGTAAATTTATATTGCCACTACCTGTTTTATTTAGATTTCTAGTAGTTTGAATCAACATGGTTGATCCCATTTAACATATTTATTTTTTACACTTTTTCTTTTAAAATAATCAATCATGTTTAGATAATATACCTAACAAGCAAATATTTTACCTTTTTAAATAACAAACTATGTTTACCCTATCAATCTTATCATATCTTCTAAGTATAATCTAAAGAAAATTGTTTTTAATAGTTTTTTAGTACTTTAAATTTATCATTTATATATTGAAATAAAATTACTTAGCATTTTAATTTTTAACCTTTCCTTATCTATTTTTAATTTTTCCAAACTTTAATACCCAATAAACTAAGTTGGGCTAGCTAACTTAGTTTTACATCTATTTATTATACCAAATAAACTAGATCAACCTAGTTGATCTTGTCTATTTAGACTTGTTTTCAAAATAAACTAGATCGACCTAGCTGATTTTATTTTGTGTTATTTATTTTTCATCATAGGCAAGGTAATTCACTTGCATTTCTTCATAATAAATATCACATTTAATTTGAAAAGAGTTGGCTTCATATTTATTTCCTTTCTAAAATGGAAAATTGTTTTTTTTTTTTTTTTTTTTTTTTTTTTTTTTTTTAATTTTTAAATTTCACCCTTTACTTTTCACTTTGTATTGATTTCCCTAAAAACTGTGTACCAAAAATTAACAAAATACTTAACTACTATCATGAATGGATACATGATAATTTATTTATGGTCCTTGTCTATTATTTACAAATATCATGGTGTGATGGTATTTCCCTAATACTCATATCCATATTATAGCTCTTCTAAACACAATATTTAGTCTCCATGTACCTCTTGTTATTTGATAAATGCCTATGATTTCCATTTGAATTGAATGATAGGAATCCAACCATCTATTTGAATCTATAGTGCATCCATTAGTGGTTAACATTGAAAACTTACTTCTATCTTACCCTTGAAATTGGGTTTAGTGGGTTATGGGAATGACACTTCCTCCATAGTTAGTGCTCAAAAACATTGGGATAACACTATCCAATGGACATGCCAGTATCTTTGAAAGTCTATAAATCAACAAAAACCTTTAGTAGAGATTTTTGGTTTTTTTTTGGACAATTACTTAAAATTAATAGTTACAAAATTACATTTTTTATTTCTAATTGCCATTCTTTGTTTATTATAGATTGTTTTGACTAAACTCAACATAACCATGTGATGTGTGGTAGTTAGTTTGATATTATGTATAATTTACTACATATTTAAAATAAATGTTAAAATTTTTATAGATTAAACTACATCAACCAACTTGACTTAGTAGTATTTTAAGAAACTTTGTGTTTTTATGGCCTATTAAACTATGTTGACCAACTCGACATTGTAGGTTTATATAAAACAATCTTTTTCTACATACCAAACTAATTTGACCATCTTGATTTAGTAAGTTTTCATAAAAATATCTATTTTTCTTATTTTTAAAACTAAGTTGACCAATTTGACTTAGTAGGATCTCAGACCATTCTATATTTTCACTTTCTTTCAATTTATTATACTAAACTGACTAGATTGACAAATTATATCTTATAAATTACACTAGATTTGCCTTGATGATTCCATAATTCCTAGATGACATAGTTTTATTTTTATCAAACTTTTTTAAATTACACTAGATCAACTTGGATGATTTTTCAAGGCCTAGGAGAATTAGTTTTATTTTCAGTTGACTTTTATAGATTACACTAGATCATCCTAGAGGATTTTATATGCCCTAGCTAACATAGATCTATTTTCTTCAAAAAATTTATAGTCTATTAGATTGACCTACACAATCTTGTTTCCTTGGCTAACTGAATTGGATTTATAACCCCTTATCTCTCTCTCTCTAATTTTTTATATTGTTGTTCTTTTTACCACCCCAATTAGCATCATAAAATAACCCATTACAGTATTTATTGATAGCCTCAACCCATTATGAGTGTATATGGATGTTTCCTTTATTCCTAACTTAGCCATCCTAGAGGATGACCTCTCATGGTGAAATTAATCACATTCCTCATATATGTCATTAGAATGAAACATGGTCCATATCACTTGAAATGATGATCTATATGATGCCAACCTAAATGGTACCATTTATAAAATAATTTACTTTACCATTATAGTAATTGATAATAACATAGGGAATCCTCCTATAAAAAACCCTCCCATAGAAAACCATCTTCTCACCAATACAGGGCCTTCCCCTCCAACCAACACCAACATTCCACTTTCCACCACTAAGAATCAAAACATACCTATTGATACATATCAATTTTTTTCTCCAATTGTGTAACAAATTAATGCTTTAAAAATAACTAATGATGCTCAAATTCTTTGAATGTAACACCACATCCTATAAATATAAAGTCAAACTCCTATCGTCATGAATCAAAATAATCATCATCCTATTCATCCTACTCTTATATATGTTGATGGGAATATTATACCTCAATGTATCATGTGTAACAAAAAACTCTACCATATTCAAAATGAACCCTTAGGTTGAATCATAGTATCCATTGATATTGGAAATATTTATACAACCTTTAAATATGATGTAACTAAAGACCCTTCTATTTTACATAAATCATTTGGCAATATATAAAAGGATTGGATCCAAACTAATTTTTTTTATACCACTAAACATATTGTTAAAAATCTTACACAATGTGTTATAGAATGGTATAACCAACTTTACCAACATTATATATGTAATTTAGAGGATCTTTTAAATGCTTTAGTAAAATAATTTCAAAAAAATGATCATCCTAAAAATTGCCTTAGTCACTTTATCAAAGTTAATTAATTACCTATTGAATTTTCCCATACTTGTATCAAAATATATAAATAACTAGCTCACAAAGTATATCATAACATGATTGATGATAATATCTTCAAGCTATTTATTAATGCCTAGTAACCTTCTCTTTTATACAAGGTTCAATTTTTTTACCCTCAAAACTTAGAAGAAGATCTTGACCAAGCTAAAAGATAAGATTTCCTTATGTACAAATTTGAACCATCTCATAATTCAATCAAGGACTCTTTCTAAACTTAAACTATTGCAAGATCTATAAAAAAATACTAAATCTCAATCTCCTCTAATTAAACCAACAAAATTAAACATTGAAATTAAAACTCCTTCACACCCACCTTTGATGTTTTTATAAATAAAGAGAATTTAATCTCCATTTAAATCTTTCATCTATAACAATAATGCTCATCCATCATGGTGCAATCCAGATATATTTTTTTTGTTTCATGTCAACATAGGCCATTCTCACAAAACATGTTATGGACTTATAAAGTTTGAATTTTTTTTTATGTTAGGCAATACATATGATCATAAAATAATGATTAGACTCTAATACCTTGATTATATTAAATATTCCCTAAATTGAAATTTGGCCAAATCTACAAATCCATAATCTCAAAAATCTCTTTCATCAGAACCTAATACGTGACATTCTAACTAATGTGTTTGTGTCATTGATGCTGGTTGTGATAAATATTATACCAAATCCTAATATGTGAATATAGATAAATTCAATTATCACCATAAAAATTCTCATAAAAATCATGTTACCAAACCTAATAAACATTCTAATAATTATCAACTACTTAAAGACACCACTTCTCCAAATGTATCTCCCAAAATATCCACTAATGATAATTCCCCTCCATCACCAGATCCATATACGCTTATAAAAATTAATCTAACTAATCATTTAAAATCTTGTGATCATCCTTGTCCTAAATCCCACTAGAATTTATTAGATGAACTTAAATATATGCTTTATAAAATTACTCTAACGGAATTAGTTTTAACTTCTCCCTCTCATCGTAAGTTTCTTATGAAAGAACTCCAAGACATATAAGATCCCATATATAATGAATCTAAATTACCTCTTGATAATTAAAAAATTGAATAAGTTCATGATATTGAAACATTTTCATCTACCATATCCTCCATTGAATTTATATAAAAAGATATGATAAATTATGAAATTCTATTTTGAGCTAATGATTCACTCTTATTTATCAAAATTCACGTCAATAATATTTTAATTTGAAAAATTATAGTTGTTGAAGGATCGAACACCAATTTCAAATTTCTTTGGTTAATTTAAAAAATTAGATATTTGAAATAAAACCTCAAACAAACTTTACCCATGTGTCACAGTTTTGACAAAACTAACCAAAAACTAGTTGGATGCATTTGGTTTCCTCTTACCATTGGACCCAAGACAATCTACACCAAATTAATGGTATTGCATTTTATATTATCTTACAACATGATTTCAGGACATCCTTGGACTCATCACATGAAAGACATTGCATCTTCTAGTATCCAATGTATCAAATTTATACATAATGGAAATAATTATAAACATGACACTGATCCTAATCATTAAAGTATCTAACTTCCAATTCTTAAATACCAATATCATATTCCCAGTATCACTCACATCAATAGTCATCCTCTTCATGAAATTGCCAATATGCATTCAAACCTACGGGTAACTCTTTTAGATTTAGATGATGATAAACCTAATGAAACACAAAACATATACAATATTTCTCTATTAACTCCCTCTATTATAAAATGGTTTCCCCTTTCAATTCTTCCTTGAGATCAAACCATTCATTTAATAGATGATACCACTAACAAACCTCCCTCTTGTAATGCACATGAAGCTTCTTACATAGAAAATGATTTCACTTGTAATGAATATGGGGTGGCCAAATTATTTCAAGATCCCTTAGCCATATCTCCTCATAATTTATATAATATGGGCTTATACAATACTAATGTTCCAACTAAAACATTTACATGTGTTACATCTCCATTATATTATGATAGATAAATCATTGTGTAAGTGTAGTCATAATATCTAGATGTATTACATTATCAAAAGACATTAGTTAAAGTACATGCCTTCAATCATGATGTTCATGTCATTCACAAATATTCTAAAAATAAATTAGAACTGGAGGGTTATGTAACAAATATAAATGCAACTTTGATAGATAATCTATGGGCTATATAATAAATTTACCAATTTAATCTAATTCAACCCATAAAGCCAAATTTCAATGATCAATTCAATCTACTAAGTCAAGATCCATTACCTCCCATTGATATTCCTATGCAACTCACTTCTATGGTAATTATCCCTAATCCAATTACCACTAATGATTAAATTTAACATATAATATCAATATCAACATTTATTGAACAATCCCACACTATTAATCCTGAAATTACCTTAGACACATAATATACAGTTGGCTAAAAAATACGTTGTGAATTTGATAATCAAGGAAATAAAATTTTATACCTTGAAGTAGATGTTGAATTTTATGGTCCTTTAACCATGATTCTTATTAGATAATCAATCCTAGAACTAATCCATGATTGTGAGCTTCAACTCCCACATCAACATCATAAGCTAGGTTATTTTGAGAGAAAGGCTCCTTATTTCGATAACTTCATTGATAACATCGACCCTAATACACATCTAGTTTCTTCACTCCATCCTACTACTTATCATTTCTAAGGTGGAAATGTTATGCCTATTGAATAAACTATGGTAATTAATAGTGAAAACACTATAATCCTTCAACCTGTTCTTTTTTCCAAATAAATTAACCCTACATATTGTGATAATTTTAGTTTATTTTTTGATAAATATTATAAATATTTTGAAAATAGTCATATAAATATATTCTCAACATTGACCCTAATATTGTGGTACATAATATCATAACTTATCCTAATGAAAAACATGTCTAAAAAGATAATGTAAATTCCCTCTTGTGTTTTTTACATTATGTCACAAAGAGACCATCATACTCTTAGATGTTAAATTCATCAAACCAATAGATTAATATAAATGGGTTTCCAAAATTATTTTAGTACATAAGATAATAACCATGGTTATTCTCATATGTATAGATTTTAGATATCTCAACTTAGCATATCTAAAATATAAATTTCCTTTGCCATCAATTGATGCCATTGTCAAATCCATTATTGTTTATGAAATGTTATCTTTAATTAATGGTTTACTAGGACATAATAAAATTCACATTGCTCTCGAAGGTCAATATAAAACCACATTTAAAATATAATGGGGCACCTATTATTATGTTAAAATGCCTTTTAGTTTTAAAAAAGTTGTTTCCACATATCAAAGTGAAATGACCTATATATTTCATGATCTCATACATAAACATGTTTAAACCTATGTAGATTATCTTATCACCAAATCTACGTATCCTGAAAATTATCTTCATGATATCACTATTATATTTAGTTGTATCATTAAATAAAAAGATAAGTATAGTCCTTACAACTATGTTTTTAGGGTCACCTCTAGTAAACTCTTAGTTTTCATATTTTCTCTTTGAGTAATTTACATCAATCTAAATAGAACCAAAGCTATAATTAACATATATATTCCTTGATCTACTCTAGAAATATGAACATACCATGGTAAACTTGGGTTAATCAGATGATATGTCTTTGAGCTAGATTATCATATTTATTCAATTAAATCTAGATTTAAGAAAGTTATATCTCTAGAATGTACTGATTCATGTCAAAAATCATTTTACAACATGAAATAATCACTCGTGCATCCTCCTAACATTTGACCTCCTAATGATCAGTGTCTCATCTTGTATACTTACACTACCTCGATATTAGTTGGGGAAATTATTTCCTATAAAGATGAAATAGGTATTGAATATGTCATATATTATATCATTAGTGCTATAATAAATTATGAGACATGTTATACCAAAATATAACATGATTATCTTTCCATTTGTTTCACAACTAAAAAACATTGTCATTACATGCACTATTAATCCATTTGTGTTGTTATTCATTCTGATCACCTTCATATTTTCTTTGCCAAATCATTATTACCTAGTGATAACACTAAAAATGTATGTTCCTTGTGAT
Source organism: Torreya grandis (assembly GCA_037957365.1). Lineage (NCBI taxonomy): Eukaryota > Viridiplantae > Streptophyta > Pinopsida > Cupressales > Taxaceae > Torreya > Torreya grandis. The sequence continues at coordinate 1,700,270 of JARHVA010003363.1, forward strand.
GTAATTTTACTTACGCATCATTACACAAAAAAAATTTAAAGGTCAAGAAATTTATGAACAAATTATTGTAGATCCTATACCATATAATAACCATCTTAAAAATACTCTTACCATCAATGATATATTATACATTGAAAGTGTTAAACAAACTATTTCACTTAAAGATTATTTACACAACTTTACAATTGATCTTTCGAAAAATAATCTTGATGAACTAGACACTACCATTTCTTAACCAAAATCCAAAGCCATCATTAAGAAATCACGTGAAGTTATAATTGATCTCTATGTAGATGCTTGAGACCTTTATTTTTATGGTGTTAAATTGCTCCATGGAGTTAAGATAGGATGTGTCTTAGTTGATCCTCATATAAAAATCTTACCTCTCAATTTATGATTAACTTTCAATGTTACTAACAACATTGATAAATATGAAGCTCTTAATTTAACAATGGAAGCTACTATTAATTTAAACATCCATTACTTACATGAGTTAAGAGATTCACAACATATCTATCAACAATTTAATAGTGAATACCAATGTAAGAGTTAAAATATTATCTCTTATACTCAATTTTCTACCACTCTTGCTCACAAATTAAAATCCTTTACTATAGAAAAAATTCTAAGAGAGCATAATGCTATGTGTAACTCACTCACTTTATCTAATTCTCTTTTAATCATCATCAAGATCTTCATAATTACTAATTTATCATCCACATATGCAAATCATAATATTCATTACTAACCACAAATGATTATCTTATCTATCATATTGAGATTATAACTATGTGGCATAACTTGTGCTGCAAAAACATTATATAATTTATAAAAAATCACTCCTATCCTATAGATATTGATTCTACAAAAAATTATAATTTTCATGCAATCATATAAATATGTCTTATGACATGATATCCTCTAATATATAAATATCAAAGGTACCTTGTTTTATTGTGTCACTCAATATGAAGTTCCTTCCCTCCTTGAATAATCACAAGATGAAAATTTTAGTGGTCACTCTAGTGGACATGCTATGACTTGAAAATACCTATGCATGGGATAATTCTAGTGCACACTTGAAAAAGATGCTATCACATTTGTAAAAAAAATCAATCTACACCAATTTCATGATGATTTTATTAACTCTCCTCCAGTTGAACTACAAACTTTAGAATCTCCTTAGAATTTTTCCATATGGGGACTAGATCTCATTGGTAAATTACCTTATTTGAAAGATGGTCACATATTCATTATCATGGACACTGGATATTTCAACAAGTGGGTTGAAGTTATGCCCCATTTTAATATAAATGGTATTAACATATCCAAATTTATACTTAATTAGATCATTTGTCATTTTGGAAATCTCAATGTTATTACTTCCAATGATGTTGGGAATTTCAATAATAAGGATATGCAATAATTATGTCTTGAATTCAAAATCATGCATAAATTTTCAAAATCTTATCATCCTTAATTAAATGTAAAAGTATAATCCACTAATAATATTATTAAGAAAATATTACAAAAGACAATATAAGATTATCATTTTGACTAGCATATAAAACTTTATCTTGCACTTTGGGATTATCACACTAGCATATATAGTATTAATGGGGAATACCATTCTCTTTAGTATATGGCTATGAATATATATTACCTCTAGATGTTGAGATATTATAATTATGTATTTATCTTCATGTAATTATTCCTAATGAATAACTTCATGAGGATCATCTACCTGCTTTAGACCCTCTAGATGAGTGTCATCTAGGTGCTTTGCACCATAACTAACAATACAAATCCCAAATTAATAAACAACACAATAAAAAAATAAAATTGTATACCTTAAATAATAGATAATTTATCCTTAAATTATATTATACACATAATAAATAAGTCAAGTATGCTCAAATGTGTTAAGGACATTATTTGATCAAAGACATTCTTGGTACTAGTACTTACATGTGACAAACTAATAAATGACATATTTTCATAGAATCCATTAATTCTCAGCTTTTAAATAAGTGTTTTTATTAACTTATCATTTATAATATTGTTTTTATCTTACATATAGTTCTTATAATATGGTGATAACACTTCTTGTAGGTTTTTAAAATCATTTCAAAGAGTACCACCACATCAATTTTAGTAGCCTTAGTTCCTATCATTGGTTTTTTTTATGTCCTCATTTATTGATTTATTTGACTCATTAGTTACATAATATTACCATGGATAGGACCCAACCATCTTCATGAACATTTTAATATTTATGTTACTAGTCTATGCTTGTAAATATGAACTATGGATTCAATATACTAAAAATAGTAACATAACCCAAAACTTACAAAAACATCAAAGGAAGAGAATATGGAAGCAATCAAAAATTATAAATGAACTCTTACCATAAATTTGATCTTATCATATTAAAACCATTATATTCAAACTAATTCTCCAATGATATTTGACTCACTTGTTGGATTGCTCAATAACGATGTCTTAAAGACAGATAGTTTAATGGCTTCTTAGATGCAAGGATAGGGTGGATGCAAGGGGATTATGAAGAATTAAGAGGTAGGGTATATGGATGAAATAATGTATTTCAATATTTATAATTGGTCTAACCAATCTTCATGTTTAGTTATTTATAGTTTGATGGAGGAGGATTTAAATGAATTTTAAATTCATAAGAACTCTCTAGTTTAAAGAACTCTAGAAAGTTAAAGAGGGCTTTAGATTTTAGAGTCTTCTAGATATTATTAGGAGTTAATAAGGATTTTTTAGGTGTTTAGGGAGGTTTAAGGATATAGGTATGTAGGAGAGGCTAAGGATATGTTGGCTAAGTGGATAGGTAGAATATATTTGAATTTTAAATTGGCAAGTGGGCAAGTAGTTAATTAATGAGGTAAGATAAGTGGTTTAATAGGATATTAGTGGGATAATGAAGGGATTAATATGTCATCAAGGGTGTATAAAGTTTAATATGATTTAGGAAATATATGATATGGAATGGGATTTAATTATTTAATTAGGGATATGCTTATGAAATTAATTACTATAATTAGTTGGATTAGTGAAATAGTTAGGGTGAGCAGATTAAGTGTATATATTTTTCCCCTTTAAAAAAGTATTTTTTGAGTGGAGAAGTGGAGATTAATGGTATTTCAAAGAAAAAATAGTGTGTGGATGATTTAGTGAAAAGAGGTTGTATGATACCTCCTTGAAGGGACATACAAAGATGTACAAAATGGATGGCCACCTGAAAATAGATCGATGGTGTGGGTATAAAATCAAGATAATGAGGGGTTAAGATACCCTAGCTGCTAGTTGAGCTATGATAAGATGCCCCAAGTAGAAATTCAATGAGATACAGTTATGGGTGTAATACTAATCCCAAAGGGTAATACACCTAAGAAAAAATGATTACAGTCTTAGGATGAGTCCATAGAAAAGACCAATGTTGAGGAGAGAGGTGAGTGGATTCATGTGATAAGACAAATATTCTTGAGACAATGACATAGGTTCTATAAATAGATAAATAACTATGACATGAGTTGTTAAAATTTCCCAAGAAAGGACACATGTGAGGGAGAGTTATAAGATGATAAAATGATGTAGAATAAGTTATTTATGATGATAAATATATTGTATATGTCAATCACAGTTTGACGTGATTTAAGATATTCAAGTGGCTAGGAAATGATGGGATGGGAATTAGTGTTAGTGGTGGTTGAGGTATTCTTGGGAATTATAAATTATCCAAGTGATACCTACATAGTATGAAAATACCTCATGCTAATGTAGTTATAACTTTGGATAGTAGATGAGGAGTGGGGTAATGGAAGGCCATACCCATGAAGATGATTAAAATGACTAGTGAAATAAAGAATAGTTAGTAAGAACATGATTTGATATGATTAACAAAGAAATAAATGGATAAATAACTTCAAATTAGATGTTTAGGTAAATGGGTAGGTTTAGTATGGACTCAATAGAGTGATGGGGGGAAAGAATAGGGTTATTGGGGGGTAACATAAAAAATTATGGGGTAAAAGAAGTCATTTTCACTCTTTGTTGTAGGTAAAAATTTCAAGATTCGGTTATATATGAATATAAATCTTGGATGAGAAATATTTTATGACCATTATTTAGTAATGAATATAGTGGGTACACATGGATTTATATTATTGAGGTTGATAAGGAGAAGAGTTGTCTAGGAGAATCCATTGTATGTAGACTAGGATATCAAAAGGAAGTATCAATTTTAGAGTGGATTAGAAATTCTAAATGACTCTTCGATAGGTATCCCCTTCACACTTTTAACAATAATCTACCCCATTTTCATATCTCCTTATTTTTAAAAGCATATATATTTATAGCCACTATTGCAATTAGGATCACATGGAAAGGTGAGTGAATAAAATGGGAAGATGGGAAAAGAAACATAATGATGGGAAGGGAAGTTATGATAGATAGAAGTTCCCCCAAGTGTGGGGTCTTGAAAATGGAGGATTTGTGTGCCTTCTAGATATAAAACCTTTTAAAATTCATGGTGGACATGGGATTATCAAGCTCATCACCATCTATCATGGCCAATTTTTATGCCCTTGATCTGAATTTGTCAATGATAACATATTTTCTATGCGAATTTGCTTTAAACTTTCCTTTCTTTTGATGTTTAACATTGGTGTTTTTTTTAATATTATTTAACTTGAAATAGGTCACTAATTTTAATTTCTCTAGACTATATTTTATTTTGATATTTGTCCTTGAGATTATTTTGATATGACCTAAGGTGATCAAGGTAATTTTGATGCTTCTCATCCAACAAATCTAGCTCCTGTATCTGCTCCTATCTATACACATTGTCTATTATCATTCCTTGCAAGGATATTCATAATGAGGGAAAATCAAAATCAAATGGAATGATTTATTTTACTCCATATACCAAAGAGTATGGGGTAGCCTTGGTTGGCATTCAAACACTGATTTAATAGGACCAAAGTGGTAGATATAGTTGTAAATGCTAATTTCTTCCAGCATCATCAACAATCTTTTTAAGTATTTTAATAAGGGTTTTGTTTATCTCTTTTTATTGTCCATTGACTTATGGATAATAAGGTGTAAATAAATGATACTCAATATGGTATCAATTGCATAGGTCTTGCACTTATTAATTCTTAAAATATTTGTCATTATCTAACATGATTTTGGATGGGATTCTAAAGAAACAAATAAATTAATTTAAAATGATCTTAGATATCTATAGACCTATGGTGTATACAAGTGACATGGCTTCCACACATTTAGTGAAATAATCTATGACTATGATTATGAACTTCTTCCCATATGATGAATTAGGATTAATCTTGACAACAAGATCTAACTCCCATACTAAAAATGTCCATGGGCTCATTATAGGTTGAAATTTTTGAGTAGGGGCATATATGAAATTCTTGTGTTTATGGTAGGCTACACACTTTCACACATATTTAAAATCATCATGATCCATTATTGGGACATAATATCTTGTTTAGAGTAACATATTGGCTAGGTCCATCCCACTGATATGGCCTCTACAAATATCATCATGAACCTCCTTGATTGTGAGAATAACCTCCTATAATGTCAAGAATCTTAACACAATCCCATCATAGCCTCACTGATAGAGTGTGATACCAAGGATGGTGTAACGAGTTATGTGTTAGATGAAGGCTTTTCATTGATGCTGATTTACGTTTGGTGGAAGGCTATTATTGTAGAGGTTAGTATACATGCCATGGTACTAGGGTTGATTGGGATCAGGGATAACAAAAATTTGGTGATAAGCCAATGCTTGGTGTGTAGGCAATAATAAGTGTTCAACCAAAAAAATTCCTTTAAAGACATATTCTAGGATATCTATTAAAGATTAAATAGTGTCCATGGCATCTATAGCTTTGTTACTTCTTCTGGGTACTTGCTCAAAAGTTATAATATGAAAAATTTGCTTTAATTGATCAGCCATTTACTTATAGGGAAGTAACATTTCATCCTTAGTTTGTAACTCTTCATTCACTTGTTTGATAATTAAATGGGAATCTTTGAAGACTTGAAGATGTATAATATTCCACTAAATGACAAGTTCTAACCTAGTAATTAATGCCTCATATTCAACAATGTTATTAGTACATGGGAAAGAGATTTGAAAAGATTTATGGATTAGGTATCCTTATGTTTGACCAAAAGGCTTCCTACTCCTAACCCATGCATGGTAAAATATCCATCAAAATATAATCTCTAGCCAAGTGATTCCTTACTTATCATTATGGACTCATCATGGATGGTTGTTATCAATGGTTGCATATTCACCATAGGTGTTGCTACTAGTTGATCCATTATAACTTGCCCCTTGATGGAATTTTTAATTACATACTTTATATAAAATTAACTTAACAACATAATCCATTTGGAAATTCTTCTTGTTAGGGAAGACTTAGATAATATGTATTTGAGTGGGATAAATTTTGATTTAGCTTGACTTGATTATTTAACATATAATGTGTAAGTTTTCGTGAAGTGAAGACCAAAGCCAAACATGATTTCTCTATAGGGGTATAATTAGGATTATATAAAATAAGTATTGTGTTTAGATAATATATGGCTATTTATTTGCCTTCATCATTATGTTGAGCTAAGATAACTCTTATAGCACATGGTGTAGCAAAGATATATAAGAGTAATGGACTTCTTAATATAGGTGGTGAGAGGATTGGAGGCTTCACTAGATACTAGTTCATATTATCAAATTACTTTTGTCATTACAAGTTTCAGTCAAACTAAGCCCTTTTATTTAATATATGAGTGAATGGATGGAATTTATCAACCAACTAAGATATGAATTGATGAATGGCCTATAATTTCCATTGAAGGATCTTTAGTTTTTATAGGTTCTTCGGTGAAGGAAATTCAACAATGGATTTCACTTCAGTAGTGTCTATCTCAATACCTCATCAAGAGATAATGAATCCCAAGAGTTTGCTTGAAGTGACCCCAAACACACATTTCATTGGGTTTAGTCTAAATTTACGTTCTTTGAGCCTCTCTAAAATTTGTTAGAGGACCACTAGATATTTTGATATGAGATTGGGATTTCTTAAGATATCATCTACATAATATTTGACAATATCATACACCATGTCATGAAATATGATGTTATTGCCCTTTGGTAAGTTGATCCAGTGTTTTCAAGCTAAAGGGCATTGCTTGATAGCTGAAAGTCCCCCGTGGAGTGATGAGTGTAGTTTTATGTTGATATTCTGAAATAATTTTGACTTGATTATAACCAAAAAATCCATCCATGAGGGAAAGCACTTCATATCCTACTATAAATTCAATGATCATATTGATATTGGGTAAAGGAAACTCATCTATTATATATGCCTTATTTATATCTAGGAAGTTAGTATAAATCCATATCCCTCCTTGTGGTTTTCAATAGGGACAATATTATAGATCTACTTATAATAATCAATTGGTCGAATGAATCTTGCTTCCAAGATTTTTTGTAGTTCTTCCTTCACTAATAATACTACATTAGGGTGTATATTATAGAGATTATAATTAATGGTTTTATCATTTGGATGGACCACTAAGTGATGTATCACAAAACTAGGATCTAAACCAAACATGTTAGAATAACTCCATTCATATACATCGATAATTTGTTTAAGAAGCCTAAGAATATTTTGACATTCCTCAAAAGTGAGAATTGTCCCCAATTTGATTGTTTTAATATTTTCATTAGTTTTGATGTTTATTTTCATAACACCCTCAATTATGTAAGGTGAATTTTCTTGAAGATATGTTGGGGGTGGTGCTAACTCTTCTCCTAGAATAAGCTCATCTAGGAACTCTGCACCTAGCTCCTGATAAAGCTCATGCTCATCAGGGCTAAGTTAGATCTCTTCTATATCTAGAGAAGAATCAATTTCATCATATTATTCCTCTTCTATTTGATCTAACAATTCTTTTTACTCTCTAAAATAGGTTGATTCATTTAAATTAATAGTGAATCCTATTTTGTGATCCCTTGATGGCATGAAATATTGAGCTCCTAGATACTCAATAATAGCCTCATCATTTTGAACTTAATCAAAGGATGATTCTTTCCTCTGATCCTAGTCTATTCTTTGAGGGTAACAAAAAAAGATGCTGATAGTGGAAATGGAAGTGTATGACAATAGATTCATGATATTTAGGTCTTCATAGAGGCTATAAACAAAACCTATCTTAACTTCATCATCATAAGTAGAATCTTCAAGAATCAAAGAAGTTTAAATGGTGATAGAGTTTAGGTTAATGCCTAGTGTTTTTTTCCCTAGGACAAGTCATCTTGGATGTTATTTAACACCAAAAAAGTTCCAGCCTCCCTTATTCTTTTCAACCTATCTTTACCCTTATAATCCATGTTTTAAAACATTTTATGATGTTGGGAATATTTTTTCTTGTGAAAATATAAGGCCTCATATTCATGAATGATCCAATAATAATAAGGTTCTTCAAAATATTTTTTTGATAAGATCCATGTAATTGTGAAGTTCATTAACCTTAATTGATAGATAATAGGTTTATCTTTCCTCATATTAGGGGAACCACAGCTACTTGAGGATAGTGAAAGGTTTCTTATGAAAATGGGTTTTGTACTCATATTCCCCACACCACTTGAAGACAATCCCCAAACTAATGATTTTGGGTGACTTAGATGAGGTGGGTGATAGACTATCAGGGTGGACATATTTCATAGCTTTAGGATTATAAGACAAGATTTGGGTATTGGGGAAATAAAAACCAAGATTCGATTGTTCCATTTGATAGCTACAAAAATATCTGATTTCACTCAGGATGGTGACCTCCATGTCTAAATGTGGGAATTTGATAAATTGTTGAAGGGTGGAGGTACCACTCTCATCTCATGAATCCATGGGTATTCCAAAATCATATTATAGAGGAGATATACATCCACTAAATGGATTAAGGTTTGGTGGACTACAAGCCCCACAACTATTCAAAGATATTTCTTTTCGCAGATGACCTTTCATTATCATCATATACCTTAATCATGGTTAGAGTGGTCTCCACCAAAGATTCTAAATATCTAAACTTTTTAATAAAGTCAATATTACATAAATTTAATGAATATCCTCCATCTATAAGAACCCATGGGATTTTGTGGTTGGTGATGGGTATTTCAATGAATAAGGGATAATTATGGTTAGGACCTATTGGTGGCATGTCCTGGGCATTGAAATTGATCTATTATGAGGGATATATATTACCCACCAAAGATTGAAATTCACTTGTGTCAATATCCCTAGGATTTTTTAATTCATTTAAAGACTTTATTTAGTATCTCCCAATGCACATATGAAGTTTTGAAAAGGTCCATAATAGATATTTGGGTTGGAATCTTCTCGAGTTGTTCCATAATATAATATGGTTTATCAGAATAATTTGATACTTTCTTAGGGATAGTGACATTTTGAGATAAATTAGTAAGTGGGTCCTTTGGAGGTGCTCCAGTAACTATGATTTTTTGACATCTTGTAGTGACTACATAATCAGTTGTGGCCATGTTAATTTTAAGGATGGGGGATGGTATATTTATGGGCTCTTGGGGGCCTTTTATTTTGAAGGTGTTAATGTAATGGTAATCTATTTTTTTAAGGTGTAATCTTGACCATGACCCTCAGTGGTTTCTTCTCCTTTTGGTCATGCTTTGGTAGGGGTTCTTGATATATACCCAGTTGCTGATTTTTGGATTGACTTGTTTAACTCTCTCTTTTAATTTGATTTTCCCTTTTTTCTATTAAGTCTTGGATCTAATGTATTAATTTCATGCATTTTTTAGTATTATTCCATTTGAATCGATGGTATTATCAAAACTTGTCTTCATGGTACTAGTTAAGGTGTGGCTTATTATCATCCAAGGGTCAAATTTTTGGGAGAGTTATCATGCTGGTAGGAATTAATTATTTTAGGAACATTTAAATAGGTATACCAAGACTAGTAAGGTACCTTTCCCCATTTAGGCTTTGGTTTCCCTCTTTCTATAGTAATAGTGTAGATATATTGATATTTAGTAATATGGGAAGATTTATGTACTATTTGTACATGTTTTGTATTAGTAACAATGTCCCTGACTACATTTTTGTTATTGTTAAGGATGTTTGATGTACCTAAGAAAGTATTATCTTGAATTTGAATTTGTTAATTTTGGGTATCTAATTTTATTGTTCCCATTTAAATAAGTGATTTTTTTATTTAGATACCATTATCTAGAATTTCATCAAAGGATTTGGCACATTGTAATTTCAGATGATATGTCAATTTTGCATTTAAATTATCAATAAATATCTTAGCCAATTCATTTTTGGGGACCATGTAGTGGAATAAATTGGAAATTATTATTCATCATTGTAAAAATGATGATAGACTCTCCCCATTCCTTTGTTTAGTGTTATAAAGATCGATAACATAAATATCATGTTAGATATTCAAAGAGAAATATCTCACAAATTTTCATGTTTTTTCCTCAAAAGTAGTAATGGACCCCTTTCATAATTGCATGAACCATTCAATATAAGGTCCTATGAGACTTTTAGGAAAAACCCATAGCATATAAGCATAATTATATACAACCTCATAACATGATACATAGAAATCTTGATCATTGTTGTGTAGGTCCCCTCTCCCCTTATATTTATCAAATTTTGGAATTTTAAAGTGTGTCAAGAAGAGTATATGTAAAATTATCATGTTTAATAGGGATGTGCAAAAGTATTCATATTTTTATCTCATTGCTTGAGTATAAGGGTCAATCTATTGAATATTTTCCTTCATCATCTTCCACTCTTGGGAAAATGAGGGATCGATTAAGGGATTAAAAGTATGATTTTGGCTTGTTTTTGGATTTAATAAGTTAGGATTAGTGTTTATTTGAGTTTTTTTGGTTGATGCAGGCCTTTGGTTTTAAGAATGGATTTAGGATGTGAGGGATTTGATTTATTGGGCTAATTTGTCTAGGCAATCTTCCAAGGTAGATATCCTTCTATCAGCATTAATTCAATTATTTTTAAGGGGTTCTTATTTTTATAGCTCTTGTTCATGGTGAAAAATATTGGGTTCACCTTGTACTTATTTAGTTACATTTGGATGAGGTGGAATGTTGGGTCTAGATGATGGATGAATGAGATGTTTTAGGATACTAGGGTTAAATGTAGGAGGTAACTTTCCCCCATTCTAATGACTTGGGTGAGGATTTGGATATATATATATCAAATTATTCTCTAACCTTATCATTATTAAATAAGTTATTTTTGAGTCTTTCATCTCCTCTAGGAGTATGAATATCACTTTGAGTTTCTTCATTATACCTACTATATTCACCTAGTGTCCTAAGCACATCATCCTCCTAGTTTGATCTTTGTCCCAATAGTAGGACTTGGGAATGGGTATTGATTGGTATGATGGATAATGTAGGTTGATATCAAGATGGTTATGGGTTTATATGGTGTGGGACAAAAAAGGAATATGAATTTGAGCACTAAAATTGTCTTGAGTTTTAGATTAGAGTGGTCAAGATGTGTGTAATGGATATGATAGGATTATATTTGGAGATTAATGATTAAGTTGATTAATTATTACCAATGTGACAACTATATATAGGTTTAATCTAGCAAAGAGACTGAATGATAAGAGGACTAAATGCCTTTTCACACTAGTAAGATAATGATTGGATGGGTGTTAGTTATGAATAAGAGGTATGATAAGGTGATAGATAAGACTTATTATAGTTAAATACTTTGGTAATAATTAATAAAGGTAGTGCATTTTGGGTGGACAAGGTGATAAAAAGTGATGGGTAACCACTCTAGTTTCATTTTCAAGACAAAATATATTACTCAAGGTTTTGGTGAATGGGATGGAAATCAAAATGATTTAGTTTAACCCTAAGATGGAATGTGTCTTAAAGGTTTTATAGGTGTTTTGTGAAAAATGGATAAGGCTGACTCATATCACAATCAATATAGTTCTAGTACAACACATACAAGCACACCAATCATAATACCTAATATTAATAAATAAAAGGGGTGTATAACCTGACAAATGCACTTTTTAATGGATTTACAAGTGAGGCTATAGGATGATGACCCATTATATAATCTCTTGAACACTCCTAACCCCATTTGTACTTGATAGTCACTTATGAGATGATACTAACTCTGATAGTAAGTTATCTATTATGACCAATAGGTCTTAATATAGGTTTACATATAATTTATATGGGCATCCCCAATATACACAAGGTACATGGGGCCCAAATATATGTGTGGTTTTGTGTAATGCCTAATTTAGAGAATTAATTTTTTCCCTTCATGAAAGACCTGTATGGGGTCAATCACTTAGCCTAACAAAAATTGTCCCTAATATTTATACTCTATCATAATAAAAAGTGTGGTTGAATGTACAATGATGAAATCCATGTCACCAACCCCTAATGACTAGGCAAGTGCATGGGTAAGAATTACATGTCATTTTTCACCCTATAAAATCAAATTTTGGGTTAACAAATAAATAAAACTAAATTTGTTTAACCACCTATTTAACTGTGTGAGATATAGACACAAGAAATAAAGGATATATATATATATATATATATATATATATATATATATATATATATATATATATATATATATAGACACACACACACACACACACACACACACAAATTCAAAATCTAAATTATATAATAAGCCTTGATCCTATAAATAAACAAGTTAACAAAATAATTTAGGGCCTTCCACTTAAGTGTCCTACATAAAAACTATTAGTAATTTTTAACTGGTCAAAATTGTCGTTGGCACCTATAAAATCACACTGATAGAGTCAAATTTTCAAAATCAATTGTAAAGAAGGAAATATCACAACTAAAAGTTAAAACCACAACTGAAAGACATGTGGTTTTATAAATATTTAGTTATATGTGACCATATAGTTAGGCAAAACCACTTGTGTTTAATACAAAACTGTAACTAAAAATCAATATTGTAATTATCAAGATGTGGTTTTGTAGCCCACATGGAAAAAAAAGTTTTCTAATTATACTAAAAAATAAAATACTTATAATTATAAAATATTTTTTTATTAATTAAGTCTATATTAATCAAATAAATGTATTATAAAATGCCCTAAATCACAATGTTGATGGATATTCAAAAGCACCTTTGTAAATCAATATTACCTCTTTCAACAAGTGGTTTTACAACTAGGTAGATTAAAACACAAATTTTTGAAAATGCCTAAGATAGATGATGTCTAAAATTTTTAGATTATTTACAAGATGAGCACTAAACTAAACTATTGAGATAAGATAAGTTATTAAATATGAACAATAACACTTAGTTTTTCAACTATATTCAAAATCGCTTGTCTAGCCTCAAAACCACTTATGAGAATCAAAATCACCTCTTTCAAGAAGTAGTTTTGTGCAAATTAAAATTTATAGTATATAAAAGATATACAAATGTATACTGAGATTACTTAAGACACTGAATAAAATTAAAAATATGAATACCTATCACTAGAAATCAAAAGTTAGATTGATAACTACTATTGTCTATTTATTTTAAAAACTGTTTGTGCAACTGTCAAAACTAAAACTAGGATTCAAAATCATATTGTAAAAAGGATAAATTACACAAAATAATAAAAAGACTGATTTTAGGGATACTTGATTTTGTTTGAACATAATCTCCCCTTCCCTATAAGCGGAGATAAAAAATAATCAGATAGTAAAAACCACAAGTCTTAGTTAGTAATGAAACCTAAATAAAAATAGCTTATTGTAGAATCAAAACCATATATAAAAATCAATATCACTACTAAGGAAAAGCAATTTTGATTAGTATGAAAAATCTACTTATTGTGTGAGAGATAGAACTTTTCTTCTATTCCTACAAGATAACCGGGTTAGTACAGAGTTATATAAACTAAAAATACATCAAAATGTCTAATATTAACTAGGTGTGGTCAAAATCTCAAATATAGTAGCAAAACCATAACTGAGATTCAATATCACCTCTATCAAAAAGTGATTTTGCAAAGGGCCAAAAAATTATCAAAAAAAATCATAAGTTAATGGTTAGTTCATGTAGTTAGGCAAAACCACAACTAGAATTTGTAATATTGCATATGTAAAACCACAATTTATAGATCAATACCACACTTTACATGGGACGTGAAAATTTCAAAATTTTGTTTTACATCTCAATTTATCACTAAGCTGAGTTACATAATTATCTATAGATTATTATGGTTGTTAAATTGATTAATTACTTTCTAACTAAATTATAAGTTAGAAGTTGTTATGGGATGTTTTATGTTACTTTGATTTAATGATTTCATAGCTATGAGTTATATGTATCGTAAATTATTTATTTTATAATTTTGTTAATTATTGTTACAATAATGTTTTATGATATATATATATATATATATATATATATATATATATATATATATATATATATATATATATATATATATATCATGATGTATTGGGATAACTACTTTCTTTTCATGAGTTGGATGCATGAGAGTTTCATCCCTCATTGCATGATGGAGGGAGATCATCATCGGAGAGGATGACATAGATAGAGGTGTTGGGGGATGATAGAGGAATGGCTAGAGTCCATGCACACACCACATTAGATAGTACATGTTATTTGCATTTAGATAATTTTATTTTTCATGTTAGTGAGTGTTAGTTTATTTTAATACTTATATGTGTAATAAATCATAGGTTATTTCATTATGGATATTATATGTAGATTAGTGAATAATATTTCTGTATGATTAGGTTGTGATTTGAATTCTTGATTGTTAATGCTTATGGGAACATAAATTTTCATGTATAATACCTAGTTACTATTCTATATAGACTAATTATAATGTCTTCATAATGTTTATAACATTACCTAGTTATCTTTATGATATTCAAGAAAATCATTATATGGCTTAACACCTTAATATATGAATATAATAGAAGACATATATAGTCTATATAATCTAATAATAACACAACAATCATGTCATTATAATACTATTATGATTAGAATAAATAATTGTCCAATCTACCATTTTGGATAAAATATTATAATAGACTTTGTGTTAGTCATATTATTATAAATTACATGAGGTTATTATTTTTAATAAGTTATTGAAAGAGATTGAATTATCCTAAAAATTAACCTATGCTCTAAATCTAAGTCTTTATTAGCATTCATAGATTACGCTAAGAATAGAAGTGTTAGTTATCATTGTGAATAATGTTAAAAATGGACTTTTTGAATGGGTTGCATGGGGCTTGTAAAGTAGAAGATTGTGCAAGGATTTTAAACAAATGTAATGAATAATGTATAGATGAAAGTATGTGAGAAAAGAGAGAGAAAAGGGTTTTTCTTAGTTTCATTAATGGAAGTTAACTATGTTTTTAGTCTCTGTTGGAATGAATAATTTAGATTAAGCATGGTGACTTCAAGTTACGAAGTTGCATGAAATATCAAGTTAGTAAGAGATAAAAGAGGAAAATAATGATAAGATGGATTCAAGGAGGAGAATGATACATGAAGGAGAGAGGAGAAAGTGCAGAGCAAGGAAGAGAAGGATTTATGGTTCATTCAGTTTCAATTCATAAGAGTTAAAAAGGTTGGTAATGTTATTTTGATTATTACTTGTCTAATAAGAATTCTATAAGTAAAAGATTGTATTTTAGTAATTTTTGAAGATGGTTTAAATTTTGAATGGATACAGGTTTAGTGCTATGGATGGTAGTTGGTAATGTTATTTTGATTATTACTTATCTTATAAGAATTCTATAAGTAAAAGATTGTCTTTTATCAATTTTTAAAAATGGTTTAAATTTTCAATGGATACAAGTTTAGTTTTGTGGATGGGTCGGCCATCCATAGCACTAAACCACTATCCCTTAAACCCCTAAGAGATGGATTAGTACTATGTATGGCAAAATAATAGGCTTTAATGGTTGAAATGAAAAAAAACTAGCCTAAGTAGGTGGTTTTGAAATTTATACAAATATTTAATTTTATTTTAGATAAAATATTACATTTATATACTCAGTTGGATGAAGTTCAAATTGCTGAGCATATAGATGTAATAAATAGGTTTTATGTATATTTTGTTTCAATCCTAAGTCGAGTTGATAATAGGATGAATCAACATAGGAATCTGAGTACTTATAATTATAAAATTTGATTGGGGATTAGTATATATATTTTGGGTGATTATGAACATTTGTCATTCAAACCTATGATAATATATAGGTCTATATAAAAAAATTTTAAAATCAAAACAATGATAGTAAGTAGACTATGTAAATTGGTTGATAATTAATTCATGGAAATATTTATGTTGTGTTCAATTACATTTTAAAACTAGGAAAATATAATTGTGTGTGTGTGTGTGTGTGTGTGTGTGTGTGTGTGTGTGTGTGTGTGTGTGTGTGTGTGTGTGTGTGTGTGTGTGTGTGTGTGTGTGTGTGTGTGTGTGTGTGTGTGTGTGCGTGTGTGTATGAAGTGTGTAATTATTACATGAATTTTTGAATATATAGAGGTAAATGAACTAATGTCATGTCTTAAATTCTATGAACATATACATAAATGGAATATTCATATTTGATTACAAATTGAGAGTATTGATTTTAAATTGAGAGTATATATATGAATGAATAAAGTATAATTTAGTAACACAAAGAGTGAGGTTGTATTAACTGTAAGTTTGTTGAAGTTTAAATAAGAGCATATATATTTTATGTATATTTACCTTTTCAAATAATGATTAATTGTATGCAGTCTATATAAACATATAAGTTTTAATATAGGTGTGAGTTCTATTTGTAACTAGTGGATTCATTAAAGTATTTAAAACTTATGACTGTGTAAAGCTTGAATGGATATATGTGAGATAGTTTCATTATTTGAACACATTAATGACTATGTCAAGGTCTGTTCATTTTGTATTAGATGTTGAATTGATTTTCTAAATACATATATAAACACAAAAAAGTTGTAAACCTCCATTTGATAAACAAAGACATATTTTAGGTTGTTTGATTATTATTCTCTATTATCAATAGCTCAGGTTATTGTATACATAGTATAAGCACACAAATTGGGGATCAATCAAGGAAATTATTTTTTAATGAATCTAATCATAATTGAATTATGTCTTTTATGTTAACATATGTGAAATGTGGGGTTTTTTGGAAATTTTGAGACCCTATATGGTTTTCTAATCCTTTCTCATCAAAAGATGTTAGTTTTTAGAATCTTATAAGTTCTAAAAGAATAATGAAAAATATTGTTACTATGATAGAACAATAATTGTGTATTAAAAAATATATATTAATAGACATATATATTATGGGATATATATTATGCAAAATGCATAAATATATGGAATATATCTGTATGAGAACTTAGGTTCTCATATACATATATAGCTTATATTTATACATTAGGATTCATGCCTATAATTATAGCTTTGACTAGTAAAAAAATTAGTCACAAAATCCTAAGAGACAGGACATTATAGTTATATGCATTAAACCTCCCTAAATCATAATAAGTTACATAAATTAAAGATTATGATTTTATTTATAAGTTAATTTATCTTTTAAATGATTATGACTGATATATTTAATTGAGTGGTATGCACAATATACTATGACAATGTTCGATGTACTACATTTAAATTTACTTGCATAAATTGGATTATGCAGTCTATGTATATATTGTACTCATTTGGTATTAATATAATACTTATTATGATTATTATTTATGTGATAAATAATGTAAAAAAGATTAATCCATATGTTTGATAAACTAAATGTATGCATAGATATTATTCCTATATTGCAGCATGTTTTATACCTTCTATTATAAATAATCTCTATCAATCTCTTAGTTATATTAATACTAACCAAATCTTGTATTGATGGTACTAACTAAGCAATGAGATGGATTTTACTAGTTTACTTAACATCACCAATGCTAAAATAAGGTAGTCTGATCAAGATGTGTGTATGAATTTGACTGATCCTAAAGATCAATAACTATTTGAAAAATTTGACCAAAGTAATGTTTAGTTATATATTTTTATTTCATATGTATGATTTAAATGTTTCTAATATATCATTTTAGAATGTATTTTATTTATGGTACACATCGTGTATTAGAAATATTATAACATAGAGGTAATAACTTATCTCTCAAGATTTCTGCACCATCAGTATCTACCCATCCATAAAGGGAATGACATTCCCCATTTAATGGATTATGTGGGATTGATGGTCCATGGTTGGTGTGGAAACACATTTGAATGATTCTCTATCTCACCAAAATAGTACTTATTAGAGGCTACACTTGACATTATCAGAGATAATAGAGTTCATGAGACTCATGCTCTATGGAGCCTTGTATTTATTATTATATATATTATTTAGATATAATGCTAGTTGGAAATGTAATTAATTAATCATTATACATTGATAATAGTGGCTATATTATTATACTAGTTTTGGCTAGATTTTATGTATTTAATTTCTTTATGCATTTATGTTTTGATACATGTGATGCTAGTGATCAATAACTGTTAAATATTACATGTTTAATATACTTAGTTAATAAATTATAATCACTGATTAGATTTTCATGGTGATATCTAATGAAAGAATATGTAGAATATAAATTTTAAAAAAAATACATTATTCTTGTAAATCCCAGTGGAGAAGTTACATTATATTATAAGATATTTGGCTTGAACTCTAGGACTTAATGAGTTCATTGATGTTTTTAAATCCATTTATTATATAAAAAAGATAATGGTGAAAGCAAGAGCATATGGAGAGGTTTTTTTGAATTTCAATGACAATACCCCTCTATTTGATCCTAACCAATTTGTTTTCGAGCAAGCAATAAATTTGGATCATATTCTTATAGTGATGAATGAGACTAGCTATCACATTGTAGCCTTATAATAGGAAATTCATGGTCATGAGTAATAATCCCATCAAGATGTGCCTAAAGATCATCCCATTGAGTAACAAATTTATCAAGATCAAAGACATGCGGAAGTGCCTCAAGACGTAAGGGAACATGTAGCTATGAAATTGGATAGGGATATAAAAAAGGTAAATCCACCTAAGCTTGATGGAACCATTATGAGAGATAGAGATAAAGCATGGTTGAATAAAATGGAGAAGTATTTAGAGATTTAAAACTACTATGAGGTCACCAAATTCATTCAGGGAGCATACCAATTGGCTAGAGAAACAACTACATAGTGGGCCAATAAGAAGTTGGAAATGCGTTTTAATTCAACTACCACTACATGGGAGTAGTTTGTGACACTATTCAGATCATGGTGGCTTCCAGAAATATATTTTGACCAAAATCTTATAGAGTTTTAGAATCTAAAGTAAGTAGACTTATCAATGAATTAGTACTAGGAATAGTTCACCAAGCTTCTAAAACATATACCTTAGTATCAGGTAGATGAGAGGTTCAATATTAGGATGTTCATCATTGGATTAAAACACCATTTTGGAGAGGTGGAATAGTGAATGTGTAAAAGGAATAGTTCACCAAGCTTCTAAAATATGTACCTTATTATTAGGTAGATGAGAGGTTCATTATTAAGGAGTTCATCATGGGATTGAAACACCATTTTGGAGAGTTAAATGTTCATGGACCATCTATCATGGATCAAGTCTTTGAGAAGGTAGTCAAATAGGAGTAAAAGTTGAAATCTCTTGCTCAGGTTAAGGATAAGTTTAAGATAAAGTTTGTAAGTTCTAATCCAACTTTCAAAAAGAACTAAAAGTAGAGGAGTGGAGACTCCAAGAGTAAGTTCAAGATTTAGAATACTATATTTAATAGTGGTTCAAGTAAAAAAAAAATTGGTAATGGTTCTAAAGGTATTTTTAAGGGAAACAAACATTCTGATAGGAAAGGACCACCTTGAGGTTGTTTCATTTATAGAGGTGACCATTTTGTACATAAAGGTACCCAGGATAAGTTGAGGAATAAATTTTTTGCTCCTCATCTAGAAACTTTTTAGCAACATATTTATGTGGAAGTTGATAATCAATAAGCTAAATTCTAATCTTCACCCACATAATTGTTAGGTATTTTGTTTGAACATCTAGTTTCCATTTTGATAGATATAGGGCTATATAATGTTTTATATCTCTTATAATTTTAAATAAGTTATCTATAAAAATTATATTAATGGAAAATGCATGGCCAGTACAATATGGGAATTATTTTAATGTCAAAGTGGATCAGTGTTTAGTTGAAATAGATATTAGGTTACATGAATTCACAATAGTAGTGGATCTATATGAAACACCACATGGGTCAAATGATGTGATCCTAAGGTTCAACTAGATTTTGAATCATAGATCCAAGGTTGACTACTATCTAAACAAGATTGAGTATCTAGACAATTTTTAAAATTAGACAGAAACTTAGGTCAAAAAAGGGAGTTAAGGATTAGGTAGATTTATGTTGTGTAACTCAAGAAGGCCCAAGGAAAATAATGCTAAGAATTTATAATTAAGATAAATGAAATGGAGGAATTTAAGGAACCATCAATTGAAGATTATCCTTTCCATAGGAATTTTCATGATGTGTTTCTAGAGGAATTGTGAAGATCACTTCCTAAATGGGAGTTTGATTTCTCTATTGATTTCTTGTCCAAAGAGTCAATTAGACCAAGTGTGTAACCATGGGGTACACCAATTGTCTTCATCAATAATAAGGATGGTAATCTTTGACTTTTCATTGATTATAGAATGTTGAATAAAGTGACAATCAAAAAAAGGTATCTGCTACCTCGAATAGATGATATTTTTTATCAAATATGAGGAGAAATGGTTTTTTATAGCTAATCTGATTACCTCTCTCCAATGTAAGAATCAAATTTTTATCTAGTCAGATAAGTGTGAAGTAGCTTTTCATGAATTGAAAATAAAGATTAATTTAGCACCAGTGTTAAGAGTTCCTGATCCCAGTGGTCAATTTTTAATGATCATAGATGCGTCAGTAAATAGACTAGGAAGAGTCCTTATGCAAGATGGTGTAGTGGTAGCTTATGAGTCAAGGAAGTTGAAGCCTTATGAGGTGAATTATTCCCCTCATGACCTTAACTTTGCAGCAATTATCCATGATTTCCATGTTTAGAGATAATATTTGTTAGGAAAATCATTTTAGCTCAAGACTAATAATTTGGGACTCAATTACATCTTCACCCTACTAAATATGAATTCTCATTAGAGACATTGGTTAGAGTTTTTATTTGACTATGAATTTGACATTAAATACATCAAAGGTAATGCAAATAAAGTAGTTGATGCCTTAAGTCATAAAAGGTACATAGTAGCTATGGCGACTATCAAGAGTACTTTCAGGGATTGAGTGATCAAATTATCACTAGGAGATGACTTTTACGATCAGTTTAGGAAATCATTGTCTAAAAATACTCAAAATCCTAGGTATAAAGAGTACATATTAGAGAATGATGGTTTTCAATGATACAAAAAAGGATGTATGTGCTAGATCAAGAGAATTTGAGGAGCATAATGCTAAAATAACTACACAATGCCTCATATTCAGGATATCTAAGAGTAACCAAGCTCATGGCAGAGATTAGACCACTTTATTTATAGAATTAAATAAATAAAAATGCAATAGACTTTGTGTCACGTGTCTAGAATGTCAGCATGTGAAATTTGAACATGTGCATCTAGTTGGATTGTTGTATCCACATGACATACAAAAATAGAATTGGTAGGTTATCATTAAGGACTTTATCCAAAGTTTACCTTGTCATGAAATAGGCAAGACATGATCTTGGTGGTAGTTGATAAACTAACCATAATTAACACATTTTACACTAAACAATGTGATAGATGATGCACCTACTCTTGTGAAGAGCTTCATAAATGAAGTGTATCAATTCCATGAAACTCAATAAAAAATTATTTTGGATCATGATCTGATGATAAATTATAGGTTTTGGTTAACTCTAAATTTAGCTTTGGATATGCAACTAAACTTCATTACTACATATCACCCACATACTTACAGTCAAATTGAGAAAAATAATCAAGTGTTAGAGGATATTATTCATAAGTATTGTATGGATTAGAAATATAAATGAGAATAATACTTTTTATTGGTTGAGTTTACTTACAATAAATAATACCAATCTACTTTGAAGATGGCATCATTTGAAGCATTATATAGAAGAAGGTGTAGGACACCAATCATTTGGGAAAGGTTGGAAGACATGGTAGTCTTTGGACCTGAGATGTTTTTAAAAATATAAGATCAAGTTAGATCAAGCATGAAAATATTGGCCAAGGCCAATGATGGGTAGAAGAGTTATGCTTATCTAAAAATAATAGCTAGGTAATTTTCATTAGGTGATAAAGTATTATTGTGGGTTAAGCTGTAGATGTTCCCGATTTAATTTGATAAATCAATGAAACTTTCATCGAGATATGTAGGGCCCTTCAATTTTTTATAAATGGTCAATCTTGTAGTGTATAGGCTTGTATTTATACAAGTCTTAGCTCTATTACATAATGTCTTCCATGTATCTTATCTTAAAAAGTATATAGTTGATCTTTCACATATGTTGGATTGGAATGCTTTGTAAGTTCTAGATCTCATGGTGGTTATGGTAGAACCAATCAAAGTATTTGACATTCACAAAATTTGTTTACATAGTATAGAAGTATCATAGTGAAAGGTCTTGTGGGACCAATACTTTGAGGATAGTGTTACTTGGGAGAACTATGATGAGTTATATAGGTTATTTTCACATTTGTTTGTTTGATTTGATGTTTCATACTATGTTATTTTTTGCTAACTAATATTTTTCATTCATAACTATTGTTTGAGCAAGAGTCATCAAGAATATGACTAGCTTTAGGGGGAAGAATGATATATCCTAATTTATCACTAATTTGATTTACCTAATTATCCATGGATTATTATGGTTGTTAAATTGATTAATTATTATTTTTTAAATATAATTTATATTTTATTATGGGACAATTTTATGTTGCTTTGATTTCATGATTTTATAGCTATGAGTTATTTGTATTGTAAATCTGTTACATTATTATCATGTTAATTATTGTTACAAAAGAGTTTTATGATATATGTATCATGATGTATTAGGCTAACTACCTTCTTGCCATGCGTTGCATGTATGAGAGTTTCATATCTCAGATCAAGATAGAGAGAGAGCATCATCAGAGAGGATGACTTAGATATAGGTGTTGGGGGATAATAGAGGAATGACTGGAACCCATGCACACACCACATTAGATAGTACGTGTTATTTTTATTTAGATAATTTAATTTTGTGTGTTATTTAGTGTTAGTTCAAGTTAATACTTATATGTATAATAAATCATGTGTGATTGAATTATGGATATTATACGTAGATTAGTGAATAATGTTTTTGTATGATTAGGTTGTGATTCAAATTCTTGAGTGTTAATACTTAAGGAAACACAACTTTGCATGTATAATACTTGGTTACTATTGTATATAGACTAACTATAATGTCTTCATAATAATTAGAACATTACCTAGTTATCTTTATGATATTTGGGAATATCATTTAATGTCTTAATATATGGATATAACAATAGACAAATATTTAGAACATTACTTGATCATGTTGTTATAACACTATTATGATTAGAATAAATAATTGTCAGATTGACCATTTTGGATAAAATATTATAATAGACTTTGTGTTAGTCATATTATTATATAAAACATGAGGTTATTATCTTTATGAAGTTATTTAAAGAGATTTAATTATCCTAAAAATTAACCTATGATATAAATCTACGTCTTTGTTACCATGCATAAACTATGTTGAGAATATAAGTGTTAGTTATCATTGTGAATAATGTAAAAAATGAAGTTTTTGGATGGGATACATGAGGATTGTAATGTATAAGGTCATGTAAGGATTTTAAATAAATATAGTGATTAATTTATAGAGGAAAGTTTGAGAGAAAAGAGAGAGATAATGGCTTTTCTTAGTTTTGTTAATGAAAGTTAACTATGTTTTTAGTCTTTATTGGAATGAATTATTCAGATTATACATGGTGATTACGAGTTATGAAATTGCATGCAAGGTTGAGTTGGTAAGAGATAGACAAGGAAAATAATGATAAGAGGGAGTTGAGGAGGATAATGAGACATTAAGGAGAGAGGAAAAATTGCTGAGCAAGGAAGATAAGGATTTATGGTTCATTTAGTTTTAATTCGAAAGCATTGAAAAGGTTAGTAACATAATTTTAATTATTGATTGTCTTAAAATAATTATATATGTAAAATATTTTCTTTTAGGGCTTTTTGAAAATGGTTTACATTTTGAATGGATACATGTTTAGCTCTATGGATGGCTCAGCCATCCACAACACTAAACCATTATCCCTTAAACCCCTAATAGATGGATTAGTACTATGTATGGGAAAACAGTAGGGTTTAATGGACTTATTTTTGAAATGAAAAACACCCTAGCTTAGGAAATATAGACCTTAGGTAGGTGGTTTTAAAATATATACAAAGACTGAGTTTTATTTTGGATACCATATTACATTTATATACTCAATTGGAGGAAGGTAGAAATGTTGAGCATATAGATGTAGTAAATAGGTTTTGTGTTTATTTTATTTAAATATTGAGTCAATTTGATAATTGGATGAATTGATAAAGGAATTCTTAGTGCTTATAATTATAAATTTTGATTGGGATTAGTATATATGTTTTGGGTGACTTTGAACATTTATCATTTAAACTAGTGATAATATGTAGGTATGTATACAAATTTTTTAAAACTAAAACAATGATATATAAGTGGGTTGTGTAAATTGGTTGATAATGAATCTATGGAGATATTTATACTAGGTTTAATTGTGTTATAGAACTATGATAATATAATTTTATGCGGACTGTGTGTTCATGCCTTTCCAAACTTTATATTTATATAACTATATATACTATTTGTGAATATATAGAGATAAACAAACTAAAGTCTTATGTCTTAAACACTATGAACATATACATAAATGAACTATGCATATTTGATTACAAACTGAGAGTATATATATGAATAAACAGAGTATGTTTTAGTAACACAAAGAGTGAGGTTGTATGAACTATAAGTTTTATAAAGTTCAAACAAGAGGATATATATATATATATATATATATATATATATATATATATATATATATATATATATATATATATATATATATATATATATATATATATATATAATGTGTGTGTGTATATTCACCTTTCCAAACAATGATTAATTATATGCAGTCTATATAAACATATAAGTTTTATTATATGTGTGATTTCTATTTTGTAAACTATATACTAATTAAAGTCTTTAAAACTTATGATTATGTCAAGATTGTATGGATATATGTTAGATAGTTGCATTTTTCAAACATATTTATGACTATGTTAAGTTTTGTTGATTTTGCATTAAATGTTGAATTGATTTGCTAAATACATATAGAAACACAAAAAAGTGTAAATCTCCATTTGATAAACAAATATAGAGTTTAGGTTTTTTATTATTATTCTCTATTCTCAATAACTTGGGTTAATATATACATATTCTAAGGTCTTACATTAGGAAAAAAGGAGGGAATTTTTTTTGGAATGAATCTGATCATAATTGAATTATGTATTTTATGTTAGAATAAGTGAAATATGGGGTTTTTGTAAATTTTGAGACCCTATATGGTTATTGAATTCATTCTCATGAAAATCTAATATTTTTTAAGATTCTTATAAGTTCTAAAAGAATAATGAAAAATACTATTACTATGGCAGGACCGTAATTGTACATTAAAACATATATATTATGGGATACATATTATACAAAATGCATTAATATGTGGAATATATTTATATGAGAACTTAGGTTATCATATACATATATAGCTTATATTTATACATTGGGATGCATGCATATAATTAAATCTTTGAATAAGAAAAAAAATAGTCACAAAATCTTGAGGGATAAGACATTATAGTTATTTGCATTAAGCCTCCCTAAATCATAATAAGTTACATAGATGAATGATTATGAATTTGTTTATGAGTTCATTTATCTTTTAAATAATTATGACTGTTGTTTGTAATTGAGTGGTATGTACAATATATTATGATAATTTTAGATTTACTACATTTGAATTTACTTATAGAAATTAGATCATGCAGTCTAAGTATATATTGTGCTCATTTGGTATTAAAATAGTAATTTTTATGACTATTATTTATGAAATAAATAATGTATAAAAGATTCATTCATATGTTTGATGGACTAAATGTATGCATAAATATTATTCCTGTATTGTATCATGTTTTATACATGTTATTAGAAATAATATATATGAATCTATTGGTTATATTAATACTAATCAAATATTATATTACTGGTACTAACTAAGGAGTGAGATGAACTTCACTAGCTTACTTAGCATCACCAATGCTATATGAAGGTAATCCGATCAAGTGGTGTATATGAATTTGATTAATCCTAGATATCAATAACTATTTGAAAACTTTGGTCAAATTAATGTTTAGTTATACATTGTCATTTCATATGTATTATTTACATGTTTGTGAGATACCATGTTATAACGTATTTTATTTATGGTCCACATCATGTAATAGAATTCTTAAAACACATGGGTGCTATCTTATCTCTCTAGATTCTCACATCATCATTATCTACCCATCTAAAGGGGGGGGGGCGCGGGGGGGGGGCGCGAGGGGGCGGGGTGGGGAAGGTGGTCATTCCCTATTTGAGAGATTGTGTAGGAGATTAATGGTCCATGGTTGGTGTGAAAAATCATATACATGATGCTATCTCTCCCCATAGTAATACTTATTGGAGATGACACTTGAGATTATTAGAGGTACTGGAGTTCATGAGACTCATGCTCTATGGAGCCTTGTATCTATTTTTGTATTTATTATTAAAACATGATGCCATTTGAAAATTTAATTAATTGCTCATTTTACATTGATATCAATGGTTGTATTATTGTACCATTCATGGCTAGATTTTATGTAATGAATTTCTTTATGTAATTATGTTTTGATACATGTGATGTTAGTGATCTGTAACTGTTAAATGTTACACATTTACTTTATGTTTAACATACTTGGTTAATATATTAATATCACTAATTATATTATCATGGTTATATATAATGAAATAATACATAGAATATAAATAAATAAATTATTACATTATTCTAGTAAATCCCAGTGGAGATGTTACATTCTAGAGCCTAATCTTTTTCTAACCAATTCTACAAGCTGATTTAACACATATTATACACATAAGGGTTAGTTTAAAGGAGGGCTCCCCCTATGGTCACCAATGTATACTTGTAAATTTGAGCTATAGATTAAAATAATAAAAATAGTGACTTAACCCAAAACTTAAAAAAATATTAAAGGGAGAGAATATGGAAGCAATCAACAATTATAAATAAAATATTAACATCACTTTTCTCATCTTATCTCCCCTCCTAGGTATTCAAACTAATTTTCCAATTATATTTGACTTATTTTATGGATTGCTTGATAATGGTGGTTTCACTCAATAGATGGTTTAATCATTGCTTGGATACAAGGATAGTGTGGATGAAATGGGATAATAAAGGCTTAAAAGGGATAGTGTATGGATACAATAATGGATTTTGATCTTTCTAATTAGTCTAACCAAGATCTATGCTTAGTTATTTATAGGGTTATGGAGGTGGATTTAAATGAATTTTAAATTCATTAGAACTCTCTAATTTAGAGAATTATATAAATTTAAAGAAGGATCTAGATTTTAGAGGCTTCTAGATTTGATTAGGATTTAATAGGGATTAATTAGGGGTTTAGTAAGGTTTAAGGATATAGGTGTGTAAGATAGGCTAGGGGCAGGTAGGTAGAATATATTTGAATTTTAAATCAACAAGTGGGTAAGTATTTAATTAATTAGGTAAGTTTAGTGGTTTAATAAGATATTAGTGGGATAGTGAAGGGGTTAATATGTCATGGGGGTGTAGAATGGTTAGTATGATGTAGGAAACATATGATAGGCAATGGGATTTAATTATTTAATTAGGGCTATGATTACATGCTTAATTAAGATAATTAGTGGGATTAGTGAAATAATTAGGGTGTGTATATTTATAGGTATACAACTAGCTTTCAAGCTTCCTTTGGGTCATAGGTTCATTTTTTTACAAACATCAATACTTTCCCATCAATTTGAATTTTTATTTTATGAGTTTCAATATAGGAACTTAGATAGCACCAGATCTTCTTGAAAAACCACTTTTAAATTTATTTCACTTATTAAGTTTATTTTTTGTGAATTGTAGTGTAAGACCTTGGATAAGACAAGGCCTTCGTCACAATTTTTCATTTTATAAATTAATTTTGTTTGCAATCTTAGCTAAGTGTCTTCCCTAAAAAATAGCGTAATTGTTAAGAAATATTTATTCATACTCTTAAAATTATTTATATTATTCTTTGGTAACACTTTTAATAATATATTTCAAATGTCTCCCTTTACTTACACTATTTATTATGACATGGAGTCATGTTTACCTACCATTGTACCATTTTCACTCTACACATTCTTTTTTAAATTTGAGGTAACTCAATGCTTCCATGTTCACTTATATCTCATATCCATTTTTCAATTTCAATATGGTCACACCAAAGTTGGTTTCAAGATAGTACTCTCATATAAAGTGCAATTACAAGAGTCTTAGACACCATGCTCTCTAAGTTTATTTTCCTAGCTACCAAGTCTATGTTTTTGAGTGAGAGTCTTTTTTAACACCCGTGTTTTTTTATCCAAATATATATGTAGGAGTAATAGATAAAATCCATAAAAATTAAAATCCAAATCATTAAAACAAAATGCAATGATCAAAAGGTAAAAATAAACCTTCAACAATCAAAAAAAAAAAAAAAATACGTGACTATTAAAACACACATATCCTCCTCTAGTTGAAGACAAAATTCCATAGTTACCCTCATAATAGATCCTAGTTCTATTTGGGTGAGGTACACTATTTCATTGGTTAGGAGATTTCATACTTTAAAAAAAAATAAGTGTCTACTTAATTTCTAACACAAGCACCAAATCTTAGCAGTAGATCGATGACTCTGTAAGGGCTCCCGATGAACATGGAATACATAATAGGAAGTTAGGTCCATTTTAATTTTTCATGCATGTATCCTTCATGGTATGATGTTTAAAATTCACTAGTTAACCAAAATTTGTATGGATGGAGAAAATTCTCTTACATTCCTTAATATCAACCATCATTTTGTCTTTCTAACTTGATTTGAGTGTCTTGTTTTCGATAACAACCATTCACCTTAATGCCTCATTCATTTTTCCCACCACCCATTTCATATTCCCTAATGATATTTATGTTTGTTATTAAATCTTTTTCCAATTTCTATATTCCCTATTGTCGATATCTTTTAGACATTATCAAAATAAGATTGTTTTAATTCAGCTACCATTAGAATAGAATCTACATCTTTGAGTGGTTATGTGATAATTTATTAATCATTTATTTATCCTTCTCAAGATTTCCCTTTCTTATGATTTAGAATCCATAATTATTTTTCACCTCTTTTGCAAACCATTTTATTTCTTTCCGTTTAGTTTTTTCATTATTGATTGAGTTTGGCTTGTTCCTTCTCTTTCACCCATGTTGTTTACATTTCTATTATTTTTCTACATTTATTTTAGTATGTATTATTATTACTCTTACATTGATGTTGGGTACATTATTTCTAAGTTTCATATGTCTTTAGTTTGATATAGATTTTTACTTTTCTTACCGAATGTACATTTATTGGGTTTGTTAGTCATTTAGTAGCTTTGACTTTTTGGTTACCCAATTTACTCTCATTTTATCTATCTTCCTTGGTCTTTAAGTCCTAACTTATATTTTTCCATCCCAGCTTGTCAAACTTCCAACTTAATTAGTTTTGAAAGTTTAAATTTATTTTGATATCTCTATGATTTTTTATTTTTTATGTGTGGCCTTGTATCCTTAGGTTTTATCCAACGCAGTTAATGTGCCATCTACAATAAATACTACAAACACAACAAAATACCATTTAGCGATAAAGGTAAGTCAATGTATGTATATGGTCCTTTCAATTATTTCTAAAAAATACTTGTTTTCATTTATTTTCTAATTTTTACTTCAATTTTTTACCTCAATGTTGTGTGGTACTATGTTATTTCTCAAAACCCAATCCCATGTTACAACTATGTGAAACATGATAATATTTAAGTGGGACATACATATACACACAATATTTTAAAAATTTTATCATTTACTAATGCTTTCTCTTGTAGGAAACTGTTGAGTTTCAATCTCTCTAAGTGCACACCTTAATAGGTACATTGAAAGTGAGGTCGGAAAACCTTTGGTTCTTTACAAAATTGTTGGTCACTATATCATTACCTAAACACATCATAAGTCACTTTCATCTAACTCCCTGAGCAATTGAATCCTATTTATCTTCTTCTCTAAGCAATTAATCTTTGAAAATAGACCCTCACTAGAAAAACACCTTCATTCTTATTTTTTCTACTAACTCAACCCAATTAATCTACTTCGAAAGGTTAAGTCGCACCTTATATCATTAAGTTAAATCAACCGGCCTAATTTGAAACCTGGGGACTATTTTCTTCCACTTAACAAAAATGAATTAATCTATCTTATCAAATAAATTTTCTTAAAAATCTAGGATCAACATTAGTTATAAATACCACTTTCATTTCAATCTAATAATAAGAACATTCACTTTTGCATTATTACATCTCAAAATTTTGCTTATTTTACTTGTTACAATAAAACTCTAGCAAATCTTCTGTATTAATTTTAAACTATTAAAATTAATAAATTCATATTAATTATAACATTAGATAAATATTTTTCATTTTTATAATAATTTTCTTCTCTCCTCTTATCTCAAGGTTAATTTGGAGCACTGAAAAAAAAATGCATCAACATTACAATATAAAAAATTGGAAGGAAATACGTTATAAATAATGGCTACAGTTGATCCATTAAATTTCCAAACTATATGCACCAATCTTTCCACCTATGATTCTGTTTTAACCAAATTTAATAGTAAAATCATAATTTTCCAGAGGCTTTAAGGTTGCATGGACAAACGTTTCATCAAGTTCCAATCCCAATGTTTTCTTATTCAATTTTATATCTCTAGTCATCATCGGAGGCAAGATTTTATTATCATGAATATCGTTGCAGGTTTTAACGTAGGAGACCATTAATTCATAAGATCGAAGGGCTTCCTTCACATCCATGTTTCGTAACTTTGCAGTGAATTTGCAGAAGGAAATCAGGTCGAAGGGTGCTCTGTTGTTCATGTCACCCTTAAATTCACAGAGAAGAATGCCATTTTCTAACTAGTAAGAATAAGAAGACCTCTCGTCCACAAATATCACCTTGCACAAATCTCTACAGAGCTTTAACAAATATTTTATTCTGTGAGACCTTTGAAGCTCAATGCAAGAATCTCTGCATACTCTGTGGGAGATTTTATGATGGGGATCACATACTCCTTTTCATCCTCACTGAACACCACATTCTCGTAAAGCCCTAGGAATTGTTTTAGTAATTCTTCCAACAGAGAGCTGGTTGTACTTCGCTGGATAG
Organism: Torreya grandis; assembly: GCA_037957365.1. Classification (NCBI taxonomy): domain Eukaryota; kingdom Viridiplantae; phylum Streptophyta; class Pinopsida; order Cupressales; family Taxaceae; genus Torreya; species Torreya grandis. Next base: position 1,732,182 of record JARHVA010003363.1, read on the forward strand.
GTGTTCTATCAAGGCTTAATACAAGATGCTTTTTAATTTCTTTTACAGTGCCCAAGACAAGCTTATTGATTAAATCATAGTGCGGAAAGGGCTTTGTTTTTCCATCCAAGTTCAATACAATATTCTTCTTATTCGTTAGTGCATTAGTTGGCTTCATTAGACGAAGTGGGTGAACACCCAAGTCATCGAATATGTTACGGCTAGACTGACTACCTTCAGGTGAGCTCATATGTATTTTCTTTTGCAATATCAACCTCTATAAATTATTTGTCAGGGAAAAGAAACTTGCAACCTCGAAAACGGTCCATTTTACGTTTCTCCTGCATACAATCAATCTAGTTTGCTCATATACTAAATCATGTAAGACTTTAAAATAAATTAATTTTATTGTTTTAATTATTTCTTTAAATTTTAATATATTTATAAGATTAGTTATTATTATATATATAAAAGGTTTATGTTATATCTATTAGCTATTATTTTTATAATGTAGATTATATAAATATTATATTTTTAAATTTTATTATTAATGTTTTTTCTATTTATTATTATTATTTATTGTTGCACTGAATTTACATTACAAATTTATATGTAAATTTAACTTTAAACAATTTATAATATAAAACAAAGATTAATTCTTAACTGATGTTTATTTCTTATTAAATTTATTAATTGTTTACTTTAAATATGATTTTGAGAATAAAATATTTTTATTGATTTTAATATGCTACAACTTATTACCCACTTATTATTCTAAATAATGTTTAAACATATCAAAAAATATATTTATTTATTTATTTAAATTTTTTATATGCTAAATTAAAAAAGCTCTTGTGAAAAATGAAAAAAATACAAGTCAAATAATAAAAAGGGTGCTTTTATATATTATTTACCAAAGAACAAATACTTAGGAAAGAACAAATCTTTTTAAATAAAAAATAATTAAATCATTAATTACTTATATATATATATATATATATATATATATATATAAGATTTCCAGCCACTACTATATACACAGAGTTTTAAAATTAAATAAATTAAATAAAAATACAAACAGTTAATTATGATACTTTGAAAACAAATAAGTACAATAATAAATATATTTTAAAAAATCAGGGCAAATCACTTACCAAAAATAATTAACATTTTGATTAAAAAAAGGACCATCTATAATCATACTGAAAACGTAAATTAAAAGGTGGATAACGTATTAAACCGTCATTAATTTTCTCTCTTACAGGCAGATGTGATCATCGAATTGCAGGTCTGGTAGGTTTGCTAAAAGAAAACAGGAGGCTATTTATTACCCAAAAAAAACGAGCTGGGATATAAATGCGTTAAGGAGGCGATTAAATTAGTTTTCTTGTTAGCAAAGTGTCCGTCAATTGAAAACTAGCTTAGGGAATATAGTTTTTAAAAAGTCACACACTCATATTTAACCATTCTGCTTTATCATGCCGACGGTAACACAATTGATATACCCCAACTCTCTCACATGCCCTCCAGCTGTTGGTATTTCTGTTGGACAAAATTGATGATGGTAACAATAGTAGTAATAGAAAACATCAAGCAAATGCAAAATTTGATTCAAGCTGAGTACTATTTTCCTAGCAGATTACCCTTTTATGTTGCTGTCAAAATTGCAAAATGCAAACCTCTAAAAAAAGGAACATCCAGACTATGTGGATAGGGTTGCGGTGGCATTTATCTCGGGAGGAATCGGAATCCAAGTAGAAAAAACACAAGTAGATGTTGAACCGTATCTCATAAAAGAGTTGTGAACCAAATTCGAAAAGTAGATGAATGAAAGTCCGAATAAAACAAGAGATGTACAACACCTGTCTCCGTCACCCAACCCAGAAAAGAGAGAGAGAGAGAAAAAGTTGTGTACCATATTCAATATTCCTACTTCAGCAATCCAAACTGTACTCGTAGTTTATACTTATTTTTTTTTCAACTTTTGTTTCCTTCTTTTAAAAACAAAAGAATGATTGAGATAGATTCCATTTTAGGTGGGTCCATGTGTTCTATTCATATTGAAAGGATTTTATAATTGTAAAAACAATTTTCAAATGTATTGAAGAGGTGTTTTCAATGTAGTGCAATAAAATATATATTTAAAAATATTAAAAAAATAGTATATTTATTTTTTTCAATAATTGTTTTACATTTAATAAACAAAGAAAAAGGTGAACCAAAATCAAATTGCATATGAATGAAAGTATAAAAGAAAATAATGGGTGGACAACCTTATTCTCTTAAGTATAAAAGTTGTGAACTAAATTTAATATTTTTTGTTTAGACTTGATATTTTTACAAACTCTTTTGAAAGGGGGTGAATGTGATGGATTCTACTTTAGATTTGCTTGTTTGATCTATTGGTATTGATTGAATGAATAAATCAAAATTTTATAGTTATAGAAGTAATTTTAAATTAAATTAAATAGTTGAAATCTACAATTGGAAACAATTATAGGAGTTTCATCAATAAATGAGTTGATCTAATATGTCAATATTTAAGACACAAGTCAGCGCACAATTAGATCATCTTTAGACTCTCAGTTTATTCCACTTTAACACATTTAAATTTTGTCAATTTTCGTCATTAACACTAGTTTATAATGCCATGGGTTGGTTGGTAATAACATGCTCTTAGCAACCACTATGTTCTAAAATTAAACATATCTTAAGGGTTAACTCATTATCCTAATATATCGATGGCGTGATAAATTATTCAATTGAATACATATATATAAAAAATCAATATCTCATTCAAAGGGGACCTAGCATCTCTCTAGTATATATCTATAAACAAATTAAACAAATATGCCCTATTCTTCCAAAATTACAAACCTAGCTATGAGTAGTCACAATATAAGTCTGAAGCACTCTAAATCCACTTCAAAGAAATCATGTTCAAGCATCAAGGCTAATATTTAGATGGATACATATAACAAATGCATATTATTTCAAAATCACACTAGGTGAGAAAACCACCTTTGTGTTTGAGCCTTCTTCATTATATGGACAATGTAGTATAGTTTTTTTTTTATCAATGAGGAATGTCCAAGGTTAGTCCAACTCAACTCTTTCACCCAACACCCCAAAATTTTAGATCATATTACTTATGTAGAACTAGGATTTTGACATACAAGTGCACACATGCAGTTCTATAACTAAATATAGACATAAAAATATAATACAAATGCAAGAACATCAATCTAGAAGAAAAAAACACTTTATATGTGTAGGGTGGGTACTGACCTATATTGTGTATCAACTATCAATATTGTCCAAATCTATCGAGTCCAAAAAGAATGAAATATGTGGGAATGGATCACAAAAAAGACATTTAAACAAGACATAAAAAAATAATTTAGATAATTAGAACTTAGATTAGAGTGGAAAATAAGATAACATTATTCTTACCCATTTATTGTACATTGCTATGAACCCATGATATCTATTCTCTTTAATTTGTTAGTTTAGTAATGGCTATGGATGCATATGTTTTGTAAGTCATTCTATGAGCTTTTTGTTTTATCCCACATTCATGAGAAGTAGTAGATGCTCAGATTAAAATTCATATATAATTAATCATTGAGGCCAATGAAGGCATCCACAAATTTATTGTATTGAGCTTGCTCAAATGAGGTTTCCCCCTTGAAGTGGCCTGCGACCAATATAATCATTTCAGTTCTTTTGCTCATTTTATAAATATATTGTTTCATATATTTGTATGAATTTGTTGTAGGAGGATCCTCTCATCTGATATCATAGCACTTTCTAGGGCCAATTTTTTTTCATAAAGTCTTACCTCTATTTTATTGCATAATTCATTTCAATTAATTTTCAAAAAATCTTAAGGCTATTTTGTGGCATAATTTATTTAAATAATTTTCTATATCACAATAATCTATTTTGGATCAGGGTAAAATTTGACCACATCACTATGGAAAGTGCTTGGGTAACATCTCTAAAACTCATTGTGAGGAGTACCAGAGGATCCCCAAAGTAGCTAGCCCATTGAGAGGACCTGCCAGTGAAACAAGGAAAGGACGCTTCCTAATTGAGTAGTTCCTATCCATGAGAAAAAGTAAGATTTTTTTCTGAGAGATAAATCTGTGGCTAGAAATTTCTTGGAGAGTGGTACTTATTTAGATAACATTGGTGGCTAGAGTGATATCTTTAAACCCTTAAGCAACCATTGAAACTTGGGACCCAATTCTATCAATTTCAAAATATTTTTATTAGACGCAAAAAAATCAATCAACAGAGTACCATAGACTGTCAGAGGACTTACATGTAGATATTTGATAGAAACTACAATCTACAAACCATTCACAGAGTATTAATAGACTCTTAGAGGATTTACCGCTAGACTGAAAACAATAAAAAAAGAGTAAATTTGTTTTCATTTTTTTGTAATATCTCTCCATCTATATCCCCGTTGATCCTCAAAATTTATCTGGACACCTAAAATTTCATTCCCTACATTTTATTCTTTGAGATCCCATATCCCAATTCGACTCCTAATTCCCACAAATCTCAATTTTACCTTTTTTTGGGTTTTACTATAACTTCTATTTTTGTCCATTTGCCTCAAATTTTCTACTGTGTTCATCATCTCTTTCTACTCCTTTGTCCTTCTTTGAATTTTTTTTATTTTTTCCATTTTCACTCCTAAAATTGCCCTCACCTTCTTTAATCATACTCCCACTATGAATTTTTTTTTATTAAAATCCCCTTTACCCCTTTTATTTTTTCCCAATTTCAAAACTTTCCTTCCTAAACGTGTCTTAACTCTAATTTTCCTATCCATTATAAAAAAAATTGTTATTTGGGTCATGGTAGTAACCTGAATAGGAGCGAAAAACATGGAGGATGAAATTGTCACCCTCAAGACCCGCATCAAAGATATCAATGAAAAAATTCTTGGCCTCAATCTTCAACATACCAAAATTAACAACATACGACATCTAGAGTCTTCTTCAAACACTGAGTTTTCTTCTTCTAGCAATTATTGTAGGCTGAAGCTTAATTTTACTTGATTCAATGGTGTAGATCCAATTGGATGGATCTATTAGACAGAACAATATTTTAGTTTACATAATACTTTTGATGCTAATAAGGTCCCAATTGCATCATTTTACTTGGAACTTAAAGCCCTTCAATGGTATCACTGGTATATCAAGGCTCATGATGAAGCCATATGGGCCAATTTTTGCACATTTATTTTGTAATGGTTTGACCCTAATGATTTTTTTGACTTTATTAGAGTACTCGTTAAACATTGACAAATATAAACTATGAGAGAATGTCAAATAAAATTTTAAAAATTGGCCAATTACACGAAGGGATTACCTAATGAATTCTTCAATAATTGCTTTGTTAGTGGATTGAAAGATGTAATTTTGATCTAAGGTCAAAAAATTTTGGCCCAACATGATGATGGAATCTTTAAGGTTGGATAAGTTGGTAGAGGAAAATATCATAGCTCAGTAGTGATTCAAATCCAATTTTGTTCCATTCAAAAATATAGCTTCACAATGATTTCAAACAATGTCAACCCCTAGAACCACTCCTATCAAGCATTTGACTGAATTAGAAATGAAATCCTATAGAGAAAAATGTCTATGTTATAACTGTGATGATAAATTCACTTAGGGACATCAATGTGTTGATAAAAAGCTCTACCTATTGGATGTGGACTCTCCACCTAAAATTGAAGATTGAGAAGATGTTGAGGATACAATAGATGATCTGTAAGAAGCTCAATCGATTATGGAACCTATTTGTTAGGAATATTAATCAAAGATCTCTCTCCATGCCTTAACATGAGTCACTACCCCAAAAACCATGTAGGTAAGGGGTTACTTCAAGAAGCTCCCTCTCAAAATACTCATTGATTTAGGTAGCACTCATAATTTTATTGGCCCTCAAATCACCAAATAGGCTTATTTTTTTATCGTTCCTTGATCTAATTTTGAAGTCATGATTACCAATGGGGGCACATTACCTTGCAAAGGGATGTGTCATATTGTGTGTATCTCTATAAGAGATTATAACTTGCATTTCAACATGTTTGCCTTACCCTTAAGTAGAAGTGATGTTTTTTTAGGAGCCCAGTGGTTACACATGCTTAGACCCATCTTATGAGATTTTACTAAACTTTGGATGTAATTTTTAGACAATGAGAAAAAACAAACATTGAAAGGCTTACAACCAAGATCTCTCGGCATCATAAGTTGATGTCACATGGAAAAGCTTATTAATAATAGTTCACATGGTGTCATTGGCCAGTTCCATTCCATTCAAATGTGGTTCCATCAATAGTCTTCACTACTCCTTTTGATCTACATATCATTCTGTAGAGGTATGCACGTGTCTTTATTGAAACAGTGGGATTTCCACCTTCACGACTAGAGGACCACCATATTTAGCTCCTTCTTGAAAGTGTTTCTCTCAACATCAATCCTTATCACTATCCATTTCAACAATAGGTTGAGATTGAGATGCTAATTTGAGACTTACTGAAGCAAGGCATTATTCACCCTAGTACCAACCCATATTCTTCCCCAGTTTTCCTTGTCTGGAAAAAATATGGGTCATGGCATATTTTCATACACTTAATCACCTCAGAATCAAGGATAAGTTTCTAATCCATAATATTGATTAGCTTCTTGATGAGCTTTATGGTGCTCATTTTTTCTCTAAGTTGGATCTCCACTCTAGATATCACCAGATTTAGCTTCATGAGGATGATATCCCTAAGATAGATTTTCACATGCATGATGGCCACTATGAGTTTTTAATCATGCTCTTTGTCCTCACTAATTCTCCTTCAACATTCTAGGCATTGAAGAATAAAATATTTTGGCCTTACCTACAAAAATTCATTCTGGTCTTCTTTGATAATATCCTCATCTATAGTGAAACATGGTCTGAGCATCTCCAACATCTGGATCTTGCACTGAAACTTCTCTCAGACCATCATCTTTGTGAAAAATATTCCAAATGTACTTTTGTCTTATATGAAGTGGAGTATCTAAAGAATATTGTTTCAACCCAAGCGGTACGAGTGGATCATAAAAAAATAATTGTCATGACAAACTGACCACATCCTCAGACACTCAAGACCCTCCATGGTATTTTGGGACTAAATGGATACTATCACAAGTTTGTTAAGGATTACAGGAACATTGTATATCCACTAAAAACTATGTTAAAAAGTGATGCTTTTACTTGGACACAAGTTAGTAAGTGTGTATTTGAAGAATTGAAACAAGCTATGTGTACTACACCTATTCTAGATTTTACCAAGACCTTCACTATCAAGAATGATGCTTGCAGTAATAGACTTGGTGTTGTTCTCCTCTAATAAGGAAACCCCATTTTATTCACCATCAAAGCCCTTTTTGGAAAGAATTTAGTTCTCTCTACTTATGAGAAGGAAATGATGGCCATTTTATAGGCAATATAGAAGTGGCAGCCAAACCTATTGAGAAATCATTTTTGCATCAAAACTGATCACTAGAGTCTAAAATATTTTATAAAACAATGAACCTCTACCGCATCATGATAGAAATGGATTATTAAACTCATGTGTTATGACTATGAGATTACTTACAATAAGGGTAAGGACAATATTGCGACGGATGCTCTATCTTGCATATTTGCAGACCAACCTTCCCTTTCAACTATTTATATGCCTACTCAGAATTGGTTGGATGTTTTACATTAGGGGTATGTCAATGACTCCTCATTATCTCAAATCATTCAATAATTGGCCACTAACCCCTTGGTTGTACCAAATTATTCTTGGGATGGTGCTTCTCTATGATATAAGGGTCACCTGGTGATTCCCTAGAGCCTAAATCTTTAGCAAGTTATATTTTCTGAACTCCATGCTTCTCCATCCATAAATAACAGATGGTTTCTCAAAAATTATGAGCAGGTATGATGTAACTTTTTTTGAAAGGGAATGAAAGAGGTAATTCAATAAATGGTGGCCAAATGTGATACCTGCCAATGTAATAAAGGTGAAACAACACTCATCCTTGGGTTGCTCTAACCCTTGCCCATCCCTACCAGGATATGGATAGATATATCTATGGATTTCATTGAGGGGCTCCCTAAACCTAGAGGGAAAATATTCATCTTAGTTTTGGTTAATTACCTCTCCAAATATAGTCATTTTTATGCCATCAACCATCCCTATACTACTTTCGTAATTGCATAAATATTTTTGGACTAGATTTTATATCTTCATTGCATTCCTTCATCCATTGTCTCAGATCATGATGCAACCTTCACCAACCATTTTTGGATAGAAATATTTTGATGCATTGATACCTATTTGAGGATGAGTTCTAGGTATCATCCACAAATAGATAGCTAGACTAAAATTATCAATAAATACTTGGAAACTTTCCTTCATTGCTTCACCTCAAAAAAACATCATTGGGAAAAGTGGTTCTCTTTTTTCAAATGGTGTTACAATACCTCCTACCACATTTCAATGAAAATTAATCCATATGAAGCAGTCTATGGTGAAGTACCACCAGTGCTCCTTCCATACACCCCCACTAGTTCATCAGTTCAAGTGGTCAACATAGTTCTCTGATCTTGGGATCAGATCCATAATACCCTACGATACAATCTTCATATGGCATAAAATTGAATGAAACAATATTTGGATCAACACAATTTTGAGCACACTTTTCAAGTAGGTGATATGGTTTTTATTTGCTCACATCCTTACAAGAAATTATCCCTAAAATTCAAAGGACATCATAAGCTAGCTCCCAAGTTCTATGGGCCCTATAAGGTTATTCATAATATTTGGTTAGTTTATTATAATTTGGAGCTTACACCTTCTTCCCAAGTTCACCTAGTATTTCATGTCTCTTGTCTAAATAAATTTCTTGGCACAAACATCAAAATACAGACTATTTTACTAAAACTTGATAATTAAGGATCCATTCTTCCTGAGTTGAAGGCAATCCTAGATAGGTGCATTTTCTAACTTCATTCTCATTCCATCACTGAGGTTTTAACTTAGTGACATAAAATTCAACCAAAGAATACAACATGGGAACCACTATTTCAGATTCAATACCAATTCCCACATCTGAAGCTTTGAAGATAAAATATTTTCTAAGAGGGAAGAGATGTTATGAACCCATGATATCTCTTTTATTTACATTTTTAGATTAGTAGTGACTATGGACGCATATGCTTTGTAAGTCATCCCGTGAGTATTTTATTTTATCTCACATTCATGGGAAGTAGTAGTTATTTATATTAGAATTTGTATATAAGTATGTGTTGAGGCCAATGAAGGCATCCACTAAGTTATTTTATTGATCTTTCTCAAATGAGGTTACCCCCTTGAAGTGGCCTATGTTCAATATAATCATTTTAGTGCTTCTACTAATTTTACAAATCTATTATTTCATGTATTTTTATCAACTTATTGTAGGAGGATCCTCTCATACATTCATTACTATATTTATCTTTTATATTTATATAGATTTTGAAAATCAAGTTTAATCCATTATTATAATAAATTCTATCTTATTGGCATTTCATTAATATAAAACATATTGGTGAACCCATACACATATTTAATAGTGAAAACCCCTAAGTTTTCACTAAGGATTTAATCCTTCCAAAGTTTCACATTTTTCCTCCTAACATTTCAAATTTCATTTTTTATATCATCACACATATATCATATGTTCTATATATTTTGTCCCAAGGTTTCATTTATATAATTTTTTTATTTCCATATACAAAGAATATTTTCACCATTGGTATATAACCTTAGTACTATTTCATCTTTCTAGGGTTTTATATTTAATCCCCTTGCTTTTATTTTGTCTTTATTTTTTATTTCTACTTGCCCTTTGTGAAAATCAATAAATTTTATCTTTTTGCCTAAGGTTTCAGACTTATTCTCCCATTAGGGTTTCTTTTGTTAGGGTTATTCCTTGATTGATATCTAGATTAAAATGACTCTATTTTTAACATGCTCCAAATTTTTAATATCATGTTAAGTATATTTAAAATTATATTTGTTTGCCAAAAATACCCAATGGAATTTTCCTAATTTTTTAATAACTAATTTTACTAAATTATGCCTAGAGGAAAAACAATGTACCTATTTTCAAATTATTTTTTCAATTTTTTTTATCTCTTATTTTTATCAAAAAAATATTTAATATTTTAAATATTCTTAACTTTTTTCATAGGGTAGTTATTTATTTAATTGGCCCTTATTGATATATATATATATATATATATATATATATATATATATATATAGGTTTTAGATTGGTATGTCAAAGCTTCATTTTTCAAACTAATTCCTCATTGAATTATAATTACATGTATCCTATCATGGGTAATCCTTTTATTAATATTTTTTTTCACCCTAAGGTTTGGTTATTTTCCTATCCTAATAACTCCCACAAACTTACTTTGTTTCATCTTATGGATTACTTATCATCTCATACCCTTCCACAATGGAGGTAATTCTTATGATTAGCTAACTCTCTTCATGTATTATTACCAACAATAATTTCACATAAAAATATATCTCTCCATCCAACATTAAAGGATAATATGAATATACTTCTCTATAAAGTATTAAATTTTCATAGGCATTGTGATTATCACCAATACATAGTCCATTCTACAAACACGTGTATTTAATTAAGGATTAAGATCCAATACTTCATTGACGCCAATATTATTTCCCTTCAAGATGTTAATACACCTACAAATGGCTTAGTGTCACATAGAGATAAAAATATAACCTAGAAACAAATCCATAGAAACACATGACTAACAATGTTAAATATGGTATGCATATCCCATCAAAAAATCCAAACCTCTTTCCTCTTATGTATTCTTAAATTATCCCTTCCACCTATTCTCATGGTGATGATAGCTAATTTCCTTCTAATGAGTTCCATGTATTCACTATACAAAGAGTTAAGGTAACGCCTCCTATAGTAAAAAATAGAGGTCATCCAAATGTTCATACTCATCCCCAAATATCTCCCACAAAATACTCTTTATGGCCTTTCTATGCATATTCAATCATATATGTATAGGCAAAGCTTGTGAATGTGAATCCCTTTAATATAAAATAATTATTATGATAAAATTCTTATATGAGTTATAAAATATAAACCAATATTTTAGTTTAAGGGTCATATTACTCAAAAATAAGGCCACGTATATAAATAATCCAGAGGATGCTAGTGTTAATCATATATTTATATATCCATACAAATAGTTTTACCTTGAAAAGACATTATCTCATGATTGAAATCTGAAATGTGTTATATCTAAAATTAGTGATTCAAAAAGTGTAAATAATCATAATAAGGTTTTAAGTGAGATTTTATGAGAAATACCTTGAAAAATGTTGATCACATTAAATCCTATTAATCCTTTAAGGAGATAAAAATCCTATTTTGCATATTAAATAATTATTGAATATCATATATATAATTATTGTGTCCTTTAATATTTATATATATATATATATATATATATATATATATATATATATATATATATATATATATATATATATATATATAAAGTATCATTGATAGTGGTGATCTTATACGAGATAAATTAGCCAAATCAAGAAAAGATTATACAATCAAGTAACCAAATATAGTAAATGAAACATATTCATATGAAAAATTAGAGAAAGTAGATTTTGAAAAAAAAGTTACAAAAGAAATAACTAGAATAAAACATATTATAGAAGGAATAAATGGAAAAAAAATATTACATTAAGAACAAATCGAACAAGAGATATTACATAAATAAAAAAAATGGAGCAAGAAAGGTATAAAGGTTACATATACACAAGGAGAATAGGATAATCCTAAGAAATTAATTCTCTCTCAAGATGATTACATGGATTATTTTTAATATGATAATCTTGAGGATTGGTAGAACATTGATGAAAACAATGAAGATGTAAATGGCCAAGTTAATGATATACATGAAGATTTTAGTACAAAAAAATTATGGTACATTAGAGGATTCAAAAAATGATACACATGGAATTATATTTTGCATTATAGGCCATACATATGGACATTCCATGGAAGAAATTTTTGGTGCTTAGCCAATCCTTTCCTTTGTTGAATGCTAAAGCATGCACTCATGTGATCTTGCATTGACTAATATTTTAATTTTAAATTTGGACTGAGCTAACATAAGCATATATGATTTTTAATTTTATGATAAATATTGCACATTTATAGGCTTTAGATATCCTGAACAGAAGGAGTGAATATTTATTAAATTCCCTATAATCACTCTAAAAATACTATATATGTGAGTCGTAAAACATCTCACCAACAATGTTATGTACACATTGACAATGCATTATAATTTCTATCTCACTAATAAGATATAGTTTCCCCTTAGTAGTTAGAAAATAATTTTTATCTCAAAGGAAAACTAATTTGATAATAAATTTTGAATTTGGTCTGACTTAACATAATAATCTTGCTTACATAATTCAATGATAATATTTAGATATTTAAAAGCTTGTGATATCCCTAAATTAAGGATTAAATCCTTATTAAAATACCTATAATCACTCCAAAAATAATATATAGGTGAGATATTAAAAAAACTCACCATTATTTCTTTGTACATACTAACAATAGAATTTCCGGCATATTCTATCCCTTGGTTTTATTTTCACTTGACCCTTGCCTCTTGATTGTTATTCTGATCTAGATATCCTTGAAATCTACTCTACCATGATACATCTTTAATAGTAGTCTCATTTTACAACATGCCCTGGGTAACATGCTACTTTCTCATTATTACATATGGGCTACTTATACATGCTATGATCTTCAATAAGCCTACACAATCATATACATCTATATCTACATATCACATGAGCACACATGTATTCTTGCTCACTAGGGCCATGGTGATCCTTATCTCCACCTATGCTCTTGAGGTACATATTTACAATTAACATATATAGTCAATGCATATTCCTCTCTCTCACTTCTTCCACATTGCTATGATATCACATATAATGTATATTATGTTATGACACATGTCATAATTTGTTTAGGTCCCTCCCAATATTTTGTTTTAACAACCTTAGATTTTTGGATTTACCTAATTCAATTTCAAATATTACAAAAATACAAATAAATAAATAATATGAAAATTAAAAATTAAAACATTAAAAAAAAATCAAGACTTGAGCATTACATGATTTATAGATTATAGTATGTACATTTATTATTAATCACATGTTTGGTATATGACATATTCTTTACGTACACATATTTAGTATTTGAGTGTTATGGAGGACATACAAGTTATACATGGACATGCAAATGTTTTCTATTCTTTATAACCAATGGCTATGTCAATACTGAGGGAATCTTGTTCCATAAATTTTGATATTAAAGGATACATTTTCCTATGAGCTTTGTTCCATGTTCAGCTACCTATATTGCTTTAACAGAAACTAATAGTTACTCATATGTTACATATTGATACATAGATATGACATTTACTTCGATGTGACATTGATAAATATAGATGGTGAATAATAGTCCATTGTTCAATGCTCCATTGGTGATGTTATTCTATTACATGATAGGTTATTTTTTTCTTGACTATTGTGTGTGGTCCTTAGGCTTTCTTTTATTTTTCATCCTTGTTGTCCATTATTTGAGATATTTTTCTTATGCCCCATTTCATGTGACCTTTGGCCTTGTTTATTATTACATTTTATATCACTTGTATATGGACTTTGGCCTAATGTGTAACACTGTCTCTTGATTTTGTTTATCATGTTGACATTGAGTGATGCCATGATTTATATCATGCACTTTTATTGTATAGTATTATTCATTTACCCTTTTAATACATGTTTCATTGATATATTTATCTAGACATAACACTTAGATTCCCTTAGTGCATATGTTTTATCATGCCTTGATTCAAACACACATTACTATGATGACATACTTTCCAAATGTTATCATGATTATACATGATATTATATTTATACATGACATGATAAAATTAACTATAGTTTTTAGATCAATGTATTGTATGTTACATCCATCATCTCAAAGGGGCCTTTAAAGGAGGCTTATCATAAATACAAGCCTCAGTAAGAAAAAACCTATATTAGATTAAATATTTCAAATATTTAGAATGGTTAAAATATTAAATTGTTTAGTTATATAACATATATTGGTATATCACTATAGATTATGAGGGCGTATAACATTAATATGAACTAACTTTAGAGACACTTAAACACATATGGATACTTGCTTGGGTATATATTTATACACATATGCACATAGTTTAGATAAACATAAATTATATGTTTGCATGTACACAGACATTTAGGATACATTTTATCAAATTCATTATAAATATACATGGATCTCTATATTAGTTGGTATATATTATTGAGGCATGATACTAATTAATGCACAAATACACAACAACGGAGTTTATAGTTTGATGGGAAATGACTTTCATTCCACTTCACACGTATCAGATATGCAGTCATGATGGGGGCATGAACATTGTTGATTATCTTTTGATCATTCATTGTATTCTACATTGAGCCAAACCATAGAAATAAATTTGCATATATGATGGGGACATGATTATTATTCATTTATTTTTTATTGGTTTTTTTTAACATGAAAAAAATTTGAGCATAATATTATAATTAAATCTATAATCCATCTATATTTTTTGATTCATTTTCTTTAAGCCAACCTTCCCTAATGTTTTTCTTATTACCCTAAATAGTTATTTGGGTCAATACATTGCATACTTATCCTTAAATTCATGAGTGCGAGACATGTTGCCTTCCCAACCAAATAGCCTAATAGTTACACAAATTTGAGGCACAATCACTCAAAGTGTCTATGTGCTTTAGTAAAGAAGAATGATTTTATCCAATGGTTCAACAAAGAAGTGTAATAACCAAAATGTTGTAAGGGAAACATGGTGTTCACTAACACACAAGTGTACTGTAACCCTTGTTCTCTCAAAATTTCAGTTTCAAATTATAATAGTCAATCTATGAACATTGACAACACAAGATCATAGTATTTTCTATTGAGTGACTTGCACATTTGGAGCTTCATACCAAATAAAAAATGTGTTTTACACATTTATGTACATTTTATCCTTTTTCTAGCAATATGATTACCACAATGAAAGGGGCCATTTGTAGATACTAAAATACAATCTTCAATACTTGAGAATCATAAGATTGATATATATTTACCATGCATGAATTGAGCATTCAAATAATGTTATAATCCTCCATTCTCTCACACTTGCATGCTATATTTTGATTCAATCATTCTGTTATATTATTATATACCTAAAAGAACCTCAATATTTGCATTAGACCTACTAAATATCCTATAGAGATATATCTAGACTATCAAATAAGTATGCCTTTATGCAAGTCAATTTCATCAATTTATGTTATTATTGATAGTTTATAATGACACGTGTTTGTTAGTATCAACCCGCTCTGAGCAATAAATACTTTCTAAAATAAAACATATCCATAGGCTTGGCCCATCATCTTAGTGTGTTAGTGACATGAAAAAATATTCAATTGAATCCATATATAAGAAAACCAAGGTCTCATTCAAAAGGGACTTGGTACTTATCTGAAATATAACTATACAATATTGCACATTGAACAAATATGTCATATTCATCCCAAATTGAAAACTTATTACTAGAATAAATGAAGCCAAGTTTGAAACACTCTAAAGCTAAGTAAAATGAATCATTGTCAATTGTCAAGGCCAATCATTAGTTACATGTATATAACAAAGGCGAACAATTACACAATCATATTAGAAAGAGGAACTATATATAACTTGATTTTATTCCTCGGAATATTGAATATGTACACAACACTCAAACATCAAATGAGAGTGATTAAGATTACCTTAGTATATTAACCTTTCCCAATTTGATAGATTTCTAATCCTCACAATGACCACTAAAATTTTAAGACAATAAAAATTAGTTTTTAGAGTTAAGTACATTATCAAAGTTCATGTCACAAACAAAAAGATACATTTAAAATGAGCATACATCCTTACATTGTTGAGTTGTGGAGCTAAAAGCTTCACTGAATGTGCAATGTGGAGGTTGTTGGGTTACACAGTAACCGACATCGGTTAGGGGTCGACCGACATCAGTTATATTTAGCTACACAATAACCAGCATCGGTTATGGTCAGCCGGCATTGGTCAGGCAGGAACTGACATCAGTCATCTGTGCGTTTCTAGAACTGTTCTAATTTTAGATGAACAATTAGTTTGCATGTAAAGACTAATTTTAGTCTTGAGTCCGCATTTCTAATTATTGTTTTCTTTGGGTTCTATTTAAGAGACCCATGGGGCTGTATTGTCATATTGTAGGCAAAACAACCATTGAGTTGATTGTCACAAGATTGTAGGCAAAACAACCATTGAGTTGATTGTCACAAGAAGGGTAGGCAAAACAACCATTGAGTTGATTGTCACAAAGTAGGCAACAACAACCATTGAGTTGATCTTCACAAGAAGTAGGCAACAACAACCATTGAGTTGATTGTCACAAGGAGGGAACAACTGGGTATTGAGTTGGTTGTAATTGATTAAGAGAGAGAGAACTCTTGAGGGAGAATTACTGTACATCCAAGAGGTGTGAGGGAGAAAGAGATTTCTTCATTGTATTTCCTTCTAGAAGAGTTTAATACAGATTGTATTGTTTGTCGTATCTCCTATTCTTTGTTGTTTCTAATTTCTAGTTACTTATTACTTCTGGTTTAATTCCATGTTTAGTTGCTTATACAAAAGTAATCAATTGTACTCTAAGGAAGTCCTAACATACATGACATGTTATAGACTATTGTTGTACAAAGTAATTTATTTTCTTCCGAAGAAAAAGTTAAAAAATATATATTATTAAAAAAAACTTTTTATATATGTTATACTATATCAATAAACAGAAAAATAATCACTATCGCATTAATTGGTCACTCAAAACTGGTGGCCCCATTCCCAGATTGATGTTACGAAGAAACATTGGGAAAAAAAAGGATAATTCTCCACGACATTGAAATTAAGCCGTGCCATGTCTCCACGAAATTAACATCCATTTTACCGTTCTGAGTATGCACCTTTATTTTTAAAATAAGAAATTAATTCGATATCAACTAATAACTCCACCTTAAAAAAGACAGATGGAAACTGCAGCGACATTTTCATGGTTTATTTAAAATTTAATTCCATGTTAGCCAATTACAATACTTCCGTAAACTTGCACGGCCACCGCGAAACGCCACAAACTCGATAAAAGATCAAGAGAAAACGATAGCATTAGACTGATTGATGAGTATGGAGATTCTATTGCTTGTGGTTTCGTGCCTGCTAAATTTTGTATTAAGCGCTAATCAGCATCTATAAACTAATAATAGAAATTAATTCCATGTTAACAAATTAGAATAATTTCATAAACTTGCACGGCCATCGCAACAATAGTCGTCAAAGTTTTCGATCAGCTATAAAAAGACTCGTTCGGTGCAAGAATTTTCTATAAAGCATTTGAAGAAACGAATTTTCATCTCAGTTTCAAATCTAATCAGGCAGGACTAGACTGATTAGTGAACATGGAGATTATATTGCTTGTGATTTCATGCCTGGTATTTTAAAGCGGTAATCAGCATCTATTCGGTTCAGAGGCCGCATCATCTAATTTGGGTCAGTACAATTTTTGATAGTTTTGTTCCTATGAAATGTTTCCTTTCGTTAGAGAGACGGTTTTTTTTTTCCCGAAAGTCGTTATTCAAATTAACGTATCCTACAGTTTCGTCTGTTGATAAATTTTTTTCTTTTTCTTTTTTTCGTTCCTCTTCTTTTTCTAACGGGCAGCAGTCGACTTCCCTGAAGCATTGTCCGGGCAACAGTCGGGTTCGTTTTTGCAAGATAAATAGCCTCTTCTATTTTTACATAATTTTTAGGTTTGAATGTTTGCAATCTAACGTTGTAGTGTGACCCGAAACAGTGGATTTCAGATAACTCTCCTACAATCTATTTGGTATGATGTATGATAATCATTCATTGATTTGGGATGCTTTGTGCTTCACTTTTTCAGAGTACCCATATTCGTTTATGACAATAGATGCTGAAAAGGCAGCCGCAGGAACATATGATTACATTATCGTTGGAGGAGGTACAGCCGGGTGTCCCCTTGCAGCAACACTCTCCCAGTACAATTCTGTTTTGGTATTGGAGAGGGGAGACTTTCCTTATGGAAATCCCGACGTTGAGGACTCCAGTATTTTTTTCAAGATTATGTTGGAGGCCAATAACTTGCCCTATGTAGCTCAGAGATTTGTCATAGAAGATGGAGTGCAGTTAGTAAGGGCAAGGGTTTTAGGAGGTGGATCATCTATCAACGGTGGCTTCTACAGCAGGGCGAGCCGGGAATACATTCAGAAGATGAACTGGGATGAAAAACTTGTAAACGAGTCGTATGAATGGGTGGAGAAGTTGAACGTCTTCAAACCCAATCTTTCCCTTTGGAATTCTGCTGTCAACAATGGTCTTTTGGAAGCTGGTGTGCTTCCCTACAATGGATATACTTTGGATCATGTGGAGGGTACGAAGATCAGTGCTTCTCCTTTTGATGAGAATGTAAAGAGACACACAGCTGCAGATCTTCTGAAATACGCTAATCCTAATAACATTGTAGTTCTTCTCAACTCTACAGTCAGCAGAATCCTCTTCAATTCGGCATCAGGTACGTTTACATCATCTTTCATTTATAAGTTTACTTGTTCCAATCCCCAATTTTTATAATGGTTTGACCTGAATTCGCAAAATATTTATCGCTAGATTTCTCTTAGATGATAATTGACTTGATATTAGATAATTTCGGTTGTTTACTTTTGCTAGAGCTGTTCTACTGTCTTCTTTTCTATTACGTCCGAATGTTTTTAAGTTCTCTAGGCCGATTCACCTGTTGCAAAGAACTTACACTGTAATTACATTTCGTAAAATAAAATTGGAAAAAATAATTCGTTTAAATGAAAATACAGATTATTAACATTTGATACAAAACCCTGTTTTGTAGGAAAGCTAAAGGCTAATGGTGTGGAGTTCTTCAGTGACGTTGATGGCCTCACTTACCAAATATTAATCAATCAATTGTCACATGAGAGTGAGGTAATTTTGTCAGCTGGAAGCATAGGCAGCCCTCAACTTCTCCTGTTAAGTGGAATAGGCCCATCACAACGACTCAAAGAAATGAATATTACTGTACTGTTAGATTTAAAATCAGTAGAGAAAGAGATAAGAGATCCACCCCGTACCACTTGAATTCTCTTACGTACAAAGTGTGGCAATAGTAGACAATTCACAATTCTACATTGAATCTGGTAGCTTTGTCAAACAGAATAGTGCCACAAATTTTCAATATTATGGATTTGTTTTTAGTAAAGTGGCATTTCCATTATCAAGTGGTGAACTTTGGCTAAAGAGCACAGATCCATCGATTACCCCCTCAGTTCAGTACAATTACTATTCTCACCTTTTTGATTTACAAGAATGTGTGCTTAGCCTTAAGCTAATGGATAATTTTAGCAAGACGTCTTCAATTCAAAAGTTTGCATTCATTGGAAATGACAACTCGAACATGCTACGATTCCTTGGGCCAGTATTGCCACAAAATCAATCCAATGATGAAGCCTTTGTTAAGTTTTGTACAGATACACTAAACACAATATGGCATTATCATGGTGGGTGTTTGGTTAATCTTGTGGTTGATAATAAATATCGAATGAAAGGCGTTGATAATCTAAGAGTCGTGGACAATTCAATTTTTAAGGAAAGTTCAGGAACCAATCCACAATCTACTACTATGATGCTTGAAAGGTATTTATTTATTTTTATTTAATATAAATAATTTTTATTCTTAAATATTTCAAATCTTCATATTAACTATAAATTTTGATGGCATATTCTCTATATACAAGTATACAGGACTTAAAATCTTACAGGAGCGTGCAAACACTTTAGTATTGGATAAGACATCCAAGGATGAAATTTGATGACTAGCCTATATTGTCATATAAAATTTGAAATAATATCTTATCATTAAACCTTAGTTTATAATAATATCATGTTTTTTAATCTTCTAAATTTATGTTTGTACGAAAATTAAAGTTTTGCATTTCACATTTTATGCTATTTTGATGAATTCAACAATTTTTTTCCAGAATTTGTTGTTATTGAATTCAACGATTTTTTATGAAAATTTGTTGTTATTGTGAGTTTGTTGTTATTGTATATTTGAAACAATGTTTTATGAACAATGTTTAATACTAATAAATTTTATGATCAATTGAAAAAAAAAAATTGGTTTATTTTATTACAACTAGTAAAATATGTTTACGTTATTAATCAAACATTGGTGTTGGGAATCGAATGTCATTATGTGGTGGTGAATGTAATATGAACCAGCAATTCCATAAAGGAGATACAATGAAAGCATTTATAAAGTACAAAAGTGTGGTGTGAACTGTTCGGAGGAGGTTGGATATTAAAATAGGATATAGAATTTGAAAAAATAATTGACAAGCCAATCCCATATTTCATAAAACTTAATTTATAAATAATAGGTGATGTCTCTTAGTAGTGTTGAAATAATGTAAATTAATATTTCATTTTAAATATATATCATAATAATTATTTGAAAAATAAAAACAATTAATTATAAACAATAATTTTTAAAAATATTTGTGATAATTGAATCAAATTTTACACAATGGAATCAACAAATAATATGTGATGCATTTTAAATATTAAAAAAAAAAATGTACTAAACTATATGATAAAAACAAATAAGTAATAAGAAATAAAATATCATAGTAATTGTGTGTGTGTGTGTGTGTGTTCTGAAAGAAAAAAGCTAAAACTGTGTTTAAAAACATCCCAATATTAAACATCTCAATTAACCATAATAAAATTAAATAATTTTTTTATTATTTACATATTAATATTGTGAGTTATGTTATTAATATTCATTGAATAAAATGGCCTCAACAAATGAGAAGGATTATTTCTTTTGAAATGTTTTATTATTATTATTTTTGAAGATTGTTCCAAAAAAAGAGATGAAATATGAGAAAAAAATTTTAAAAAAATTATTTGAATTTTTAATAAGAATATACACAACATAATCAATAAGTAACATCTAACATAATGTATATGTCTTAGAGGAAAAGTGTTTCTTTCTCAAGCTTGAAACAAACATAAAAAATGTATAATATGTTTAAAAATTAATTAAATTTAGTATTATGTACCTAAGTATATGATATGATAATTAATATGGGTTGATTGCCTCTGTTACTTAATTGTATTAGTGAAATATATTGGTTCAATAAAATACTTTATTGAAATAATATATTGGATAATGAATTAGCTTATATTGAGATTAAGTGTGTACCAATTCATTATTAGTAATGATATATCTATTTAAAATAAATTAATATAATTGTGAGATATCTCAGGTAATTATTGAGTCATTAATTTTTTATAAAGATATTAGATGTGTCCCACTCAAAGTGGAACTATTGTGTTATTCCCTAATTTAAAGATATTATTGTATTTATGATATTTGACATATCTCAATATTTGTCATGTTGTGATTATTTATGTTATTTTTTAAATATTTTACTATTATTTATGTGAATATTACCAAGTGGTGTCACAATTTCAACTAAGAAAAATGTGTGGTTGAAAATTTAATTTTTAAAAGTTATCTATATCTCAAAAATCATTGCAAAATTTTTTATCATTATTTTACTAACATCATTTAATAAACGACAATAAAATTATTTAAGATTATATGATCATTTTGGAGTTATTTAAAATTTTAAAAAAAAAAAATTCTTATCGATTGTAATTTTAAGATTTATTTTTTGTTTTTTAAAATGGTGTTGTGAAATCATTTAAAAAATCTGCAATTAAAAAAAGGGGACTTTTCCATGATTATTTTTTGTAGGTTAATTTGATTTTATGGTTTTCCGTAATCTCTCTGCATGACACAATATTAGAATTTTTCTTTGATTTATTAACACCTCTGTAAGTATTGAAAAACATTAGTGGGGGCTATTGTTTGAGGTTTTGGACTTAAAGTTGATATCAGTTCAAAATTGTTTGGTAAATTTTCAGCCAATGAAGTGTTCAAATCTACTTGTCTATAGGATTTTATTCTTACATTTCAGGTAGAAAATTGAAATATATTGAATACTAGTGTTCTTGATCATATCATGTTTTTTTTATCATTGGAAAAAATATATATTTTGAGAGGATGATATTGATGTTAGAGTATGTTTGCCATATATATATATATATATATATATATATATATATAAATATATAAAGTAAATTTGTTGCTTTCGTTCATGGGTTGTGCATTGTATTAGTTTATTCAAATAAGAGGAAAGAAGGAATTTATAATGGAAATAAATTAAATAGGTTTCTTTTAGATCGATGGAACATATAATTAAAATATGACAAAAAACAAAATTAAGAGGAATAAAATAATGATGAGGATGGTTACATGGAAGAGTATATAAAAGACGAAAAATAAAAAGAAGAGTAAAATCATCATGATGAGGACAAGGCTAAAATGATGTATGGGGAGATTTATAAAATCATGATGACTAAGAATTAGAGATGGGAGATAATGGTTCAAATATTTTAGCTCTAAAAATAAAAATTTAAATATTTCAATTCCATGGATGCATTTAAAATAACAAGGTCATTTTTATTTAATTTATACTATAAAATTTAAATTTATCAATATGGATGTGGAAAAACATATATAGATTAAATAAAATATCATCAATGAATTTTAAGAATATAATAAGAAGATTTAAATTTTTGAATATTTGAAGCTTACTATAGATAAATATATATGACATTCATATTTTTATGCATAATATATGAATGTTTTGAATATTATTTTTTGATATCAACAACAACAACAACAACAACAACAACAACAAAAATAACAATAATAGTAATAATAATAATAAGCTCTAGTACAATATAGATAAAGTCACTTTGTAAGATATCACACATAGAAAAGAACAAATATAGCTTAACATAGAACATGAGGATGAATTTAAAGATGGTAAAGAAGAGAATAAGGAAGACTTAAAAAAATAAAATATAAATAAATAATACAAAATAAAATTAAGAATTCATCTACTCAAGATATGTAGGCACTACAAGACAAAAAGGCTAAAAAGGTAGAATAAAAGAATGAGAATGCCAATGTATCAATAAATGATACCAATGGTTTTGAATATATAGATCCATATTATGATGAGATTAAACAATTATTGATGAATTTTATCTATATTCATAACAAAATACACTTTTTCTATACAATGAATTATAGGAACAATCACTATGGCTACATAAAATAAATAGAGACTAAATTATAAGTGTACATGAAATCAAAGTAGTGTAGTGGATTATGGTATAATGAAATATTATATTAATAATTATGAATATGCATGGAAGAAAGAAAATATATATTATTACAATACATTGATTCAATATAGCATGATAAAATATGGAACATGGAATCAAAGGAGAAATAATTAAGCATGGATACAAAAGAGGTATCAAAATGACCATGAATAAAATTAGAGTAGCATAGTGTAGTATGGATTAAAGGTTCATGAGATATATTTTAACAAGATGACATATGGGTGTTTGGATGATGGGACATGTAGGTGAGTGTGTATTGATTTGAATAACACAAATTACTTTTTTCATATTTCAAAGATGAAAAATATCAAAGAGGGATGACATGATGTTTATCTATGTATATGATATGATAATTTATAAGGGTTTATGGATATGTAGATATGTGGAATGCATTCCCATTAGTTATTTGCATGGGTCAAATATATTGGGTCAAATGAGTAGGTTATTAAATTAGTACATTGGGTATTGATTTGATCTACATTTATATTAGGTTTTTTACACATGGAATATTAGTAATCATAGGTGTATATAAATGATACAAATATCATTGTAAGATACAATAAGTAAGTGTTGAGTCTTATATTTCTCATAGGATATTGGAGGTGTCCCCATGGAAGTGGAATTGTGGAGTTTTTTCTTCCCTGAGAACTATTATATGGTGGTTCTAAACCTTAAGGATATTACTATATTTTTGGATATATTGCACATAACAATATATTTTATGTTGTGTTTAACTACATTATATTCTACATAATTATATTATTGTATGTGTGGATCTTACCAAAAACATTCTATAACTTATGCATGTATTTTGAAAAAAGTGTTTCTTAGTCAATTCTAAAACAAACAATAAAAATATATTTAATAAAAAAGAATAAATCTAGTGACCTCTCAAACTTTTGTAGCTGCCATATAGTCACCAATAGGATAACATATTCCTTCCAATGACCCTCAAGCCTTATGATGTAAATTCACTAAAGCATGACATGTGTAAAAAATAATGAAACATGATTGTATTCATCTTAAAACTTCAAATAACATATCAAGGGAACCTTTACATTATTTCATTCACAATTAAATAAAGGAGACAAAATATCAATGGCATCAAATGCATGAAAATTAATATCTAGAAAAAAAATACTTGTCACAATAACAATAGGTATCAACACCTTTATTTCTATTTATTGAATTCTTGTATATAAAATGATATTCATTCTTCAATATCTAATCTGAACTATTTAACAATAAGAAAATTCAATTCCAAGTAATAACATATTAAAAAAACAAGCTATATGCAAGTTTGTCATCTATGCTAAGATGTTTAATATCACACTCAAAGAAAGGTTGACTGTGGATAAAAATGTGAATAAATATTTACTTTAGTTTTAGGGTTATTATTTGGTTTCTTTTCCATTGGTAATACAATATTTTTTAATATTTAAAATGGAAGTGGTGATTGAAAAAGAACTTTAAATATTTTTTCATATATTGTGGCTTAAAATGTCGTGTAATTTTGGTAGTTAGACATACAATTTTTTATTTGATAAGGTTAAGGGTCTCAGATTTTAAAGCTCCAAAAAATTTATACAATGGAGATAGATTATAACATTCATGTTCAAAAGGGCCACCTTTACCAATGGTAAATTAATAGGTAAACCATCCTAATTCTAAGGAATTGAAACTAGT
>JARHVA010003363.1:1762500-1870000 GCA_037957365.1 Torreya grandis
CACAAGTGGAAAACATGGTTGTTGGAGTGGTTGATAAATTGAATCAATGTTATATGTACCTTTGGACAAAACTACAAGTGTTTTAGTAGAAATTATATTTTGTAGATTTTTTTTAATGTTTCACACCATTTTTTATTTTAGATTTTAATGTGTATATAATTATGCAAAGATTTGTTTCATTTATTTTTTACTAAAATTAATTCGACCATTCATGTCATGTCAATAAAATTTAATTTATATATGATATTATTATCTATTACAACATTTTTGATGATTTAGTTTATTCATTCAATGAGATATGAAAGGAATGGTATTTTAATTCCCAACTAAATTGTGTTGTGTCATGTCTAGTATCTATTTTTATCCTACTTCCTACACTAAATTTTATTAATGTGGGGATGCAATAGTAGTGTTTAATTTCAAATATGCCTAGTAGTAATAATATACTCATAGTTGAATGGTTATTTTTTTATAAGATTGTGATTTCATTTTTGTAGTTATGTTGACTTATCGATGATTAAGACATGTTTGTGGTGTGTATCAAAAAAAATTCTTCTATCCCCTTACCACATCATCCTAAAATGTGAAACATTTATGTTTTATATTGGTCTACATACATAGTTTTTATCTTTAGATGTGTGCGCTTAGTGGTAACACATTTTTATAAATAAGAGATTGACATAATTTTCTTAACTTGTTACATTTTCCCTCTTTATTGATTCATTGAGAAGATTCTATGTCATTATTTATGTGATTACTTTAAATTTAGAGGTAGTCATTTTGATCTTGATATAAATATAAATTGATTAGTTTGTTTTAGTAGCTTGTTATAATAAGCTTCTAACACTGATCATAAAAAATAGAGGCTATACTCAATATTGGTTTAACATATTATAACTTCACACTCTATCTTTATTTCCATCTCTTTTTCTCTCATTATTACAGGGTTAATATATAATCATAGTTTATTTAATATTTAGATATATTATTTAAATATACATGAGACTATGTGAATATGCTATGATTATTTTATGTGGTTATATTTCATATACTTAAATGAAATTTTGATCATTGTCATTGATAAACATGAGTTATCATAATATGTTCTCTAACACAGTATAGACTAACCTTGTGATTTGGTGAGTTGGATTTGGATGATGTGAGGTGATAACATCACCATTAACATATTTTTATAAGATGGATAATTAGAGTAATCAATTTTTATTTGATATTTTGCATTTTTTTTTGTTTAAGATCTATATCACTCTTCCTTAAAGTTCTCCTACATTTTTAAAAAAATTAAACTTTGTAAAAATAAAATTTAAAAATGAAATAAAAAAATAAATGAAACTTATTTATAATCTATAAACTCCCAACATAACATAAACTATTCAATGTCGATTAACACTAGTAATCAAATTTATTCCTTACCTAAATGATTTAGTGATCTATGGATTTTATTTTACCTTTGTAATACATTTAGAATGCATAATGCAAGCACTAACTCTAGGAACAAATTTAATTTTTATATCTCTTTAGAATAAAAATAATATTTTATTTTCATATGATTAACCTAAGTACAGGAATCTATTTCATTACATTTCTTGTGAGAATTAATTATTTTACACTACCCAAGAATAATCTCTTCTCAAAATGCATGCAAGTAAAATTTAGATGATGAAATATAACATGGAAGAGTTCTAGGAATTTAATCTCTCTTAAACATATCATGAAGAAAAAATCATATCCAATTTAATGCACTTAAAGTGCATAATTTATAACATTTATACACAATGTAACATTATCTTCCTTTGAAATGATAAAAATAATTAATAAGAAGCACATTTCTTCAAATTTCAACCAATTTTTTGAAAATTATTTGTCATAATTTTCACCACAACTTATGAACTAGTTGTAATTCAACAAGTAGACAAAGGAGTTATCAAATCCTATCCATATGATGATATTATGTATTCATGGATATTATCAATCCCAAATCTCAAATTAGGACCTCAAAGTGTCAGGATGCGAAACACCGGAAGCATACAATTGATTACCAAATACCAAGCAACTATAATATGCAAAAATAACCAGATTCACCAAATAACTAGAATTTAGAATAACACAGCATATGAGAGACAATACACCAATTGTATTAATACTTTATACAGAAAAGAATACAATAAAGAAGATGCCACTTCTTCTCCACCACCTCTGCAGAGGCTCGCTACACCTCAAGTGAACAGTAATTCTTCTCCCCAAAGCTCTCCCTCTCAGGTCCCAACACCCAACTCAAATACAGAGTTGGTGTTCACCTCCCATGCTCCACGCACAACACAAGTGCTCCACGCACTCCACAAGTACTCCACGTACTCAACAAGTACTCAAGGTACTTCAAGTATATCTCCCATGAATCTGCAACAACCTGCAATTCAACAGACCATACTTATGGAAGGAACTCCCTTGCCTTCCTCTCTTGCTCTATTCGAGTACACACCTATACTCCAAGTACATCCTGCCTGATATTGCTCCCTGTTGTGTTGTTGTCTATATGATCTTGCACACCTACAAATCAAACAACGGTTCTACTCACCTGTGAACCTTGACCTTGCACACACATACACCTGCAGATCAACGATCTTACTTACCATGTAGATCTCCTATATAGGCCATGCAACTGTGACCAAGAACCTACACTCCTGAAGAATCTAGTTGACTCTCCAAACCAGCACCAACACGCCTGGTACTGCTGTGGAACTAGGAGGAACACCCTTGCTCACCTCACACACAGAAGGAGCAAACTTTACTCAACTCAAACTAGCCCACTTTTCCAATACAACCATGAGTCTATTATATAGATATCATCCAAACAATAATTAGACATCTAATTACAATAATTAGATCCGCAGCTATGAGTCTAAAATTAGCACTCATCATGCAAACACTTGGTTTGTCAACCAACTGCCCATAATTAACTCGCAGTCAAACCACACAGGTGACAGACGCCAGTCCCTGTCCGCCTGGGGGTCGCTGACGCCGGCCAATCTCTGACCGACGTCGGTTGCCTTCCTGCCCTATCCTACCAACGTCGGCTGGCCTGACCGACGCCGGTGTCTCTGACACTCAGCAACTCTCCTGCAACCTCCTCCGTGTCTGCATCAGTGAAGCTTTTATCTCCACAACCTAACAATCTCCCACTTGGAGATAAACAGCTGCACTGTACCTGTACCTGTACCCCATCTAATTTGTTTCCTGGTTTGTATCCCTCTTCAATCTCCCACCTGAAGACAACCCACCACACATCCCGTGGTGTACCACCTGTCATCCGAGTACCCTGCCACATCCGAACCTACAACACTTGTAGTGAAGTCCTGACCCTACATAGCAACACCTGCTACCGGTCCCTCTCAAAAACCTGAGAACCCACTTCCCTGAATTGGCTCCTAACTCTGACAGCTCCCACTGCATGGGAATACTCAGGTCTATACCAGACCTCATGTGATTTCGAACACTGTACCTGTCCAACCCTTAGTGTGCTCCGGCTCTACATCCCAAACCTCGCCAACACCTGATTCACATCAGCTCCCATCCGAGACAAAATCAACCTGTGATCTCCATGCCTCCCATGTCAAAGAATTCCGCTGATCCAAACTCCTCATGACATGCCACTAAACTAATCTTACCCTTAGCTCAGCAAAACCCTGTATGTACACCCTTGCTAGCTAGCATACTATCCACATACAGCAACAGAATGATGTCATGACTCATCATCCACTTGGTAAGACAAACCACAGTAGTTACCTGACACTGACTGAAGCCATGCTTCGTCCTCCACCTGTCAAAACCTGTACCACTGTCCTGCAGCTCCTCAAGACCATATGCCCTGGTCTTCCGTCTCACATATCTGTTCTCTCTATTCTTCTACTAAGGAATCCATTCGTCTCTGTGCTTTCATCCAGCTGGCAAACCTACCAAAACTCCCGTTTGGTTCTGCATCATATCCCTGCCTAGCTCCCACCTGTTTCCTGGATCCTTCCTGCTCTACAATCAGCAACAAGTATGAAGAAGAGGAACACGAATTTGAGGGCCTACTTACGCCTTCAGTCCTCCGTATGGGTGTTTGAGACTCCTTGACAGCATGCTGTCCACCCAAAATCTGTTACAGTGACCGACCTCGGCCACCCCACAGTCTGCATCCGATCGACGTCAGTTCCCATGCGTCTGTCCCTGACTACCAACCTGCCAGCGCTGGTGTCCCTGCTGCCGACGTCGGTCCTCCTGACCGACATCGGTCTTACATACTGCCGACGTCGGTCCCATGACCGACGTCGGTCTTACCCTGCCTGACACTGCGGACTTCGGTCTGCACATGACCGACATCGGCACCTGTCTGACCGATGCCGGTACCTGTGTTCGCCTGTGAGTGATGACTTTTTACCCGCGAGCTTCTCTGAATCAAAACCCATGTCCAAACTGCTCTGCTCAGAAGTATCTAGCACCATCCACTGATTTCTGTTCGCCATCTCCTCCAAGAACACCAAGGCTTTCCAGTTCTTAAGCCTGTCAAATATATCTGTCTTCTGCTTAAGAACATGCATCTCCTTCTTGCTCATGTGACCAAGCCTACGAAGCCACGTCTCCGCAACAGAAGAAGAATCAGTAATATAAACAAGTAGATAAAGTATACCTGTTTTCTTACCACCAGCTAATTCAAGTGCTACCGCTATGAGAGTTCTTGTGCATCTCTCATCACCCAATTTTTTTGAAGAAATTAGCCAAATCTCCAGACCTGGGACCTGCATGACCTTCATCAACACCTGTGTGTTGGCCGCCTGCAATTAAAGCTTCACTTCCCCTTTGCCAATTCTTTGGCAAGGCTCACCAGCTCCTCTACCTAGGGCTACATGGAAAGAGGCAACTGAATCTTTTATCCAAGATTCAACTTTATCCAAGAAACCTCCCAGAGCATCCTGTGCAACAACACCTGCAACATCTGCTTCTTCAGTTTCTTCATGCTGATTTGCTACCAACCAACAATATCCTTTTACCTATTCTTTCTTTCCATAAGACCGTGAGTGACCGTCTGTGCTTTTCAACTCCTCCATTCTTAGCTTACTTTGATCTGCCGTTGCTCTACTCCCACTCGATCAGAAACCCCTGAGAGTGACCTGTAACCAAACACAACCCTGCTTCCTGTAACCTTAGCTCTGATACCACTTGTTGGTATCAAGCTCAAGAACCTACAACCAATGCTCTGATACCACTTGTCAGGATGCGAAACACCGAAAGCATACAATTGATTACCAAATACCAAGCAACTATAATATGCGGAAATAACCAGATTCACCAAATAACTAGAATTCAGAATAACACAGCATATGAGAGACAATACACCAATTGTATTAATACTTTATACAGAAAAGAATACAATAAAGAAGATGCCACTTCTTCTCCACCACCTCTTCAGAGGCTCGCTACACCTCAAGTGAACAATAATTCTTCTCCCCAAAGCTCTCCCTCTCAGGTCCCAACACCCAACTCAAATACAGAGTTGGTGTTCACCTCCCGTGCTCCAGGCACACCACAAGTGCTCCACGCACTCCACAAGTACTCCACGTACTCAACAAGTACTCAAGGTACTTCAAGTAGATCTCCCATGAATCTGCAACAACCTGCAATTCAACAGACCATACTTATGGAAGGAACTCCCTTGCCTTCCTCTCTTGCTCTATCCGAGTACACACCTGTACTCCAAGTAGATCCTGCCTGATACTGCTCCCTGTTGTGTTCCTGTCTATATGATCTTGCACACCTGCAAATCAAACAACGGTTCTGCTCACCTGTGAACCTTGACCTTGCACACACATACACCTGCAGATCAACGATCTTACTTACCATGTAGATCTCCTATATAGGCCATGCAACTGTGACCAAGATCCTACACTCCTGAAGAATCTAGCTGACTCTCCAAACCAGCACCAACACGCCTGGTACTGCTGTGGAACTAGGAGGAACACCCTTGCTCACCTCACACACAGAAGGAGCAAACTTTGCTCAACTCAAACTAGCCCACTTTTTCAATACAACCATGAGTCTATTATATAGATCTCATCCAAACAATAATTAGACATCTAATTACAATAATTAGATCCACAGCTATGAGTCTAAAATTAGCACTCATCATGCAAACACTTGGTTCGTCAACCAACTGCTCGTAATTAACTCGCAGTCGAACCACACAGGTCACTGACGCCGGTCCCTGTCCGCCTGGGGGTCGTCGACGCTGGCCGATCTCTGATCGATGTCGGTTGCCTTCCTGCCCTCTCCTACCGACGTCAGTTGGCCTGACCGACGCCGGTGTCTCTGACACTCAGCAACTCTCCTGCAACCTCCTCCGTGTCTGCATCAGTGAAGCTTTTAGCTCCACAACCTAACAATCTCCCACTTGGAGATAAACAGCTGCACTGTACCTGTACTTGTACCCCATCTAATCTGTTTCCTGGTTTGTATCCCTCTTCAAGCTCCCACCTAAAGACAACCCACCACACATCCCGTGGTGTACCACCTGTCATCCGAGTACCCTGCCACATCCGAACCTAACACACCTGTAGTGAAGTCCTGACCCTGCATAGCAACACCTACTGCAGGTCCCTCTCAAAAACCTGAGAACCCACTTCCCTGAATTGGCTCCTAACTCTGACAGCTCCCACTGCATGGGAATACTCACGTCTATACCAGACCTCATGTGATTTCAGACACTGTACCTGTCAAGCCCTTAGTGTGCTCCGGCTCTGCATCCCGAACCTCGCCAACACCTGATTCACATCAGCTCCCATCCGAGACAAAATCAACCTGTGATCTCCATGCCTCCCATGTCAAAGAATTCCGCTACTCCAAACTCCTCATGACATGCCACTGAACTAATCTTACCCTTAGCTCAGCAAAACCCTGTATGTACACCCCTGCTAGCTAGCATACTATCCACATACAGCAACAGAATGATGTCATGACTCATCATCCACCTAGTAATACAAACCACAGTAGTTACCTGACATTGACTGAAGCCATGCTTCATCCTCCACCTGTCAAAACCTGTACCACTGTCCTACAGCTCCTCAAGACCATATGCCCTGGTCTTCCGTCTCACATATCCGTTCTCTCTATTCTTCTACTAAGGAATCCATTCGTCTCTGTGCTTTCATCCAGCTGGCAAACCTACCAAAACTCTTGTTTGGTTCTGCATCATATCCCTGCCTAGCTCCCACCTGTTTCTTGGATCCTTCCTGCTCTACAATCAGCAACAAGTATGAAGAAGAGGAACACGAATTTGAGGGCCTACTTATGCCTTCAGTCCTCTGTATGGGTGTTTGAGACTCCTTGACAGCATGCTGTCCACCCAAAATCCATTACAGTGACCGACCTCGGCCACCCCACAGTCTGCATCCGACCGACGTCAATTCCCATGCGTCTGTCCCTGATTACCAACCTGCCATCACTGGTGTCCCTGCTGCCGACGTCGGTCCTCCTGACCGACATCGGTCTTACATACTGCCGACATCGATCCCATGACCAACGTCGATCTTACCCTGCCCGACACTACCGGCTTCGGTCTGCACATGACCGACATCGCCACCTGTCTGTTCGACGCCGGTTCCTCCTGACCGACGCCGGTACCTGTGTTCGCCTGTGAGTGATGACTTTTTACCCGCGAGCTTCTTTGAATCAAAACCCATGTCCAAACTGCTCTGCTCAGAAGTATCCAACACCATCCACTGATTTCTGTCTGCCATCTCCTCCAAGAACACCAAGGCTTTCCAGTCCTAAAGCCTGTCAAATATATCTGTCTTCCACTTAAGAACATGCATCTCCTTCCTGCTCATGTGACCAAGCCTACGAAGCCACGTCTCCGCAACAGAAGAAGAATCAGTAATATAAACAAGTAGATAAAGTATACCTCTTTTTTTACCACCAGCTAATTCAAGTGCTACCGCTGTGAGAGTTCTTGTGCATCTCTCATCACCCAATCTTTCTGAAGAAATTAGCCAAATCTCCAGACCTGGGACCTGCATGACCTTCATCAACACCTGTTTGTTGGCCTCCTGCAATTTCAGCTTCACTTCCCCTTTGCCAGTTCATTGGCAAGGCTCACCAGCTCCTCTACCTGGGGCTGCATGGAAAGAGGCAACCGAATCTTTTATCCAAGATTCAACTTTATCCAAGAAACCTCCCAGAGCATCCTGTGCAACAACACCTGCAACATCTGCTTCTTCAGTTTCTTCATGCTGATCTGCTACCAACCAACAATATCCTTTTACCTGCTCTTTCTTTCCATCGGACCGTGAGTGACCATCTGTGCTTTTCAACTCCTCCATTCTTAGCTTACTTTGATCTGCCATTGCTTTACTCCCACTCGATCAGAAACCCCTGAGAGTGACCTGTAACCAAACACAACCCTGCTTCCTGCAACCTTAGCTCTGATACCACTTGTTGGTATCAAGCTCAAGAACCTACAACCAATGCTCTGATACCACTTGTCAGGATGCGAAACACCGAAAGCATACAATTGATTACCAAATACCAAGCAACTATAATATGCGAAAATAACCAGATTCACCAAATAACTAGAATTCAGAATAACACAGCATATGAGAGACAATACACCAATTGTATTAATACTTTATACAGAAAAGAATACAATAAAGAAGATGCCACTTCTTCTCCACCACCTCTTCAGAGGCTCGCTACACCTCAAGTGAACAGTAATTCTTCTCCCCAAAGCTCTCCCTCTCAGGTCCCAACACCCAACTCAAATACAGAGTTGCTGTTCACCTCCCGTGCTCCATGCACACCACAAGTGCTCCACGCACTCCACAAGTACTCCACGTACTCAACAAGTACTCAAGGTACTTCAAGTAGATCTCCCATGAATCTGCAACAACCTGTAATTCAACAGACCATACTTATGGAAGGAACTCCCTTGCCTTCCTCTCTTGCTCTATCCGAGTACACACCTGTACTCCAAGTAGATCCTGCCTAATACTGCTCCCTGTTGTGTTCCTGTCTATATGATATTGCACACCTGCAAATCAAACAATGGTTCTGCTCACCTGTGAACCTTGACCTTGCACACACATACACCTGCAGATCAACGATCTTACTTACCATGTAGATCTCCTATATAGGCCATGCAACTGTGACCAAGATCCTACACTCCTGAAGAATCTAGCTGACTCTCCAAACTAGCACCAACATGCCTGGTACTGCTGTGGAACTAGGAGGAACACCCTTGCTCACCTCACACACAGAAGGAGCAAACTTTGCTCAACTCAAACTAGCCCACTTTTTCAATACAACCATGAGTCTATTATATAGATCTCATCCAAACAATAATTAGACATCTAATTACAATAATTAGATCCACAGCTATGAGTCTAAAATTAGCACTCATCATGCAAACACTTGGTTCGTCAACCAACTACCCGTAATTAACTTGCAGTCGAACCACACAGGTGACCGACGCCGGTCCCTGTCCGCCTGGGGGTCGTCGACGCCGGCCGATCTCTGATCGATGTCGGTTGCCTTCCTGCCCTCTCCTGCCGACGTCGGTTGGCCTGACCGACGCCGGTGTCTCTGACACTCAGCAACTCTCCTGCAACCTCCTCCGTGTCTGCATCAGTGAAGCTTTTAGCTCCACAACCTAACAATCTCCCACTTGGAGATAAATAGTTGCACTGTACCTATACCTGTACCCCGTCTAATCTGTTTCCTGGTTTGTATCCCTCTTCAAGCTCCCACCTGAAGACAACCCACCACACATCCCCTGGTGTACCACCTGTCATCCGAGTACCCTGCCAGATCCGAACCTACAACACCTGTAGTGAAGTCCTGACCCTGCATAGCAACACCTGCTACCGGTCCCTCTCAAAAACCTGAGAACCCACTTCCCTGAATTGGCTCCTAACTCTGATAGCTCCCACTACATGGGAATACTCAGGTCTATACTAGATCTCATGTGATTTCAGACACTGTACCTATCCAGCCCTTAGTGTGCTCCAGCTCTGCATCCTGAACCTCGCCAACACCTGATTCACATCAGCTCCCATCCGAGACAAATCAACCTGTGATCTCCATGCCTCCCATGTCAAAGAATTCCGCTGCTCCAAACTCCTCATGACATGCCACTGAACTAATCTTACCCTTAGCTCAGCAAAACCCTGTATGTACACCCCTGCTAGCTAGCATACTATCCACATTCAGCAACAGAATGATGTCATGACTCATCATCCACCTGGTAAGACAAACCACAGTAGTAACCTGACACTGACTGAAGCCATGCTTCGTCCTCCACCTGTCAAAACCTGTACCACTGTCCTGCAGCTCCTCAAGACCATATGCCCTGGTCTTCCGTCTCACATATCCATTCTCTCTATTCTTCTACTAAGGAATCCATTCATCTCTGTGCTTTCATCTAGCTGGCAAACCTACCAAAACTCCCGTTTGGTTCTGCATCATATCCTTGCCTAGCTCCCACCTGTTTCTTGGATCCTTCCTGCTCTACAATCAGCAACAATTATGAAGAAGAGGAACATGAATTTGAGGGCCTACTTACGCCTTCAGTCCTCCGTATGGGTGTTTGAGAATCCTTGACAGCATGTTGTCCACCCAAAATCCGTTACAGTGACCGACCTCGGCCACCCCACAGTCTGCATCCGACCGACATCGATTCCCATGCGTCTGTCCCTGACTACCAACCTGCTAGCACTGGTGTCCCTACTGCCGACATCGGTCCTCCTGACCGACATCGGTCTTACATACTGCCGACGTCGGTCCCATGACCGACGTCGGTCTTACCCTGCCTGACACTGCCGGCTTCGGTCTTCACATGACTGACATCGGCACCTGTCTGTTCGACGCCGGTTCCTCCTGACCGACGCCGGTACCTATGTTCGCCTATGAGTGATGACTTTTTACCCGCGAGCTTCTTTGAATCAAAACCCATGTCCAAACTGCTCTGCTCAGAAGTATCCAGCACCATCCACTGATTTCTGTCTGCCATCTCCTCCAAGAACACCAAGGCTTTCCAGTTCTTAAGCATGTCAAATATATCTGTCTTTCGCTTAAGAACATGCATCTCCTTCCTGCTCATGTGACCAAGCCTACGAAGCCACATCTCTGCAACAGAAGAAGAATCAGTAATATAAACAAGTAGATAAAGTATACCTGTTTTCTTACCACCAGCTAATTCAAGTGCTACCACTGTGAGAGTTCTTTTGCATCTCTCATCACCCAATCTTTCAAAAAAAATTAGCCAAATCTCCAGACCTGGGACCTGCATGACCTTCATCAACACCTATGTGTTGGCTGCCTACAATTTCAGCTTCACTTCCCCTTTGCCAATTCTTTGGCAAGGCTCACCAGCTCCTCTACCTGGTGCTGCATGGAAAGAGGCAACCGAATCTTTTATCCAAGATTCAACTTTATCCAAGAAACCTCCCAGAGCATCCTGTGCAACAACACCTGTAACATCTGCTTCTTCAGTTTCTTCATGCTGATCTGCTACCAACCAACAATATCCTTTTACCTGCTCTTTCTTTGCATCAGACCGTGAGTGACCGTCTGTGCTTTTCAACTCCTCCATTCTTAGCTTACTTTGATCTGCCCTTGCTCTACTCCCACTCGATCAGAAACCCCTGAGAGTGGCCTTTAACCAAACACAACCCTGCTTCCTGCAACCTTAGCTCTGATACCACTTGTTGGTATCAAGCTCAAGAACCTACAACCAATGCTCTGATACCACTTGTCAGGATGCGAAACACTGGAAGCATACAATTGATTACCAAATACCAAGCAACTATAATATGCAGAAATAACCAGATTCACCAAATAACTAGAATTCAGAATAACACAGCATATGAGAGACAATACACCAATTGTATTAATACTTTATAAAGAAAAGAATATAATAAAGAAGATGCCACTTCTTCTCCACCACCTCTTCAGAGGCTCGCTACACCTCAAGTGAACAGTAATTCTTCTCCCCAAAGCTCTCCCTCTTAGGTCCCAACACCCAACTCAAATACGGAGTTGGTGTTCAC
Organism: Torreya grandis; assembly: GCA_037957365.1. Classification (NCBI taxonomy): domain Eukaryota; kingdom Viridiplantae; phylum Streptophyta; class Pinopsida; order Cupressales; family Taxaceae; genus Torreya; species Torreya grandis. The sequence continues at coordinate 1,774,596 of JARHVA010003363.1, forward strand.
CTCCCGTGCTCCACGCACACCACAAGTGCTCTACGCACTCCACAAGTACTCCACGTACTCAACAAGTACTCAAGGTACTTCAAGTAGATCTCCCATGAATCTGCAACAACCTGCAATTCAACAGACCATACTTATGGAAGGAACTCCCTTGCCTTCCTCTCTTGCTCTATCCGAGTACACACCTGTACTCCAAGTAGATTCTGCCTGATACTGCTCCCTATTGTGTTGCTGTCTATATGATCTTGCACACCTACAAATCAAACAACGGTTCTGCTCACCTTTGAACCTTGACCTTGCACACACATACACCTGCAGATCAACGATCTTACTTACCATGTAGATCTCCTATATAGGCCATGCAACTGTGACCAAGATCTTACACTCCTGAAGAATCTAGCTGACTCTCCAAACCAGCACCAACATGCCTGATCCTGCTGTGGAACTAGGAGGAACACCCTTGCTCACCTCACACACAGAAGGAGCAAACTTTGCTCAACTCAAACTAGCCCACTTTTCCAATACAACCATGAGTCTATTATATAGATCTCATCCAAACAATAATTAGATCCACAGCTATGAGTCTAAAATTAGCACTCATCATGAAAACACTTGGTTCGTCAACCAACTGCCCATAATTAACTCGCAGTCGAACCACACAGGTAACCGATGCCAGTCCTTGTCCGCCTGGGGGTCGCTGACGCTGGTCGATCTCTGACCGATGTCGGTTGCCTTCCTGCCCTATCCTGCTGACGTCGATTGGCCTGACCGACGCCGGTGTCTCTGACACTCAGCAACTCTCCTGCAACCTCCTCCGTGTCTGCATCAGTGAAGCTTTTAGCTCCACAACCTAACAATCTCCCACTTGGAGATAAACAATTGCACTGTACTTGTACCTGTACCTCGTCTAATCTATTTCCTAGTTTGTATCCCTCTTCAAGCTCCCACCTGAAGACAACCCACCACACATCCCGTGGTGTACCACCTGTCATCCGAGTACCCTGCCACATCTGAACCTACAACACCTGTAGTGAAGTCTTGACCCTTCATAGCAACACCTACTGCCGGTCCCTCTCAAAAACCTGAGAACCCACTTCCCTGAATTGGCTCCTAACTCTGACAGCTCCCACTGCATGGGAATACTCAGGTCTATACCAGACCTCATGTGATTTTAGACACTATACCTGTCCAGCCCTTAGTGTGCTCCAGCTCTGCATCCCAAACCTTGCCAACACCTGATTCACATCAGCTCCCATCCGAGACAAAATCAACCTGTGATCTCCATGACTCCCATGTCAAAGAATTCTACTGCTCCAAACTCCTCATGACATGCCACTGAACTAATCTTACTCTTAGCTCAGCAAAACCCTGTATGTACACCCCTACTAGCTAGCATACTATCCACATATAGCAACAGAATGATGTCATGACTCATCATCCACCTGGTAAGACAAACCACAGTAGTTACCTGACACTGACTGAAGCCATGCTTCATCCTCCACCTGTCAAAACCTGTACCACTGTCCTGCAGCTCCTCAAGACCATATGCCCTGGTCTTTCGTCTCACATATCCATTCTCTCTATTCTTCTACTAAGGAATCCATTCATCTCTGTGCTTTCATCCAGCTGGCAAACCTACCAAAACTCTTGTTTGGTTCTGCATCATATCCCTGCCTAGCTCCCACCTGTTTCCTGGATCCTTCCTGCTCTACAATCAGCAACAAGTATGAAGAAGAGGAACACAAATTTGAGGGCCTACTTACACCTTCAGTCTTTCGTATGGGTGTTTGAGACTCCTTGACAGCATGCTGTCCACCAAAAAATCTGTTACAGTGACCGACCTCGGCCACCCCACAGTCTACATCCGACTGACGTCAGTTCTCATGCGTGTGTCCCTAACTACCAACCTGCCAGTGCTGGTGTCCCTATTGCCGACGTCGGTCCTCCTGACCGACATCGGTCTTACATACCGCCGACGTCGGTCCCATGACCGACGTCGGTCTTACCCTGCCTGACACTGTCAGCTTCGGTCTGCACATGACCGACATCAGCACCTATCTGTTCGATGCTGATTCCTCCTGACCGACGCCGGTACATGTGTTCGCCTGTGAGTGATGACTTTTTACCCGCGAGCTTCTTTGAATCAAAACCCAGGTCCAAACTGCTCTGCTCAGAAGTATCCAGCACCATCCACTGATATCTCTCTGCCATCTCCTCCAAGAACACCAAGGCTTTCCAGTTCTTAAGCATGTCAAATATATCTGTCTTTCGCTTAAGAACGTGCATCTCCTTCCTGCTCATGTGACCAAGCCTACGAAGCCACGTCTCCGCAACAGAAGAAGAATCAGTAATATAAACAAGTAGATAAAGTATACCTATTTTCTTACCACCAGCTAATTCAAGTGCTACCACTGTGAGAGTTCTTGTGCATCTCTCATCACCCAATCTTTCAAAAGAAATTAGCCAAATCTCCAGACCTGGGACCTGCATGACCTTCATCAACACCTATGTGTTGGCCGCCTGCAATTTCAGCTTCACTTCCCCTTTGCCAATTCTTTGGCAAGGCTCACCAGCTCCACTACCTGGGGCTGCATGGAAAGAGGCAACCGAATCTTTTATCCAAGATTCAACTTTATCCAAGAAACCTCCCAGAGCATCTTGTGCAACAACACCTGCAACATCTGCTTCTTCAGTTTCTTTATGCTGATCTGCTACCAACCAACAATATCCTTTTACCTGCTCTTTCGTTCCATCAGACCGTGAGTGACCGTCTGTGCTTTTTAACTCCTCCATTCTTAGCTTACTTTGATCTGCCATTGCTCTACTCCCACTCGATCAGAAACCCCTGAGAGTGACCTGTAACCAAACACAACCCTGCTTCCTGCAACCTTAGCTCTGATACCACTTGTTGGTATCAAGCTCAAGAACCTACAACCAATGCTCTGATACCACTTGTCAGGATGCGAAACACCAGAAGCATACAATTGATTACCAAATACTAAGCAACTATAATATGCGGAAATAACCAGATTCACCAAATAACTAGAATTCAAAATAACACAGCATATGAGAGACAATACACCAATTGTATTAATACTTTATACAGAAAAGAATACAATAAAGAAGATGCCACTTCTTCTCCACCACCTCTTCAGAGGCTCGCTACACCTCAAGTGAACAGTAATTCTTCTCCCCAAAGCTCTCCCTCTCAGGTCCCAACACCCAACTCAAATACAGAGTTGGTGTTCACCTCCTGTGCTCCACGCACACCACAAGTGCTCCACGCACTCCACAAGTACTCCACGTACTCAACAAGTACTCAAGGTACTTCAAGTAGATCTCCCATGAATCTGCAACAACCTGCAATTCAACAGACCATACTTATGGAAGGAACTCCCTTGCCTTTCTCTCTTGCTCTATCCGAGTACACACCTGTACTCCAAGTAGATCCTGCCTGATACTACTCCCTGTTGTGTTGCTGTCTATATGATCTTGCACACCTGCAAATCAAACAACGGTTCTGCTCACCTGTGAACCTTGACCTTGCACACACATACACCTGCAGATCAACGATCTTACTTACCATGTAGATCTCCTATATAGGCCATGCAGCTGTGACCAAGATCCTACACTCCTGAAGAATCTAGCTGATTCTCCAAACCAGCACCAACACGCCTGGTACTGCTATGGAACTAGGAGGAGCACCCTTGCTCACCTCACACACAAAAGGAGCAAACTTTGCTCAACTCAAACTAGCCCACATTTCCAATACAACCATGAGTCTATTATATAGATCTCATCCAAACAATAATTAGACATCTAATTACAATAATTAGATCCCCAGCTATGAGTCTAAAATTAGCACTCATCATGCAAACACTTGGTTCGTCAACCAACGGCCCGTAATTAACTCGCAGTCAAACCACACAGGTGACCGACGCCGGTCCCTGTCCGCCTAGGGGTCGCTGACACCAGCCGATCTCTAACCAACGTCGGTTGCCTTCCTACCCTATCCTGCCGATGTCAATTGGCCTGACCGACGCCGGTGTCTCTGACACTCAGAAACTCTCCTGCAACCTCCTCCGTGTCTGCATCAATGAAGTTTTTAGCTCCACAACCTAACAATCTCCCGCTTGGAGATAAACAACTGCACTATACCTGTACCTGTACCCCATCTAATCTGTTTACTGGTTTGTATCCCTCTTCAAGCTCCCACCTGTAGACAACCCACCACACATCCCGTGGTGTACCACTTGTCATCCGAGTACCCTGCCACATCTGAACCTACAACACCTGTAGTGAAGTCCTGACCCTGCATAGCAACACCTGCTATCGGTCCCTCTCAAAAACCTGAGAACCCACTTCCCTGAATTGGCTCCTAACTCTGACAGCTCCCACTACATGGGAATACTCAGGTCTATACCAGACCTCATGTGATTTCAGACACTGTACCTGTCCAGCCCTTAGTGTGCTCCAGCTCTGCATCCTGAACCTCGCCAACACCTGATTCACATCAGCTCCAATCCGAGACAAAATCAACCTGTGATCTCCATGCCTCCCATATCAAAGAATTTCACTGCTCCAAACTCCTCATGACATGCCACTGAACTAATCTTACCCTTAGCTCAGCAAAACCCTATATGTACACCCCTGCTAGCTAGCATACTATCCACATACAGCAATAGAATGATGTCATGACTCATCATCCACCTGGTAAGACAAACCACAGTAGTTACCTGACCTTGACTGAAGCCATGCTTCGTCCTCCACCTGTCAAAACCTGTACCACTGTCCTGCAGCTCCTCAAGACCATATGCCCTGGTCTTTTGTCTCACATATCCGTTCTCTCTATTCTTCTACTAAGGAATCCATTCGTCTCTATGCTTTCATCCAGCTAGAAAACCTACCAAAACTCCCGTTTGGTTCTGCATCATATCCCTGCCTAGCTCCCACCTGTTTCCTGGATCCTTCCTGCTCTACAATCAACAACAAGTATGAAGAAGAGGAACACGAATTTGAGGGCCTACTTACGCCTTCAGTCCTCTGTATGGTTGTTTGAGACTCCTTGACAGCATGCTGTCCACCCAAAATCTGTTACAATGACTGACCTCGGCCACCCCACAGTCTGCATCCGATCGACGTCGATTCCCATGCGTCTGTCCCTGACTACCAACCTGCCAGCGCTGGTGTCCCTGCTGCCGACGTCGGTCCTCCTGACCGACATCGGTCTTACATACTGCCGATGTCGGTCCCATGACCGATGTCGGTCTTACCCTGCCCGACACTGCCGGCTTCAGTCTGCACATGACCGACATCGGCACCTGTCTGTTCGACGCCGGTTTCTCCTGACCGATGCCGGTACCTGTGTTCGCCTATGAGTGTCACTTTTTACCCGTGAGCTTCTTTGAATCAAAACCCATGTCCAAACTGCTCTGCTCAGAAGTATCCAGCACCATCCACTGATTTCTATCCGCCATCTCCTCCAAGAACACCAAGGCTTTTCAGTTCTTAAGCCTATCAAATATATCTGTCTTCCGCTTAAGAACATGCATCTCTTTCCTGCTCATGTGACCAAGCCTACGAAGCCACGTCTCTGTAACAGAAGAAGAATCAGTAATATAAACAAGTAGATAAAGTATACCTGTTTTCTTACCACCAGCTAATTCAAGTGCTACTGCTATGAGAGTTCTTGTGCATCTCTCATCACCCAATCTTTCTAAAGAAATTAGCCAAATCTCCAGACCTGGGACCTGCATGACCTTCATCAACACCTGTGTGTTGGCTGCCTGCAATTTCAGCTTCACTTCCCCTTTGCCAATTCTTTGGCAAGGCTCACCAGCTCCTCTACCTGGGGCTGCATGGAAAGAGGCAACCGAATCTTTTATCCAAGATTCAACTTTATCCAAGAAACCTCCCAGAGCATCCTGTGCAACAACACCTGCAACATCTGCTTCTTCAGTTTCTTCATGCTGATCTGCTACCAACCAACAATATCCTTTTACCTGCTCTTTCTTTCCATCAGACCGTGAGTGACCGTCTGTGCTTTTCAACTCTTCCATTCTTAGCTTACTTTGATCTGCCGTTGCTCTACTCCCACTCGATCAGAAACCCCTGAGAGTGACCTGTAACCAAACACAACCCTGCTTCCTGCAACCTTAGCTCTGATACCACTTGTTGGTATCAAGCTCAAGAACCTACAACCAATGCTCTGATACCACTTGTCAGGATACGAAACACCGGAAGCATACAATTGATTACCAAATACCAAGCAACTATAATATGTGAAAATAACCAGATTCACCAAATAACTAGAATTCAGAATAACACAGCATATGAGAGATAATACACCAATTGTATTAATACTTTATATAGAAAAGAATACAATAAAGAAGATGCCACTTCTTCTCCACCACCTCTTCAGAGGCTCGCTACACCTCAAGTGAACAGTAATTCTTCTCCCCAAAGCTCTCCCTCTCAGGTCCCAACACCCAACTCAAATACAGAGTTGGTGTTCACCTCCCGTACTCCACGCACACCACAAGTGCTCCATGCACTCCACAAGTACTCCACGTACTCAACAAGTACTCAAGGTACTTCAAGTAGATCTCCCATGAATTTGCAACAACCTGCAATTCAACAGACCATACTTATGGAAGGAACTCCCTTGCCTTCCTCTCTTGCTCTATCCGAGTACACACCTGTACTCCAAGTAGATCCTGCCTGATACTGCTCCCTGTTGTGTTGCTGTCTATATGTTCTTGCACACCTGTAAATCAAACAACGGTTTTGCTCACCTGTGAACCTTGACCTTGCACACACATACACCTACAAATCAACGATCTTACTTACCATGTAGATCTCCTATATAGGCCATGCAACTGTGACCAAGATCCTACACTCCTGAAGAATCTAGCTGACTCTCCAAACCAGCACCAACACGCCTGGTACTGCTGTGGAACTAGGAGGAACACCCTTGCTCACCTCACACACAGAAGGAGCAAACTTTGCTCAACTCAAACTAGCCCACTTTTCCAATACAACCATGAGTCTATTATATAGATCTCATCCAAACAATAATTAGACATCTAATTACAATAATTAGATCCGCAGCTATGAGTCTAAAATTAGCATTCATCATGCAAACACTTGGTTCGTCAACCAACTATCCGTAATTAACTCGCAGTCAAACTACACAGGTGACCGACGCCGGTCCCTGTCCGCCTGGGGGTCACCAACGCCGGCCGATCTCTGACCGACGTCGGTTGGCCTGACCGACGCCGGTGTCTCTGACACTCAGCAACTCTCCTGCAACCTCTTCCAAATCAAGGATATATATAAGGATAATTGATCATTTATATTATAAATATGGAAGACAATATTCATCAAATCAATAGTATCATCGACATCCAAAATGGGTAGAAATCACCATCAATGACTCACCTGAACTCTAATCCAGATACTGCATCAAGAGTTTGGACCAAAAGAGAGGTGAGAAACTAAGTTAATCTCACACTGATGAGTTTAGTGTTGATAGCATTGTGTTAAGGTAAACATACCCCAATTTCAAAAAAATGGGGACCCTTGTGTCAAATTGTGAAAATTTGTACCTTAAAATTGAAAATTTACTTGACCAGAGTGTTAGTAGCATGTTTGCACATATTCTTTATTTGAAGATCATCCACACTTGGTTTGGTTGGTGTTGACCAAATTTAAATTCTAATCAAATTGGGTCTACCCATAATATTTTTAACTTTTTAATAAGGTTTCATGTGTCTTATGGGGTCTCATATTGTCCTATATGTCTCACTTGTTTTTCCTCTAGTCCTTGTTGAAGCTCATCCTCTGTGTACTGACCTACTCAACCAGATTCAAAGTTGATAAACCATGGTAAAACTTATTAAAAGTTCCAAATTATTTTTAAAATGTCTTAATATGGTATTTTATATGTTTATAAGTGTCTTCAAGTCATAAATTGTCCACTTGTTTGGTGTCATGTACAAAAAGGGTCATTTAGCCACTTTTCTAGCCTAATTAATGACTTTTACAGATGGTGGAGTTAAAATATTTGTCACCAAAGTGAATTTAAACATGGATGGGGTCAAATTATGTTAGGATAAGTTAGTTTTTAGTTAAAAATTTAGATATATGTATGAAATGGTAGTTTCTCCTTAAAAATAGGCCCCTTTGGGCATTTATACAGACTTATTGAGTTAAATTTTAGCTATAAACGTGGGTGGAGTGACTCTTAACCTCCCCAAATTATTTTACATGATTTTGTTGCAAGTATTTCATCAAAAAATTCATCTATAACTTCTTTTCTTCCATTTTCTCTTGGCAAGCCAAGGAAGGTCAAATTCAAGCACTTAGTATGGGTCATACAAGTAGAGTTGGGAGGAATAATTTTTGGGGTGTATATTTATATAATTTTAATTAAAATTCATAAAAATAACTCTCATATTGGTGTCTCTTCCTTCATTAAAAATCACTTATACCTTAGATAGCTTTTTATGCATGTGCAACCATGAGGGGTCTCCTTTTGAGCCAGTTTCTATTTATTATGTTTGGTTTTGATGGGTTTGCCATTTTTTAATGTTTATAATGACCTATCCATAGGATTTATATTCTCCTTTTTTTTTAAATCTCAAGTTCCTAAGAAATCTTCTTCTAGGCTTGTAGATGTTCCCAAATTGATCCTTTCATACATGCAACTATCTCAGTCACTAGGAAGGAGATTTTCCATGTTGGATGGAGGAATGGGAAGTTTATTCAATATTTTTAACTCATTAATATGCATTTTATGGTGCTAGAACAAGTTTTCAACTCATATAAGTCAAAATAAGGCTCAAATGTATAGTCCTTCCATGACTGTCATCCCTCACAGAGACATCTTCACCTACAGGTGCCATTGAAAGTGTTGTGAAATTAATATCAAGGTGTCCTTGAGGGATATTTTCCTTGTGAAAGGATAATTATTGAATTTTAAATGGTTTTTAAGACTTATTTCAAGATTTTCTTAGTCAATTCCATCATTCCTGCCTATACACAATCTACAGGTTTTTGAAAAGAAAATCAACCTTTGAAGGAAATGTTTTATACTAGGATAGTTCCTTGGTCATGGAGATAATATGTTTTGTCATGCTTGATAATGTTATAAAAATCATCTTTAAAATCCAAATCAATGCACTATCCATATCATCACTCACTACCTATGTGTGGAAATGATCACCTACAGGTGACTTGGCAAAAAGCTTTAAGGCCAATTTGGGGTGCTTAAGCATTTGTTCAAACCAAAATCCTAGCCTATGAATTTGATCATTACACACATAATTGAGGTATCTAATTGAAAAATTGTAATGGAAAACATCATCATGAAAAAGGAGGTTGTGTTCAGGGCTCTTGTCCATAAAAGAGTGAAATAGAGGCCCATAAGGTTTTGGATGACCTTTTTAAGCATTTACCCTAAGTGACCTATTACATCTTGGAGATTACATTCTGTATTCCCTATATATGATAATGCCTATGCCAAGGATTATCTCTTGAATATGAGTGGAGATGGGAGTTTTCAAGGTATAAATATGGCTTCAAACACACTAAAGCTCAGTTAATGTTATTTATAGGTCTAGACCATAATAAGCCTTTTCATCCAAATTGGTAGTACAAGGTCATGTTACATGATGAATTAGTATGGTTATGTTTTGTTAGCATTCATAAAGTGACAATAAACTTAAGGTAAGGATGAATTTGGGTTTTTTTCTTCCATTCACACCTCAGTCTATACCATCATGACAAAACATGCACCTACAACCAATTGCGTGACTGAGATAGGCAGTGACCTATATAGTTATGTCTAGGTGTTTGAAAATAAGAAGATGAAAGTTTAAATTAAATTTTATTTTTGAGCCTAAATGAGGATGCTATTACTTTATCTCAAACCTCATTATCACCTCAATACACACCCACATGCACCTATAGGCAGAGTATCCCATTATAGTCAGCAAATAGTTACTTTGGCAAGAGGTTTGAAGATATAATGACTCTTTCAAGGTGGATATAGGTATAATTAATGATAATTGATATATAGAGGTTATATACAAGTCTAAACACCACATGAACAAGTGAATATAAATCCAAGATCACCTACAAGCATGTACGAACTGAGATAGGTAATGAATTAGAAATAGGTTTTCTTTGTACCAAATGAGACTGTGTTGGTGGAATATGACCTATACAAAGTGAAGGGTGATCTCAAGAGACCCTAAAAATGTTTTAAATCATTTATAAAACCTTTTTTTATGTAAATCAACCTCCAAGCATAATTAAAACATCTCTATCTCAGTCAAAGCATAGGGCCAGTATAGCAAATATGGGGTGTGTGAATGCTCTAGTAAGAATCATATTGTGAAATGATTGAAATAGGAGATGTAACACAATAACCTCATGGACATAATTAAAAGAGACAAAATAAAAAATGACTCCTTTCTCAAATCATTCACAAGCCTATACCCTACATACCCTCACAGTCTTGCACCTAAAAGTTTGTTTAAGGATTTTGAGGATTTGAAGGGTCAAATGATAGAGTTAGAGGCTAAATTTTTGTGGAGATCATCCTTGTGACCTAAATAAGCCTATAAAATATTTATTTTTTTGATATTAATAGGTTAAGTTCCCCCTATTTTATCTTAGATAGGAGGTACCTTACCCCTTGTATAGACCCTAGAACTCCATGGGAACAAGTGAAATAGGTGATCAAAAGACAAGGAGAGATAAAATGAAGGTTTTTAAATCTATATAAAACATAAAACAAGATATAAAATGTTTTTATAAGGTTTGAGGGAAAATAGGGTACACTATACTATAAATGTTGTAGTCACCATGGTAAGTAATGGCAAGCAAATGGGTTGGTAAGGATGGTCATTTTCAGTTTTGACCTTGGATAAGTCTCTTAAGTGATTTAACCATTCTTAGGGGACTATTATAGATATGTTAAATCATGCTAAGAGGTATGGTAAACCATTTTGGAGTCATTAAGCCTAAGTTACAAGTAGATCCTTTGGAAAAGGCCTAGGCCTAGTTTCTAAATAGAAGTCATTTCCATTCCTAGCTCTTGAGGAGATATTCCAATGACTGAGGCATGTTTTAGAGATGCATATACAAGTTTTATATCCTTCATTGGACAAGAGAATCATTATAAAATCAATTCTTGGCCTAAGTACACTTAAAACCCTCATAGAATGAAAGAAATGAGTTTGAAAGGCAACTTTAGATACTTGAAACTTTCATGTCTACATGGGACTTGGAGGTAATTAGATAAGTTTGATAGGGTCCCTATGAATCCCTTAGTGTCATTTTATTATATTTCTAATGTTTGTTCTTTATGAACAAATGTTAAGACACAAAATCACCTCAAAACCCTTGGAAACCCTGTCTTGTGACCCGATGGAAGAAATGACGTTCAAAGTGAATTCAAATGGATAAATTTGACCCTAATATCTAAAGATAAGTTGTTGACAAATTCATGAGGATTATATTCATGGAGATATATTATATGGAATACATATAGGTCAAGAAAACAAAAATTCTTTGATCATTTGTTTTGTTTTGTAGGTCATGAAGATGATCATGGGATACCAATAACTTGGGATGGTATCTTGGTACTTGAACCAACTCCTTATGTCATTTATAGATATTATAAATTCAAACAAGTTTCCTTGATAGGCCTTTCACTTTAACTAGTCTCCAAAGTGACATATTGAAAAGAATGGTAACCTAACTTTGGAGGCCTTTTAAGATGTGTCTGATGAAGCCAACTATATGAAGTGTCCTACCATGTGTCATAAGACCCCTAGTATGGATTAGCTAAGGGAAAAAATAATATTCTAGTGCTAATTTTCAATAAAAACCTATTGGAGAATGATCATGGTTGTAGACGATGATTGGGCTTGTGTAAGAAAATATCCATGATTAATAAAACTTCCAATGCAGGTGGAAGCCTCTTTGTAACTTCCTCTCCTTAGCACACATGAGGTACTTTTCCCTAATTTTATTTGGAATGCTCAAGAAGGCCCATGATGAAGCCAATTTCCAAGAGAGAATGATTAAGAAGATGTTATGCCACATTTGGAGAGGAGGCTTTATTTGGGATGGACACATGTTCACATCAGGTTCTTGATATCTTTTCCACCTCATTTCCATGCATTTGTAACTTCTTTTCTCAAGTTGACACATGTATAAGTGACTCTTTAACTTCATTTTCTCTCTCCCTCTCTCAAACTCTATAAGAGTTGGCATTTTTGGCACTATATGGGATTCTCCACCTAATATGGTGAAGCCTTCCCACTTTTTACTACCTTTGATAAATAATATGACTAATTTGTACCTCATTTCATGGATTCATTCAATGATACACATTTAAATAATAATATAGGGAGCTATCCCTTTCAATCCTAGAGATTCATCTCTCTTATAAGTTCCCCACAACTTAATAGATGATTCAATGTTGCATCAAATTATAGGAGCTTGATATAGCATCCTAGGGTGCATAATTATATGCTAATAGTTATGGCACACCTAGTGGGATAGTTGGTCCTAATTTTTTTCATGTCAAGGTGAATACTAGTCTTGACAAGCCCAAGATTGTATAAGTGTTTTTAATCTAGCATTTGGTGACTCCAAAAGGTCAGAATTTCTAGTTGTAGATCAAGTCCTTCACATTATACTTCATGGTCTTCACTAGATCATCTTCTCATAGATCATTAAATCAAGTCCATTTATGTGAAGCTCCTCTTGAGGAATAAGAGATGGCTAGGAAATATGCTTTCCCAGCCTTCAACACCCAAAATCTAATTAATCTTACTGTATATGATCCTATTCCTCCCAATGCTACCAAAATTCTCCCTAGCTTTAATGGAGAGGGCCCTATTACCCCATCTAAGCACATTAGGGACATTTCAATTTTTTTTAACTTCCACAATATCACTCAAGTTAACATATATATTAGACTACTTGTCATGTCTCTCAAGGGTAAGGAACTTGATTGGTTAGGACATTGGAAGGAGGTTGCATTACTAATTGGGATAACTTTGGAGAGTTGTTGGTGAATAGGTTTGAGAATAAGAGTGACCATACTTCACTAATCCACTATCTGAATGTGATAAAAAGAGGTCCTAATGAATCTATGGGGGGTTTCAATGAAAGGTTTCAAAGGACATGGGATTGCCACCTATCATGAGGCCTCCTTCAAGATTTGTATTCCCCACTTATCTCAAGTCTATTGGCACTAATATAGCTATAATATTGTAGTCAATGGGAGGATTTACTCTACCAAATGCATATTAGATAGCTATTAAATCTAAGAATAGTTTGATATGAGCTAGAAAATTATCCCCTAGAGTTTCTATGCCTTTGTTATCTCATAATTCAGTTGAAACCCCAAGTGTAGCACAAGTTCCCAATGACAATTCCAAGTCTAGAACCACTCCCAAGAAGGTGGATAATTCTATAGACAAAGATGAAATGATTTAGTCATTATAAGTTCAGCTCAAACAAGCTCAATTGCATGTAATTGCTCTACCCAATCCCTAATATTATCCTTCAAAAACTTATATACCTCCACCCCAATACAATTACTAAGGAAGAGGACAAGGTCAATAAGGTTTCAATATCCAACCCAATATCTATAATCCTAATTCCATTCCATCCACAAGGGTTGTTGTTCTAGTCCATACTAACTTAGTTTAAGGAGAGGAACATTTGGATCATTGGGGATAATCTCAAGGTTAGTTTGTGTATGATGGTGGAGGAGGTTTTCAAGCCTTAGTGGCATAAGAAAGATCTACTCCTTGCCTCACATCAAAAAAATAAAATCTCATGCAAAGGGGTACTCATGGAGAGAGTAGCAGTTAAATTATAGGTCTTATGAACTTTCAAAATAAAGATAATTATGTGTTAAACCAAAGTACATCATTTTTAGCCAACATAAGAGCTAAAAAGAGAGATTTTAGAGATGTCCCAGAAGCACATGTGACTCTAATTAATGTTCCTCCAAGGCCACAAGGATTGAATCCTAGTGTAATACCCCCTATTAATCACACTCCTCATCAAAGTCAGAATGTGAACAAGGTTGACAAAACACTTGAAGGATCTCCATTTAGTACTTCATCTCTATTGCCTTCACAACTTGAGAATCAATTGATTATTCCTAAGGCTCTTCAAGAGTTGGAAGATGATGATGCCATAGATGAGTTCCTTGAACATATTGAATATGATACCTCAAGTAGCTAAGATGAAGAGGTTATCATTCATACACCTCTTCATCCTAGTGGATCAGTCTTTGAGCTTGAGGAAAGAGCTAATGACATGGAATAGCAAATAGAGGTTTTAGGAGAACAAGACACTTTCGTTGTTACACAAGAAGAAGTAGACCTTGAGTGGATCGATTAATTTACATGCTCTATGGAAGATGATGATGATCAACTTACCACACAAGATGAAGAAGAGGCACTCATTAGCCAACATGATGTTCCACAAGAAATTGGTAAGAAATTTAATGAAATTCAAGTCTTTTCTATTGATCATGAAGAATTAGAAATTTGGGATGATCTTGAAAAATTTTGATTGAGCTTGAGAAAAGTTTTTAAGAAGATGTTGAAACTAAACATATTGAAATTCATGAAGCACCTCAAAAAGAAGACAAGGTTATAAGGAAGTCCTATTTGAACATGTTTGAAGAGTCTGAAGAGAAAGGTAAACATGGTTCATCTCAAGAAAATCAAATTCATAAGATATATGAAGAATATAAGATATAAAGAGAGGTAGTAAGTTTTGAACAACCTATCCCATGCATTCAACTGCTAAGACCACCAAAGCTTGATGGAGAGCTTAGCTTTCAAAATGAGTAAAATCTTGATGATGAAAATCCACTTACAGTAGAAGTTGAGGTTGAGTGTGAGGATCAAAATGAGTCTAGAATCAATGAAAATCACTTGAACCAAGGGATATGGTTTCCATTCAAAACAACCAAGACGATTATGTTTCCATTGAACACATGT
This sequence comes from Torreya grandis, assembly GCA_037957365.1. Taxonomy (NCBI): domain Eukaryota; kingdom Viridiplantae; phylum Streptophyta; class Pinopsida; order Cupressales; family Taxaceae; genus Torreya; species Torreya grandis. The sequence goes on from JARHVA010003363.1 coordinate 1,789,640, forward strand.
TCTTAGCCGAAGAACTAGATGAAAACAATACAATCATCATGGGAAGTGAGTAAGGTGTTGAACAAACAAGGACAATTCCTAAGTGGAAACCTACACATCTTTATAGTTCACTTAAATAATATGGTATGAAAAACTTTCCTCTTGATCTAGGAGGATCAGTAATTTCTATTTAGTTTGCACATATTAGAGTGTGTTTGTTTCAATTTGTCTTGTGTTTCCTAAGTGCTTCATAGCACAAGTGTGTTTCCTTCCCTTTTTTTGGTATGTGTCTTTAATTTTGTGTGTGTCATTCAACCAATTTTTTTTTCCTTGATTCAAATTTATATTCAATTCAATTTGGCTGCCCATATGCGTGACTCCATGCCCAATGGAAGGACTAGGCAATTGGTCTTAGGCATAGCTAGCATGCCACCCCTAGGAATCACCAAGAATGTTGACCAAATTTGACTTATATTCAAATTGAGTCAAACCATACTATTTTTAACTTTTGAATAAGGTTTCATGTACCCTATGGGGTCTCTTATTGTCCTATATGTCTCACTTGTCTTTCTTCTAGTCCTTGTTGAAGCCCATCCTCCTTATACTAACCTAATCAACCAAATTCAAAGTTGGTCAATCATGGTCAAACTTATTAAAAGTGAGAATTTATTTTAAAAATATCTTAATAGGTTATTTTATATGTTTTTATGTGTCTTCAAGTCATAAATTATCCAATTGTTAGGTTTCATGTATAAAAAGGGTCATTTGGCCACTTTTCTAGCCTAATTAATGACTTGTATGGATGGTGGAGTTACAATATTTTTCACAAAAGTGAATTTAAACATGGAAGTGGTAAAATTATGTCATTATCAGTTATCTAGTAGTTAAAACTTAGTTATATGTAGGAAATGGTAGTTTCTCCTTAAAAATAGGCCCCTTTGGGCACTCGTACGGACTTCTTGAATTCACTTGCAGCTAAAAACATGGGTGAAGTGACTATTCAGATCCTAAAATTATTTTCCATGTTTGGTTTTCAATAATTTAATTAAAAAATTCATCTATAACTTCTTTCCTTCCATTTTCTCTTAGCAAGCCAAGTAAGGTCAAATTCAAGCACTTGGTATAGACCATACAATTAGAGTTGGGAGGAATGATTTTGGGGGTGGATAGTGATATAAGTATAATTATAATTAATAATAATAACTCTTATATTGGTGGCTCCTCCTTCATTAATAATCACTTACACCTCAGATAGCTTTTTATATATGTGCAACCATGAGGGGTCTCCTTTTGAGCTCATTTTTGTTTATTGTGTTTGGTTTTGATGGGTTTTATGTTTTTACATGTTTATAATGACCTCTCCATAGTAAATTTATTCTCATTCTTGTTTTGTAAATCTCAAGTGCCTAAGAAAGCTTCTTATAGGCTTGTAGATGCTCCCAAACTAGTCCTTTCATACTTACAACTATCTTGATCACCAGGGAAGGTATTTTCCACATTGGATTGAGGCACAAGATGTTACTTTAATAGTTTTAATTCATTAATATGTATTTTAGGGTATTTGAACAAGTTTTCAACTCATATAATGTCAAAATAAGGCTCAAATGTATAGTCCTTCCATGATTGTCAACCCTCATGGAGATATCTTCACCTACAAGTGCCATTGAAAGTGTTGTGAAATTTATATCAAGGTTTATTTGATGGATAATGTCATTTTTAAAGGCTAATTATTGAATTTGAAGGGGGTTTGAAGACTTCTTGGAAGCTTTTCTTGTGCAATTCCATCCTTCCTACCTATACATAGTCTACAAGTTTTTGAAAACAAAATCAACCTTTCAAGGAAATGTTTTCTACTGGGATAGTTCCTTGGTCATGGAGATAATATGTTTTGTCATTCTTGAGAATGTTTCAAAACTCATCTTTAAAAGCCAAATCAATGCAATGTCCATATCATCACTCATTGCATGTATGTGGAAATGGTCACCTACATGTGACTTGGCATAAAGCTTTAAGGCCAATTTGGGGTTATTACGCATTTTTTCAAACCATTATTGAAATCCTAGAATGTGAATTTGGTAATTTCACACCTACTTGAGGTGTCTAATTGACAAATTGGAAGGTCAAACATCCTCATGAAAAAGGAGACTATGTTCAGGGCTCTTGTCCCTAAAAGAGTGAAATGGAGGCCCATAAGGTTTTGGATGACCTTTTTAAGAATTTCCCCTAAGTGACCCAGTACATCTTGGATATTGGATCCTATATTCACTATATATGAAAAGTTATATTCCAAGGATGAGCTCTTGAATATGAGTGGAGATGGGAGTTTTCAAGGTCTAAAGATGGCTTCAAACACTTTAAAGCTCAACTAGTGTTATCTATAGGTCTAGACCATAGTAAGCCTTTTAATCCAAATTTTTAGTACAATGGCATGTTTCTTGATGAAATAATATGGTTATCTTTAAGGTATCATTCATAATGTGATATGACACTCAAAGGAAGGATGCATTTGGATTTCTTGCTTCCACTCATGCCTCAGTCTATACCATAACCACAAAACATGCACCTACAACCAATTACATGAATGAGATAGGAAGTGACCTATATGGTTATGTCTAGGTATTTGAAAACAATAAGAGGAAAGTAAAAATTTAATTGGATTTGGGATCCTAAATTAGGATGGTTTTTCTTGATCTCAAACCTCATTATCAGCTCAATACACACCCACAAGCACCTATAAGCAGAGTATCCCATTATAGTTAGTAGACAGTTACTTTGCCATGAGGTTTGAAGATATAATGAATATTTCAAGGTGTATATGGTAAAATTAATGATAAATTACATATTTATTTTCAATACAAGTCTAAACACCACATGACCAAGTGCATATAAAGCCAAGAGCACCTACAGTCATGTATGGACTGAGACAGGTAGTGAGTTGGAAATAGGTTTTCCATGTACCAAATGAGACTGTGTTGGTGGACTATGACCTATAAAAAGTTAAGGGTGATCTCAAGATACCCTCAAAATGTTTTAAAAAACTTTTAAAACCTTATTTTATAGAATTCAACCTCCAAACATAATCAAAATGCCTCTGTCTCAATCAAAGCACGGGGCTAGTATATCAAATATGGGGTGTGTGAATGATCTAGTAAGAATCATATTGTGAAATTATTTAAATAGGAGATGGAAAAAAATCACCTCATGGACATAATTTAAAGATATAAAATCAAAAAGGAATTCTTTCTCAAATCATTCATAATCCTTTACCCTACCTACCCTCACAGTCATGCACCTAAAAGTCTACTTAAGGAATTTTAGGATTTGGAGGGTCAAATGATGGTTTCAGAGGATAATTTTTTTTTGAGAGAATAATTTTGACCTTAATAACCCTTTAAAATAGTTATTTTTGTGATATTAATATGGTAAGTTCCCCCTATTTTGTCTTAGATAGGAGGCACCTTTCCCCTTACATAGACCCTACAACTCCATGGGAATAAATGAAATAGGTGATCAAAAGACAAGGAGAGATAAAATGAAGGTTTTTGAAGTTAGATAACACCTAACACAAGATATAAAATGTCTATAAATTTTTTGAGGTAAAATAGGGTACCCTATACTATAAAGGTTGCAGTCACCATGGTAAGGAATGGTAAGCAAATGACTTGGTAAGGATGGTCATTTTCAGTTTTGACCTTGGATAATTATCCCAAGTGATTTAACCATGATTAGGGGACTATTAAAGATATTTTAAATCTTTTTAAGAGGTATGGTAAATAATTTAGGAGTCATATTAAGCCTAAGTTATAAGCAGATCCTTTGGAGAAGGCATAGGCATATTTGCTAAATAGAAGTCATTTCTATTCCTAGCTCTTGAGGGGATATTCCAATGACTAAGGCATGTTTTAGAGATGTATATAAAGGTGTTTTAACCTTTATTGTACAAGATTATCATCTTAAAATTAATTCTTAGCTTAAGTACACTTAAAACCCTCACAAAATGCAAGGAGTTTGAAAGCCAACTTTAGATGCGTTAAACTTTCATGACCATTTGTATGGGACCTAGAGGTGATTGGAGAAGTTTGAGAGGGTACCTAAGAATCTCTTATTTTAATTTTATTATAGGTCCAATGTATATTATTTATGAATAAATGTTAAGACCCAAAATCACCTCAAAACCCTTGGAAACCTTATCTTGTGACCCGATGGAAGAAATGAGGTTCAAAGTGCATTCAAATCGATAAATTTGACCTTGAGAGATAAAGAGAAGTTTTTGAAAACTTAATGAGGATTACAACCATGTAGATATATTGTACAAAATCCATACAAGTCAAGTAAAAAATAAGTTTCTTTGATAATTTCTTGTGTTTTGCAGGTCTCGTAGATGATCATGGGATACCAATCACTTGGGAGGGTAGCTTGGGACTTGAAACAACTCCCTATGCCATTTTTAGATCTTTTAAATTCCAAAAAGTGTCCCTATTATGCCTTTCACTTTAGCTAGTCTCCAAAGTGACAGTGAAAAGAGTGGTAACCTAAATTTGGAGGCCTTTTAAGATGTGTCTCATGAAGCCAAGTGTATGAATTGTCCTACCATGTGTCATACTACCCCTAGTATGGATCAATTAAGGTAGATAAGAATATTCTAGTGCCAATTGTCAATAAAATACTATTAGAGAATGATCATAGTTGTAGATGATGATTGGGCTTATGTAAGAGAATATCTATGATTAATAAAACTTCCAATGTAGGTGGAGACCTCTTTTCACTCCCTCTCCTTATCACACATGAGACACTTGTCCCTACTTTACTTTGGAATGCTCAAGAAGGCCCATGATGAAGGTAGTTTCCAAGAGAATGATTAAGAAGTTGCTATGCCACATTTGGAGAGGAGGCTTGTTTGGGATGGACACATGTTCAAATCAGTTTCTTGATTTCCTTTACACCTCATTTCCATGCATTTTTAACTCCTTTTCTCAAGTTGACACATTTACAAGTGACTCTTGAACTTCCTTTTATCTCTCCCTCTCTCAAACTCTATAAGGTTTAGCCTTTTTGGCATACTGTATCATTTTACACTTGGTATGGTGAAGCCTTACCACTTTGTACTACCTTTGATAAATAATATGACTAATGTGTACCTCATTTCATGGCTTCATGTAGTGTTGAGTTTAAATTAGTTGATCTAATCAAGTGTAAATGTGTATCACCTTAACTTATTGTCTTTTTTATCTTACCTCATGTAGTTTTGTTCACTATTGTAGGTTGTAGTTGGTGTCATTGATAGCATTTGATGAGTTGGAAAGTGAACTAGTCTTCCTCTTCAATTTCACTATGCTTTACCCTTATATAAAACATTGATGCAATAGGCTCTTATGAGATTAGTGTATGTTCATGTCATCTTATCATATTTGGTACACTATTCAATGTGTGTGTGATTGATCAACTAGTTTGGTGCATCGCCATAGTATTTAGATTCATTTCAGTTCCTTCTAACTCTTTTCATGAACAAGCATTAGATTAGGTAATAAACATTTAAAGGAGAGTCTAGGGAGCTATCCCTTTCAATCCTAGATAGTCATCTCTCTTACAATTTCCCTATAACTTGAGATATGATTCAATGTTTATCAAATTTTAGGAGCTTGATAGAGTATCCTAGGGTACAATATTTGATGCCAAAAATTGGCACATTTGATTAGGATTATGGTTTAATCTTGTCTATATTTGATAATACATTGGATCTCTATATTTTGTAGGTTGTAGGTTTAATGAAGCCTCCCTTGAATATACTATGTCTGGGTTTCATTATTTTATGTTAATTTGTTCTTTTACTAGCCTTTTGTCTATCAAAAATCAAATTAAATCTATGTTTAAGCTTCTTGAAACCCTTGTTCCAATTACCTTAGCTTAGACCATTTGATTTAAATTCAAATTTGGCAGGAACACTTTATACAGGAAGATTTTAAATATGCCATGGACTTAGTTTAATTTTTATACTAAGGTTTATCATGTTTATTAACATGACCAAACCTTAGTCTAAAATTCATACTTGGTCCCTTTTATATCTCGTGGACCTTGGTCCCTTTTATCTACTTGCTTGGTCTAAGTAACACATGGTCCCTTGGTTATAAACTTAGCTTAAAATATTAATCCTAAATTTTTTATTCATGTTTATTAATATGAATAAAAAACCTTAGTATTAATACTTTACCCTAAGTTATATGTAATTCTTGAGCATGACTTAAACATTGTGTTTGTCTACAAGATCAATGACCCATGTTTACTTGGGTAAGGTTAATCTAATAGTACAAGATGGGGTTAATGATCTAGAGGACATTTTTTAACATCCCTAATCCTCCCTAAAATAGCACCATTACATAGGTCTTATTGAGAATTTTATGATGGTATGCAGAACTTAGAAAACAAAGCTCATTTGCTCTAGATATGGTTGGTAAAAGTTTTGGTCAAAGTTGGTAAATTGGTGGTCAATTGATGATGTGGAAATTCTTTAACACATGGAAAAATGGGTTTGCATGCCTTCAATATTTGATGGTCATAAAATGGCCAGCTACGGGGACCATAACTAGTGGAGCCCTCTTTTGTGTCATAAGGGGACTTTACCAATGTGATATATTAGTGTAATTCTATTATTTTCAATTACAATATAGTTTTATATCATATTATCTTGTGTTGACAAGTGGTAGGTGAAGAAGTAGTCCACATGACAATTGTCAAGAGGTCCACATGGAAATTATCGAGGGGTCCACATGGTGAAACCTCAAACCACCACATGGTCGGCCACCATTCACATTCTCCAAATCACAATGTTTGAGTACCAATTCATCCAACCCAACTCAGTAGTACAACCCAACTCAGAAGTACATCCCAACTCAGCATGTCATCCCAGCTTGGTAATGTAACCCAACTTGACAGTGTAACCTAACTTGACATATCAACCCAAATCAAGTGTCAGCTCAATGAAATTAAGCTCATATCCTCATAAACTAGTTCTAAGGTTCTATGCTACCAATACCCAAGTTTTTACATAGTAAAAAAGGGTTGCAAAATGGTTGAAGCCACATCTTTGTATTTAATGGCAGCCTAGTTTAAAAGCTTCCAACTTCCCATAACCCATGAATTTAGGATTTAGAAAATCCACCCACCAAATAAAACAAGAGATGTTTGGGGAGGATAAAACCCCCAACCCCTTAATTACCAATTCAAACTCCTAACTTCTCCACCATTGATAGATAGTTGTAACCTAATGGAAGGATTTTCTATTTAAAGAGGATCTACCCATGGATGGAGGAAGGAGATTCAAACCATTAACCATTAGGGTAAAAGGATAAAGCCCCAACCACTAGGCTAGGCCCATGGATCATTATAAATGTATGCTATGTTGTATTTTGAGAACACAACACAACATAGCTTTGGATTATATAAGCTTTGTAAGGCTTTTCAAGCCACGATTATTTAGAGTTTTTTATAATTCTATGGATATTTTGTAAAGGGTTTATAAGACAATCTTGGAGGCCTTTTAGAGGATTTTTCCAGAGATGTAACTATTTTATTTTGAATTATAAAGGAGTCATTTGGTTGTAAATACTAAATTCCTATGGGAGACATCATGTGATATATTTTATCAAAGTTTTTTATAGTCTAATTGTAAATGAGTTTATTGTTCATTGTAAAGGAAAAAGCCTACAAAACCCTCATGTGTTATTTTATTGGAGTAGCCCATCACTATTATGGAGTTGAGTTGGTGATGAGATATTGACCATTTTGGAAGATTTATTTTTACTCTTTCATGGATAATTATGCCTAAATTATACAGATGATGTGTAGGTGTTGCGGATGAATGGGGGATGAGTTCCTCATCAGATCAAGTCTTTGTATAGTCCAATTTTAGTATTATTATAGATTATTGATCCATGGATGTAATTTTTGTAAAATTATACTTTCATCTATTATGAATGGATCAATTCATGATTGTAGTAAACCTAGAGACATATCCCCTGAAAAGGGTGAACTCAATTATCACTTTGGTGTCAATGTGTCACTATTTTCCACTTTGCTTTTAGGTTTACTTGTAGTATTAAAAGATGAAAGTATAATATTGCAAAAATTACATCCATGGATCTCATGATTGTAGTAAACCTAGAGACATATCCCCTAAAAAGGGTGAACTCCATTATCACTTTGGTGTCAAGGTGTCACTATTTTCCACTTTGCTTTTAGGTTTACTTTCAGTATTAAAAGATGAATGTTTACAATGTAGAATAAATTTAAATAGGGTTATCTATATACTTTATATTGATTTCAAAAGATAATTATCTATTAAAGTATGGGGGTAATTGATATTGATATCCATTTAAAAACTATTTGATTAAATAGCGGGGTCCCTATCAGTTTATGAACCAAATTTTGGTATCAGAGCAGGTTGGTTGTGGTCATGTTTTTGCTTTTGTGCTTCATGTTCTTCTATTTTATTTTATCATGTAGGATTAGATAGTGATATGGATAATTGGAAGATGTTCCAATCTACTAGAAGAAGATAAGCTTCTAATAGCCAAGAGTCCAAAATCACTAATCCTACAAAGATAGTCCTTAAGAGGAGAAAACACACCATCATTAGAGGATGATGAGAGTATCTGCCAAATGATGTTGCAAAGGGATTATTAATTCTTTCTTGGGAATCATCCAAATAAAATGCTAGGCATTTTTAGTGTTGGACATCCAGGAATAACAAGTTTGATCTTGTTATCATACTAGCACTATTTGAGGTAAAAATGGTTTTCTATTCAGGTTAAGTAGATTTTTTGGACTTGTATATTGGTCTACAGTTGTGTACAAGTTATTTTTAGGGTAAACCATAGGTAAAGCCTCAACATCTATTTTAATGAGATATTAGTAGATTGCTTTCATGAAACTTGCTTACAGGTTGATAAAGGTATGGAGATGGATCCAATTAGTATTGGTATTTGACACAATGTTTTGATAATGTTGTTGTGTATCCTACCTATATTCTTATAAATAGTTAGCAACTGAAAAGACCACTTTCCATGGTAAGATATGGAGAATGGAAATATGGATTTTTTTATGAATTTCAACAAGTTTTGTCACTTTAGTTTGGGTATTAATTGGTTGTTTAAAATTTAACCTTTTCTTAGAGAAAGTGTGTAGTTCATAGTTTTGAATGAAGGTAAAACTATTCAAATGATTCTTGTCTATGAGAAAATGGCTATATACACAGTATATTGGTTGTTATCCATGTTTGATTAGATAACCTTGTGTGGCTTGTTGGAAATATAATATACCTTGTTTTGGAATTGTTATAGAACTTATAAAAAAATAAGAGGTTTCATCATTACCTCATACTAAATGAGGTTTGATGTGGTATAGCCTCATATTCGAGTTATGATTTCTTAGATAGTTTTATTTTGCATTCCTACAAGTTTAATAAGCATGTTATTTTTCATCATCAACATTTTTTAGGATTCCTTATTTATCATATAGAGGAATTTTTAACCAATGTTGAAGGCAAAGATATACCACTTGTTACAATAGATTTAGAGTAATCGATCAGTGGGAATAAATTTGAGATAGGTTTATAATTCTTAGTTTGTCTTCTCGTGTTTATGATATTTTCTTACTAATTACTTGAAGGAGATGATGAGTCTAGTAAAGAAGATATATTTAGAAATTATCTAAGTTTAATTCTTGGAGTTTGAAAGGGATTTCATTTTCCCTCTTCATAGAAGTTTATAGAATCTAATTGGTGGTAGCGCTTATGAGAGAAACTGGTATGGGTAAACTTGTGTATCTTTTGCCTCATTATTGAGAGATTGCCCCTATTTAGAAAATAACCCTTTTGTGGAGAAATTGTACCTCATTGTTAGAGATAAGCTGACATTACATAAATAGAGTTACATGTAGTAGGAAATACTTCATGATAGGTTTAGCATGCTTAGTATTTCTTCTTACATTTTTGGTTTTCAAGAACTATTGTGAAATTCTCCAAGATGGATTTTGAGTTTTGTCAACATTTTATGGTATTTTTTGATACTTGGAGTTTCATATCATATTGACTTCAATATCCTTATATTATATTTGCTCTTGTATATATATTGATGCATGTAGGAAGATGTGGATATAAGAGATGCATTGCCCTTAGTTGGAGATTTGACCCCTATTGGGAGATTTTTTCTCCTATGAAAATAAGTACATTCAATTGCTATTGGCTCCTATATATTTCAATTAGTATAAGAAGACTTTTTCAATGAAGATAATTCATTGGAGGTGTACCTTCATTTGTAAACAATTCAAAGATTGTGCCTTTTAGAGGCCAAAAGGACTTTATGCGGAGGTTTGATCTAGAAGTCATTTTTTAATGTCCTTAACCCTCCCTAAACCAACACCATTGCATAGGGTTCATCAAGATATTTTTAATAGTATGTGGAACTTGAAAAATAGAGCTCATTCACTCCAAATATTTTTGTTCAGAGTTGGTCAATTGGTGGTCAACTAATGACATGGCAAGTTTTGAGCGCATGGAAAAATATGTTTATATGCCTCTGGGCTTTAACAGTCATAAAAGGGTTAGCCATAAGGACTGTAACTAGTGGAGCCCACTTTTGTGATGGAAGGGGACTTTGCTACCATGATATATTAGTGTAATTTTAATATTTTCAATTACACTATAGTTTTATATCATATTATGTTGTGTTGAAAAGTGGCAGGTGAAGAAGTAGTCCACATGGAAATTATTGAGAGGTCCACATGGTGGAAGCTCAAGCCACCATATGGCATGCCACCATTCACATTCTCTAAGTCATAATGTTTGAGTACCAACTCATCCAACCCAGATCACTAGTGTAACACAACTCGACAGTGCATCCCAACTCAAGTGTCAGCTCAGTAAGACCAAGCTCATATCCTCCTAAACTGGTTCAAAGGTTCTAAACTAAAAATTCCCAAGTTTAGGAATAGCAAAAAATGGTTGCAATGTGGCTTAAGTCACATATTTGTATTTAATAGTAGCCTATTTTAAAAGTTTCTAGCTTCCCATATCCTATGAATATGGGATTTTAAAAATGCACCCACCATATAAAATAAGAGGTGGTTGGGGAAGATCAAATCCCCAACCCCTCACTTACCAATTCAAACTCCTAATAGCTCCACCATTGATGGATGATTGTAACCAAATGGAGGGAGTTTCTATTTGAAGAGAATCTACCCACGGATGGAAGAAGGAGATTTGAACTGTTAACCATTCAGGTAAAAGGATAAGGGCCTAGCTACTAAGTTAAGCCCATGAATCATTATAAATACATGTTTGTTTCATTTGAATAACACAACACAACATAGGTTTGGATTCTATAAGCTTTCTAAGGAATTTTAATATAAGATATTTAGTGTTTTTTTATAATCCTATGGATATTTTTAAAGGGCTTATAAGACACTCTTAAAGGCCTTTTGGAGGATTATTTCAAAGATGAAATTATTTTATTCTAAATTATAAAGGATTCATTTTGTTGTAAAGGAAAAATGCCTATGGGAGACTTCATGTGATATATCTTATCAAAGTTTTCTATAGTATGATTGTAAATGAGGTAATTTTCTATTATAAAGGTAAACACCTATGGAACCCTCATATATTATTTTATCGGAGTAACCCATCACTATTACGGAGTTGAGTTGGTGATGAGATATTGAATATTTTGGAAGAATTATTTTTAATCTTGCATGGAGAATTATGCCCAAATTTTGGAGATGATGCATAGGTGTTATAGACATATAGGAGATGAGTTCCTAATCAGATCAAGTCTTCATGCACTTTGATTTCAATATTATTGAAAATTATTGATACATGGATGTAAGTTTTGTAAAATTGTACTTTTATCTATTATAAATGGATAGATTCATGGTTTTAATGAACCTAAAGATGTAGCCCCTAAAAAGGGTGATCTTTGTTATCACTTTGGTGTCAATATGTCACTATTTTCCATTCTACTTTTAGTTTTACTTGTAGAATTAAAATATGAATGTTTACAATGAGGAACTAGTTGAAATAGGGTTTTCTATTCACTCTATATTGATTTTAGAATCGGATTAGCTATTTAAGTATGGGAGATAATTGAGATTGATATTTATTTAAAAACTATTTGATTAAATAGGGGGTGGTCCCTATCAGTTTATGGACTAGTTAATAAGTCAAGGATTTTGATCAACGGTGTGTATTCACCCTAGACAAGATCCAATAGTATGAGATCAATATTTAAAAGTAACAGAAGTTCCTTTTTATTATGTTTCTAACTTGGGATAAAACTTTATCAAGTCTTTTATAATTTGTGAGGTCACTTTAATATGTTTTAAATTTAGATTAAGACTTTAGATTAAATCTTGATTCATATTTATTAATAAAAATTAAAACCTTGGTCCAAGACTTTATCTTAAGTTTTATATTATTCCCAAGCTCTAACTTAAATATCTTTCTTGTCCACAGGATCAATGGTCTACACTTGCTCACATGAGGGAGATCTAATAGGGTGTATTAAGTCAATATTTTAATCAAGATCTAGGATAAGTGAGGTGGCGAGAGGTGTCACCATTTCATTAAAATAATATTGAGTAGCTAATGTTGGTCCACATTTTGGATCAAGATCCAACGACATGCATTTACTCATATGAAGATGATCCAATGGTGTGAGATCAACGTAGACTTTTCAATGAAACTCAAAACAAATGTATAGATGACAAGTGGCACAAATACATGCCATAAATTAAATCCTAGGATTCTTTCAAAGATCAATGGTAGGTATTGATTCATACCCACAAGATCTGACGGTGCATAATCAACATTGAAAAGTTAATCCCTAGTCTCAAGTTAAATCTCAAGCATCTTATGTAAGATCAATGGCATGAATTTGCTCAAGCATAGATGATATAATGGTGGATGATCAAAGTGGAATTTTTAACATAGCTCAAAGCAAATGTGGTAATGGCATGTGTCATAACCATAAGAAACATAGCAGAGGTAGCTAATGGTGTTAAACTCCTAGGATTGAGATCTACAAACCACATTGATTTGTGTAAGCTAATTTAATAGTAGGAACTAAGATAGACTATTCAAATGGATAAAAAATAATAAGGAAGTGACATGTGTCCTAATACAACAAATGGTCATATTTCAAACATTAATGAGCAAAATGTCACAGTGACACCACATAGGCAAAAAAGAATAAAACTAAGGATCTTATGGACCCAAAAGGTATAAATAGACAAATATGAATGTAGTCTAAGTCATGAATCTTGTAATTTGATCATAAAGACACCATTAAATCTCCTTGTGAAAATATTTGAATGTAAAACAAACCTTAAAAGTGTAAAAAAGCCCTAATTTATTCATATATACACTGTGACTGAGCCAAGGAGAAATAGATTATTACATGTGCAAATATAATTTGATCTAGAGCTGAATTATAGTCATTAGTGATAAATTTGATAAAATTTATATTAATGGTATCCCAAAAAAGTGTTTTTAAGTAAAATGTCATAGAGTTGGCCCAAGCACAGGTAGAGTAGTTACAGGTAACCCTCAAAGGCCTACAATAAAAGAATAAGAATTTATAAGAATAAGCCATCTTGTTAGTTTTATAAACCATGATCAAAAAAATTGAGACCACCATGGATGATTTTTTAATCTTGTCAAATACCATAAGATCTAAACAAGATGCAACAAATAAGCATGTAACTTTAGCTACATGCCAAGTCAGCTAGTGGCAAGCTTCGAACAACAAAGTAAATGACCTGATCAATGTCCTCATAGATGATCAAATCCTTGGTTTCAAAATAGTAAGCATAGGTCACCTAAACATGGCTATGACTATATTAGTAGACAAGATCAAGGATGTAAGCAAATGGTCCTAGGAGATGGGAGATCTTTCAAATGATCTCAAATAATTATAGGATAGAGCATTACATGCATGGGAAAGCTTAGTCAAGGACCTTACTACACTTGGTCTAGCTAGTCTAATTACAGATGATGAGTTCAAGTAAATAAATTCTCAATTTATGCAAGGGGTAAGAATCCAAAACATATGTAAGACTATTGTTGATAATAATAGGATCATGAATATGATGCTAACTTCAAAGGAAAATATTAATGAAGCCAAAAACATGAAAGAGGCATTAATCAGGGTAGATAAAGACCATAAGATCTTAGCAGGTCAAATGAAGGAGATCTTTATGAAACCAATTGTTGACCTTGAGCTAATTAAGTAGAATCATTATAGAATGAAAATCCTACTACAAAGATAGAAGACTACAATAGAAGGTCCAAAAGTTAGTTGGATTAGGAATATTATTTTCATAGCTTAACATGTATAATATTTTGAAAAGAAAATATTCTTTTTGTAAAGGCACGAGTAATTTGTAAAACACATTTCCTGTAGGTTAGTTCTTTAAGAAGTGTCTAGAGTATTCTATAAATTTATAAGGGATATTTGTCTAGGACACATGTACTATTTTAATTTGTCATGACTGATCGACATACCTCCTTATCACTCTATATAAGGGGTATTGTCAATTGTAAAAGGGGGAGGGAGTTCTTAGAGCCAAAATTACTCTACAAAATTTGATTAATTAATATAAGCAAGGAAGTTTATAAAGTTTGTCCAAATTTTCTTGTGTCTTTTGTTATCTTGGCTTCTTTCTCACTTGTTTATTCTGACTCCTAGATTTGACTAGTTCCTATGAATTATTGGTGTGTACATTTGAATGTAAATATGTTAACTTATGCCAATGCTAGGTTAATTGGAACTTCTTAGGTTCATTTCATTTTATTACTCTTCTTACATTTGGGCTAATGTTATTTTCTAGTAGGGGTAAATCTTTAAAGTGAACCTGGTTCCTATTTGCATTATTTACACATTCCTTAGATGTTTACTTGATGTGTGATAGGATTTGAGCTTATGTTACTACATGTCATACATTGGTTAACTACATGCCTAGATGATATTTGAACTTTGTCGTGATGTTTGGAATGAAGATCAACAACATCTTTTTTTTGCCTTACCTTTCCTATTGGTCCTTTTTTAACTAGATCACTCTAGCTTAATTTTCATTTTAAATATCCATCTTAGATGAGTCTTTAGATTAGTCATTGATCATAATTCACTATTCTTAGCACATAATAATTTATGTTTTGCATAGATCAAATATTTGGACATGGTGGATCCCAACCACCAAACATTATAAATATTATGAAATAGTCCACTGGCTTTGCCTCTATTCTATCAATAGATAAAAAAATTATCATAACTTGTAACCCATGTATTTGATTACTAAAATTCTAAAATGAGAATTATTATCTAACACTCTGGGCACCTATGATACATATTTAGGCATCAACATGAGGAGCTTCATTGGTTCTAGAAGGAGGGCCTTTATTTAGATCTTTATGAATTTATAGAATCTTTGCTAAATTTTGTGTATTCCGATCAAAGATTAGTGCATTCTTTGCATATCTATGTTCCTTTGAGAATAAGGGTGTAAATATCATTGACCTTTATGGTTTCAAACTAGTATTTGGGCTCCCTTTATCTAAAGATCAATATTATTTGAAGATCCATGGATATTCATGCAAAGTTAGTTTAATATTTATGTATTTCTCAAGTTTAAGGTTAGTAATATCAATTTTGTTCAAAGATTGACTGATTCTTCACATATCTAGGTTTATTCTATCTTAGAGGTGTAAATATCCCTCTCATTCATCATTTTATACATATATTTGAGATTATTTAGTTAAAGATAGTCATGTTTTACATGTATTTGTGCAAAATTAGCTCAACATGCAAAATTAATCATTGTTCTTTACAAAGATCAATTTGACGCATCATATTTTAAATAGGTTTCAAAGTAAAAAAGATATAATTTCCAAGGATCAAAGACAAGATTACCTGCTCTCCCTCTATAAATTCAAAAAAATATAGGTTGAATGAGGTGAGAAAAATTTCTCAAGGTCCCAACCTACTTCACCAATTTAAAGTGCTCATGTGTTCAATGTATGTATTGGCTAGGTGGTTATTCAATCAATGTGCCAGGTATAATACATGATCTTCCAAGAAATTCTAAAATATATTTTCCTTATTTTAGTCTTGATGGTGTTGTCATATTTGAAGAATATGTTAAGAACTTTAAGGATACTTTAAGACTCTTAAATTTTGTTAATGAAGATGTAACATGTAGATTATTTCCATTTACTTTCAAAGATGCTACATATGAATGGTTCCTTAACCTTTTAGAAAATTACATAGCTAGCTAGGATGACTTTAAGAGAAGATTTATTGATCAATTTGGTAAAATCATTAGTCCATACATTTTGTATTAGTAATTCATCACTATTAAGAGAGATTCCAATGAGACCATTAGAGCCTTTAACACTAGATTCCAAAAGATGTTTAGTAGAACCATAGCCCTTTATAGTCCTGATGAGGATTTAGCCTTAGAGATTTAAAAGGATGATTTGGATCCCATGACTTATATGTTTCTTAAAAGGTCTATTGGAGTCATAAACACCTTAGCAGTGACTTATGTTAAAGCTATAATAATCAATGATCAAATGCAACCTCAATATTAGCTTTTATATGTTATCCCAAATGTCAACCCCAATTTACTATCACTAAATATCATTCCTAATGCTAATCAGAATGTGACTACATTAAATTAGACACCAATCCTTTACCAATTTCCCTTGAGTCATCCATATCCTATCCAAAACCTAGGGTTTCTGAATGGCACTACTAGTGGACTTCATCCACAAAATAATGAACCCTAATTCCCATAGCCAATAGTAATACCCCAGTTCATAACCCTAAGGGACCAAAACACTCAAATGATGTAATATTAAAAATTGTTCAAAAACTAAGCACTGACTTTCTACAATTGCAAAAAATAAGTAGGAAATATAGGGGAAGATTTTAATAGGTTTAATGGACCTTCAAATAGGTTTCATGATAATAGTGTTAATGGGTCATTTGATAATGTACATAAAATGAATATTTGTGATATAGATATAGTTTATCATTGTAATGTCTTTGAAGCATATCAAAATGAAAAGGATACATCTAAGCCTATATTTAATCATGACAATGTTGTAAGGACATCTAGATTTGCAAGGACATTTATATCCTTCATGAAATGGGTTTTTTATTTTCCATTCAAAGAAGAAAGTGAACATGAAGATGCTCTAGAAGAAGGAATAACTATTCAAGATGAGCAGCCCCATGAACAAGATTGGATACAAGCTACCCTCTTTTCATAAGATAGCTGTGAGGATAATTCATATGAGGAAATTTTTGAAATTGAGGATACCCTTAACGAAGCTGACCAATGGAAACATTTATACCAATATTTTTTGAAATAAATTGAGGCATCCCAAGAAGGCAATGATATTCTAGATATTCCAAAGCAAGATGAGGTGGGTGTCAAAGATATAATCACTGAGAGGCGGGGGGTGAATCAGCTAGTCCAAATAATCCAACTTCAATTCTAATCTTTACAAATACTTAACCAATTACCACAATCATTCATGAATCATTCATATCATTCAAATCAAGAGAGACAATGCAAGATCAATCACATAACACATGACATACATGGGAAACCCTCTTAGGGGAGAAAACCCACTGGAACTTGTAATTGTAATATTATCCTATAATAACAAGATCCAAATTAGACCATATATAAATGATCAAGTAACTACAATCCCTATTTAGTAAGACTACAATCCCATAAGGTGATACCAAACCTATCTAGCTAAGCTACAACAATAATCAAACCTTTTATAAATTTTCACCTTATAAGGGGGATACAACCACCTTAGATGTTGAGCTACCACAATAACACCTATAAGCACACCCACCTCTGAACTAATGTCAACAACATTAGTTGATGGACCTATGATTATAACTCTACACCTTCACTCACACTTAAATATCAAGAGCATAATTATCTCAATAGAATTACGACCAATAGGTCATATAAATAGTCATCAAACTAATCGACTCATCAACTCATCCTTAGGTCACTCTACCCCTCTTCTCTATAAAAAACACACACAAGCCTCTCTCTAATCTCTCTGTAGTCTCTTACACCAAGTCTATATCCCATCATCTTTGGTTTTAGTATGTATAGAGAAAATTTGATAATCACTACCTTGGTCAATCATTAGGCATGCCTTAGCCCTTAAATCATAAATCATATGAAGACATGACTCAATACAATCTTCATAGGTCAACCATAGAATCTATAGGTCACCATTAATGAACTAAACCTTTTAAATAAGGCACTTGTAGTCCTTATATGTCTCATGTGAACCCATTCCCTCTTTCAACACTCTATTGAGAAAAACAAGAACACAAGACCACTTTCAAATACATGGGTGCACTCTTTATATACCTTTCAAAATACTCAAATTATCATAGTCAACTTAGCTCACGTTTGCATATACTCAATCAAGTCAAATATATAACTTATACATAGGAACACCATTACTGAACATACAATCAACTTATTAATCATTGTTCATAGTCAAGATACATTGAACACACCTCCAAAATACACATAGAGAAATATCATGGAGTCTACAACACCCCCCAATAGCTAAGTCATCATGAGACATCAAAACAACATCAATACAAGATCAAATATCCTTCTCGGTTCATTTGAAAAATAAGCATGAACACACAGTCAACTTTTAAGCTCAATATCTTTGACTATACTCACTTCTAGATCTTCAAATTAGGTTCATTAGATGTGACATGGAGTCCTCTTCATCTTTGTTTTTTACAACACCAAAAAATATGACTTAATCAAAATATATGGATGAAATACATAGCTCTTATTTTTATTGTGTTAAATTCAAATATTTGAATTCAAACAATCATAGTTAACCTTTGAACACAATTCTCAAAGATCATGTCCTCTCTCCTCTATCAAACTCACACCATCGATCTTGTCTAAACTTTAATGTATAGGCACCAAATCTCAAGCATTGAACCTCTATCACTTTGATCTCATCTCATGCAATCTTATCATGTTTATTTCACATGATCTATCAATATTTTTGGATCATTCAAGTCCTTACCAATCATCGTGCACTTTCTGATCAATCTGTACAATTTTTCATAAGATGTTAGATCCTTATCCTATACCTTTGATCAGTCATTAAACATTGTGCATCTATGCTCATCTCACTACTTGAATCTTTGGAGAAAACATGCTCCATAAATCTTGCTTGAGCTTTAACACTTTTTAAAATGATTAAGTATGGGGACCCTTTTAATATGCTTGAGTAGCCATTTTTTCACCTCAATAACTTCTTTTACACTTACTCGTATGATCTCAAATTTGGACTAGATGTTCTCTTCATAAATTAAAATCCAACCATGTGACACATATCTCTTGTAGCTATTTCATGTGCAAGATATAATTCCATTAAAGTGACTTCTCAAAATCTTATGTCATAGAGCTGACTATGTCAAAATATCTCTAGGAAACTAACTTTGAGAAAGCATAACTTTTGTTGCACTACAACCACAATCTAAAATTTAACACAAATCAACTATGCTAAAAAATTAACAAACCCATATGATCATGTTTTCTTAAAAATTTCACACATGTAAGATATAACACCATCAAAATTCTCACTCAGCTCTTTTCACCATATTATAAAATTTGCCAAGTATGGGAAAATATAGTCAAAATTCTTGAGAGCCCAACTTTGCACATCTATATCTCTTAAAGCACTAAATCACATGATCTAAAAATTAGAAAAAATAAACTAGGTCCAAAATTAAACAAATCCATAGGATCACTTTCTTCTAAAACATCCACATATTTGAGATCTGACCTCATCAACATGCTTAGTCAGCTCTTTCTGGGCATATTGCGAATTTGGCTAAGTATGGGAAAACATTGAATTCTATCTTAGAAGCCAAATTTGCACCCTCATATATTTGACTATGTTTTGATGCATGACTTGAAATATATAACATAATAACTAGGGACTAATGTGATCACAACCATATGACCAACTCCCCTTGACTCATTCCCATGTGGTAATGGTGACATCATAAAATTACCTACTCAGATTTTATACCACTAGACCCAGAATATCTAGATGAAAACTATGGATTACTAGATGAATTCCACTTATGTAAACAAGCTCTTAAATAATATATAACATATTAGGGACCTCCTTCACATTATATAATAATCTTACTCATCCTTAAACATCTCTAAACATGCCAAAACTAAAGATCAACAAATCCAACATAAAGTACATTAGAACAAACACATTACACACTTTATCATTGTCACTTAGGCTATTAAATAACTTAATCACTAAAAAGGACACCTCCATGAAAGCATAATGAAAATTTTCCAACAATATCCCCATTTTTCATTGATATCAATAACAACATATATATAAATATATAGCTTACCTTCTCTCTCTTCAAGCACTCCCACAACAAGAACTTTTCTACCCTTTTGACATAATGACAAAGTGGGCATGAACTAATATTAATGACCTAGAAAGGATACCAATAGTAGTAGACCATATTATAAATATAGTATAGACTCCCCTTTACCTTGAGCTAGCCTCTTCTTTCCTTGACAACTTCCTCTTGCTCCAATCCAACACTCTCTTCAACCAAGCACTACAACCAATGAAGAAAGAACACACAAAAGAATTGAAATATGATTTAACTCACTAATTAACATCTAAGAGTGAATCCCCATAATAAATCTAATTAATTTCATCTTTTGAGCATCTTCAAATCTCCACACACCATGAAGAACCATCACACATGATAAATAGCCTTCTCTCTCAAGCTACCAAAAGGACCACCAATAAAACTTCATGTCACTCACCAAATAATAAATATTCACTAAACCAACTTGAAAACATACCTTGAATCAAACATACCTCACTCTTTTGGAGAAACCGAGTAAAAGGCACTTTTCTTCAGACGAGGCCTATCTAGCATCCTTTAGCCCTCCCTAAAACTTGCAGAGCCCACACCTTTTAGTAGACACATATTCAAGACTTGAAACTTCATATATAGAATAATATAATATACCCCCTCAAACACATAAATTTTAATCACCGATCTCACCTTATGAAACATATTTCCTTCACAAACCAGTTATCCAGTTAGGCTTCCATAATGAAAAAACTTGAATAATTTGAGAACCACAAACCTTAAAATCTATATGAAGATTTATTCGACCACCCATTTGGCCCATCCAACATATTAAGAAGACTTAGACCTCAAATCATAAGGAAACCCACTTTTCTATTATAGACCAAAACCCTAAAAACTTAAAACAAGTAGGGTCAATAAACCTCCTTCTGGTTAATGCATACTTTTGAAACTACTTACATACCTAGAAACACCCATCACACACTTCTGGACCAAGATTTGAGATTATATACCTTTGGAAACCCATACATCCTATAACCCATTTTAGGCCTGCTTGCCCTTAACCTAAAAACTAATAAAACCTAGAGCACTCTAAAATCTTCAATTGACACATACATACCTTCAAATGTCAAAAACACCTAGAGCACACCAGAAATAAATGCATAGATATTTATAAGCACCAAACCTATCTTGACATTTGTATTAATCTCATTAATCCACTTGGAACCACACATTCTGACTCTATGCTACAACTCCTTCACGAACCTTTGAAACATGCTCATGAACTTATTTCTCCCCCTTAAAAAAAGACATTCTCTAATTGGAATTATTATCTTGAGGACAAAAACATGCTTCTCCATTGAAATGAGTATCTTAAGAAGCATATATGAGACACCTTTTATACCTCAATGCTCTAAAACAAAAAAAAACTCGTCATATTCCATTTCATCCTTACTCATCTAATATTTGTAGTTCTTCTTCTTCTTCTTCTTTGGATTTAGAGAAACAACTACTAAAACATTCTCCTTTTCTTCTATGATTGGATTATCAATACATGGAGACAATATAGATTCATGGCATACCTTTTCATCTTAAGAATCTTCCTTATATCTTGGATTCTTATCACTAGGAACTTATTTAACAATATCAAGATGTTCACTTAGATACATACATACCTCAAAACTAGCTTTAACCAGCACCTTGGTCTTCTCCTTGAGCTTATTCTATTCATTCTCAATATGAGAAAATAATGAGACCTCTTATGTCTCTTTAACTTCTGAAGCATTCTCCACCATAGAAAAAAAAATTACTTATACCCATAGTCTTATCATGACTCACACTTGGCACCTTTGGCTTCCATGTCTTAACTTTCCTTCTTTCTTAAATTCTAGGAGCCTAATTAATATATTTTGTCATGTAGGCCTTTTCTTTCAGAACCTTAGAATGTGACCTCTCTGTTCATAATTGTAGCACATCATACCTTTTTAAAGAAATGTATCTTGCCTTACCTTATTTGGACCAAAATTTTCAATGTGTCTTATCTCATGAAAAACAAAAAAACCTCTCATTTTTGAAGAGGACTCACCTTGTCTAATCTTATATGGAAAATGGTTTACAAAGTGTCCCACAACAAGACAATTAAACCGCTTGAATCTATTCATATATTTTGATTGATGACCTTCATCATAGTCCCATGCAAATTTATTTATAATAGTTCTCTTACACTCTCTAGCCTTATGATCAAATTTATTACACGTATAATAGTAACCATTGAATCTTGCATACCTCATAGCATTTGATTGTCTGATTTTAGTTATCTTTACTTTGTCAGTACATTCATTCCTTGTATGATGATTTGTCTTCAGATTATGATTGTCCTAGTTTACATTAGTCTTCATCTTGTCTTGAGTGACATTATTTTATTCTTCTCCATATACAAGACTAGTTCTATCACTATCATTATTTTTACCACTCAGAATGTTGTCTAGGTCACATGAGCTCTTTTCAAATCTCACAAATGTCTTCACCTCACTAGTTATCTTTTATAACTCATATTTCAAAGAAACATATATTAAACATTCTTTTTCTTTATTTTTTAATCTTGTAGATAGGATTTACAATTGAAAACTAAGATGATCGATCATATCTTCATGTTCCTTAGTTTCTTCACTGAATCTTGCATCAAATTTCTAATTGACAACTGAGATGCTTGATCATATCTTCATGATTCTTGGTGTCTTAATTCAATCTTATCTCAAATACACTTATTTCTCCTCATAGTCTTTAAGCTTATATTTCATCTTCTTATTAATCTTCTTCTCAATCTTCATTTCTTCAAGAGCATTCATCAAAATAGTCTTATAGTTTACCTCGTCTTAATCACATATAAATCACTCCAAGTAGACTCCTTATGATGTGAGCAACTTACTTATCCATGAATAGGGCTTCATCTTCATTAAGACCATTATCTTCCTGATCAAATTCTGAGTCACTATCTTCACTCTCATCTGATGAGTTACAATCTTATTCGGTGTAAAGACTATTCTTGTTCTTGAAGGACCTTTTCTTGTTATTATACTTTTTGAATCCTTTCTTCCTGTATGTCTTCTTTTCATCATCTTGGCCTTCACCATGCTCTTCATCATCTTTATTCTCATGCTTAAAATGGGACTTCTAGAAAAATGTCCTATCTCTCTATAGTTGAAACATTTGAGGGGTAGTTTACCCTTATACTTACCTAAGCTAGTGTTTAATTTTATAGTAATCAAAGGAATTAGTTCATCATCATCAAAATCAGATATGTCATTCTCCTTGGAATTATTACCTTGGAAATTCTTCTTAGGCTTCATCTTTGTCTTGAATTTTATTTCCTTATTTGGTGCCATATCATCATTCTTCCTCATCTCATAGGTAGTAAGTGTGCCATGCAATTGATCTATCTTCAACTGAGAAAGGTTATGTCTCTTTTCTATAGCAGATACTTTCATATCAAACTTGGGGGATAGAGACCTTAAAACCTTTTGAAAAATATTAGTCTCTTTACTATTATCTCCAAGACCTCTGATGATGTTCACAATCTCATCAACTCTCTACAGAAATGATGCCACAATATCTTCTTCATTCATCTTGAGACTTTCAAATTGCCTTCTATGAGTCTATAATTTAGCAATCTTAACCTTTTAATCTCTTTCAAAAATAATCTTCAATTTATCCCATATTTCCTTGGTATAAGTGTAATGAATTACTTTGGTAAAATCAATTTCTATAAGACCATAAGTGATGGCATTCATTGCCTTGGAGTTGTTCTCAAACAACTTCTTATCTACAACACTAGATGGAGGAATAGTAGGAGCAACATAACCAACCAAAACTAATTTCCATACATCAAACCCTAGAGACATAATATATGTATTCATCTTAGAACTCCAAAAGGCATAATTGGATCCATTAAACATTAATTTTTGCTTAGTAAATAAACCACCTTGGACATTCTGACTAGCCATTGTACCTTGGATCACCTTTCAAGATATCAAATCTTTACCAAAGGACCTCTCTCTAATACTAATTGTTATAGTTAAAATCATTAAGGGGGGGTGAATTATTGAACCTAAATAATCCAAATTTAATTATAATATTTACAAATACTTAACTAGTTACCACAAGCATTCATGAAGCATACATATCATTCAAAGTAAGTGAGATAATGCAAGATCAATCACATAACACATGACATATGTAGGAAACTCTCTTGGGGAGAAACCCCACTGGAACCTGAAATTGGAATATTGTCTTCTAATAACAAGATATAATTTAGACCATCTATAAATGATCAAAAAACTATAATCCCTATTTAGTAAGACTATAATCCCATGAGGTGATACCACACCTGTCTAGCTAAGATTCAACAACAACCAAACCTTTTAGCAGGTTTCACCTTATAAGGAGGTTGTAACCACCTTAGATGTTGAGTTTCCACAATAGCACTTATAATCACATCCACCTCTGAACTGATGTCAATAATACCTGATGATGGACCTTTGATTATCACTCTACACCTTCGCTCATACTCAAATAGCAAGAGCACAATTCTCTCAATAGAATTATGACCAATAGGTCATACAAATAATCCTCAAATTGATATTCTCATAAACTCATTCTTAGGTCACTCTACTCCTCCTTCACTCCATAAAACACACTTACATTCCTCTCTCCAATCACTCCTTAGTCTCTCACACCTAGTCTAGAACCCATCATCTTTGGATCCACTATTTATAGAGAAATATTGATAATCACTACCTTGGTAAGCCATTAGGCATGCCTTATCCCTTTAGTCATATATCATACAAAGATATATCTCAATACAATCTTCATAGGTCATCCATAGCATCTATAGGTCACCCGTAAGGAACTACACCTTTTAAATAAGGCACTTACAACCCTTATAGGTCTCATGTGAACCCATTCCTTCTTTTAACACTCCATTGAGAAAAATAAGAATTTAAGACTACTTTAAAATACATTAGTACACTCTTTATATCCCCTTTGAAATCATCAAATTATCATAGTCAACTTAGCTCACCTTTGTGTATACTTAATCAACTCAAATAGAGACCTTATACATAAGAAGACTATTATCAAACATATAGTCAATTTATTAAGCATTGTTCATAGTCAAGATAAATTGAACACTACCTCCAAAATACACATAGATCAACCTCATAGATTTTACAACACTTCCCAATAGCTAATTCATCATGAGACATCAAAATAACATCAATACAAGCTTGAATATCCTTCTCAAGTCACTTTCAAAACAAGCAGAAACACACAATGAAATTTTAATCTTAATATATTTTACTATACTCACTTTATATATTCAAATCAGGTTCATTAGATGCACCATGGAGTCCTCTTCATATTTTATTTTATTAACACCAACAAATTAGACCTCTATCAAAATATATGGGTAAAATATAGAGCTCTAATTTTTCCTATGTTAAATTCAAATATTTGAATTCAAATGATCATAGTTAACCTTCAAACACAATGCTTGAATCTTGTGTCCTCTCTACTTAGATATAACTTGCACCATCAATATTATACAAACTTTAATGCATATGTGCCAAAACTCAAGCATTAAAACTTTGTCACTTTGACCTCATCTCGTAAAATCTTATCATTTTGATTTATTTCACTCCATTGATATTAATGGATAATTAAAGTCCTTACCAAGAACCATGCACCATTCAATCAATTTGTATGACCTCTTGAGAGTTGTTAGATCTTTATCATGTACCTTTGTTTATTTGTTAAACATTATGCATCTATGCTCATCTCACTACTTCCCGACTCTTTGGAGTAAATGTGCTCTATCAATATTTCTTGAGCTTTAACACTTTTACAAATGACTATGGGGACCCTTTAAATATGCTTGAGTAGCCATTTTTTACCTCAATAACTTCTACACTTACTCATATGATCTCAAAGTTGGACTAGATGATCTCCAAGTTGGACCAGATGATCTCCTCATAAAGGAGAATCCAACCATGTGATAGATATCTTCTAAATCTCTTGTGCATGTGATATATAGCACCATTAAAGTGCCTTCTCAAACTATTCTATCACAAATCCAACTATGTCAAAATATGTATGGGAGACCAACTTTGAGTAAGCATAACTTTTGTCATGCTATAGTGCATGATCTAAAATTTAGCATAAATAAACTATAATAAAAATTAAACAAACCCATATGATTATATTTTATTGAAACCTTCACATGTGTAATATATAACACCATAAAAATGATCACTTGATTATTTTTCCCATATTGTAAAATTGGCTATGGGAAAACATAGTAAAAATCCTTGGGAGCCTAACTTTGCACATTTATATCTCTTGATGTGCTACATTGCATGATCTAAAAATTATCAAAAATAAACTAGGTAAAAAAATAAACAACCCCATATGATCACCTTCTTTTGAAACATCCACATGTGTAAGATCTAACATCATCAACATGCTTACTCAGTTCTTTCTAGTCATATTGCAAATTTGACTAGGTATGGGAAAATAGTGAATTTTGTCTTAGAAGCCAACTTTATACCCTCATATATTTGAATACACTTTGAAACATGACTTTATATCTATCATATAATAACTAGGGATAATGTGATCAAAACCATATGACCAACTCCCCTTGACTCATTCCCTCTTGGAAATAGTGATGTCATCAAATTGCCTACTCAGATTTTCTACCACTGGGCCCAAAATGTCTAGATGAAAACTATGGACTAACATATGAAATATACTTATAAACACAAGCTATTAAAGCATATATAAAATATTAGGGACCTATTACACATGCTCCAATCACCATACTCATCCCTGAACATCTCTAAACATGATAAAATTGAAGATCAACTAAGCCAACATAAAGCACATTAGAATAAGCACATTGTACACTTTGTCATTATCACTTAGGATATCAAAGCACTTCATCCACTCAATAGGACACCTCCATGACATCATCATGACAAATATATAATATTGAAACTTGATTGGATAGAATAGATACCATTCTACATAGAAGATGAAGATGAAACAAGTGAAACAGATTAGGAATTTTCATATGACTCCATCAAAAGGTTAGGAACTTGGGATCAACTAGTTTCTAATGGTAAGATCCTAGATGAGTTTCACTCAGTTGATTAGGATGAAGAGGCCTCTTGGGATGATTTGGAAGGTTTTTTTGTAAATATTGATAGTCCATTTCCACCTAAAGAACCTAATGAAGACATTAGTTTAAGAATTCTAGATGAGCTACCATTATTGAAGGTAGATGACATAAGCCACTATCAATCTATAGATGAAACAAAATTATCACTCTTGATACAAGATAAAATAATTTGGGAGGAATATAACTAGGTTTTGGATCCATATCTTCAATCCATGTGCTTGAGAATAGATGTGGGAAACCAAAATTACATCATATAGAAGACACAAGCATATAAGCTCTCTTATCCACAAGAAGAGGCCATTAAATAAAAACATTCATGTTTCAAGTATTTTTAGTATACTAAATAACTTCCCATTTGATCTTTGAGGTAGGTTCTTTATGTATTTAGTTTAGTGTTGAGTGTGTAGCCCTTTGAGGCTTTTGCATGACCTTAGGGGAATACTTTGGGGACCTAGAGAGCTCCACAAATGTGGGAAGCACATTTTTCCCCACTCCACCTTTTATAGAACCTTGCTCCACATGTGAGTGGAATATTCCTAGTATATTTCTAATTTCTATTTTTCCATATTTTATGGAGTTAGTTATTAGTTGTCTATTTTTCATGATGACTTCCCTATTATGTGGGAGTTGGTTATTCCTTGGAAAATATGTTGCCTTACTTGTTGCAAGGAGTTGGTCATGATCACATGGTGTTGGAAAATTTTCCCTTGAAATGTGGAGACCCAATATTGGCATGTTCCTTCATGGATGAACTTACTTAGGTGGATGTTTGTCATATGTTGGATAAAGCTTATCTTGGATAAGCATTGAACATTTCTCATATTTTTGTGTTTTTTCTTTCATTTACTATATATATAGGGTGTGGTGTGGTCTTTAGAGGTTGATAGTTTATTTTTAGGGTGTGGATTTGAGAATTATAGTCAAAGTGTAGATGTTTTTTTGTAAAGTGAAGGTGTTTATTGCAAGTGTGGTCTAGTATCCTATGAGATATAGCATTTGAAATTGAAAGTGAAAGTGTAGCATTTATTTTTGCATCATTTTATACAGTATTTTTCTCTATCTCTTTAAGAGTTTATTTTATTATTGTGTTTTAATTTTATTTTATATTGAGAACTTTCTTGGTGGATGTAGCCCACATTGGGTGAACCACATTAGATCTATGTTGTGTGATTGATTCTTGTTCTCTTCATTTTAATACTTTCATTATATCTATGATTTGAGGAATGTTTCCATGATGCATGTTATTTCATAGGTGAGATCTAATTTATGGTTATCTTAAATCTAGTTTACAAAGTTTTAAATTCCTAACAACTAGTATCAGAGCCACTGGTTATGTTTTGCTAAAGTGGTAAATCACAAAAAGGTTATTAACTTGAGTAGGAGATATGGGAGAAAATATTAGATTAAAACTTTAGAATTTGGATGGTAATAATTTTGGTTTATGTAAAATT
This sequence comes from Torreya grandis, assembly GCA_037957365.1. NCBI lineage: Eukaryota > Viridiplantae > Streptophyta > Pinopsida > Cupressales > Taxaceae > Torreya > Torreya grandis. The sequence continues at coordinate 1,818,793 of JARHVA010003363.1, forward strand.
TAAATGAAGGATTACCTATATCAAAAGGAGATATATCTCTCCTTGGAAGGGAAAGTACAACAATCTATAATTATGAGTGATTAAGATTGGTCTTACTTGATAAGAAGGCATTGAAAGCCATACGGTTATGCCTTGCATCTTCTATTGCACTCAATATTTATGATGAGAAAACCACGAAATATCTCATGGATAAACTTGGAAAGTTATATGAAAAACCCTCTACTTCTAATAAATAAGAATATATTATTTAACATGAAAATGTCTAAGAATGGTTTAATAAATAATCATTTAAATGATTTTAATATGGTTATAAGTATGCTCACTTTAGTTGGAGTCAAGTTTGATGATTAATTTAGAGCTTTTCTAATTTTATTTTCTTTACCTGATAGTTGGGATAGTTTGGTTATGGTTGTGAGTAATACAGTCCCTGCCAAGGGAAGCTTGAATTTTGAGGATGTTGTAGGTATGATCCTTGGCAAGGAGATGCAATGGAAAATAATTGGTAAATCATCCTTAGGTAATGATTTATTAATTGATACTAGATGGAGGCAAAATTACAAGACAAAAAATAATCATGGAAAGTCAAAAGATAGATCTAAATCCAAATCTAGATCTAAGATGATATATTGGCATTGTGGGAAGAGTGGATACTCAAAGAAGGATTGTTGGTCACTTCAGGATAAGAATGCCAATAAAGAGGAAATGAATGAGGTAAATTTGACATTAGGTAAATCATTTCAAGATGCATTAATTTTTTCTATGAATATTTTTTCTTAGTCTTGGGTATTAGATTCAAGGGCTTCTTTTCATGCCACCCCACATAGGCATTATTTTACTAATTATGTTCAAGAGAATTTATGACATGTTTATCTTGGTGATGATGAACCATGTGAGATATTAGGGAAAGGTTGTTTTCAAGTTAAGATTCATAATGGGAACACATGGATCCTTAAGGATGTCATACATGTGCCTATGTTAAGATGGAATTTGGTTTCAATGGGGCAAATGGGTAGTGAGGGATGTTCAATATTGTTTACTGTAGATTCTTAAAAAGTTACCAAATATGCTCTTGTTATTTTGAGAGGTAAAAAATTTGGTACTTTATATTTAACTATTAGTGTTGATTCTATTGATTTAGTTGATGTTTATAAAGATGTAACTATGTGGCACTATAGGCTTGGTCATATGAGCCATAAGGGCATGCAAATCTTAAAAGATAAGTTGCCTAGATTGAAAGATCTAGATCTAGAATTTTTTGAGAATTATGTGTATAGGAAATATAAGTGGGTTAAGTTCCTAAAGGTTGGACCTATAAAGAAATATCACAAGTTAGATATGGTACACTTAGATGTATGGGGACTAATCTAGGTATCTTTTATTGGTGGATCCAATTATTATGTCACTTTTATTGATGATGCAACTAGGAAAGCTTGGGTTTATTACATTAAAAATAAATCTAATGTATTTGAAACTTTTAATAAGTGGAAAGCCTTGGTTGAGAATGAAATAGGTCAAGTTAAAATGTCTCAAATCAGATAATGGAGGTGAGTATTATAGTAATGTTTTCTTTGATTATTGTTCTAAAAATGGAATCCATAGGCAAAGGATGGTTCTAAGAACTCCATAGTAGAATGGTGTATTTGAAAGGATGAATAGAAAAATAATGAAATATGCTAGGAGAATGAGGTTACATTTAGGGTTGTCTTTATAGTTTTGGGTAGCAGTAGTTAACATGGTAGTAGATCTAATTAAAAAATGACCTTTTATGCCTTTGGATGGAGGCATTCTTGAACAAGATTGGTCTGGTAAGAATGTTTATTTTTTTCTTAGAGTCTTTAGATGTGAGTATATATCTCTAATTAAGAAAGAGAATAGGACCAAGGTAGTGTCTAAATCAAAGAAATGCACATTTATTGGTTATGGTGAGGATGACTTTGTCTTTTTTTTATGGAGCATTAAATATAGGAAAATATTTCAGTCTAGAGATGTAGTATTTAATGAAAAATTCATTCATAAGGATCAATTATAGGAATAAGATCAAGAATAGAAAGAGTAAATAGTATTGGATGACATTTTGGATGGTAAAGTACAAAGGATTTAGTTTAGGAACTTTCTACACAAGGACCCCAAACTCCTATGGTAGGAAGATCTTATAGGGTAAGAAGATCACCTAAACATTTTTCTCATTCTTTGAATTATTTATTACTCACTAACAATAGAGAGCTAGAGTGTTATGAGGAAGAAATGAAATTAGATTCCAAGTTGAAGTAGGATCAAGCCATGGATGAAGAGCATAGATATCTCACGGAGAACCAAACATGGGATTTGGTAAGGCTACCCAAGGGAAAGAGTGCATTGCCAAACAAGTGGATCTTTAGAAAAAATGAAGAGAATGAAGGGAGAAAAAGGTATAAGGTGAGGATGGTGGTAAAAAGGTTTTCACAAAAATTAGATTTGATTTTGATGAGATTTTCTCTCCTATTGTAAAAATGACTTCTATTAGGATTGTTCTTGGTTTAGTTACAATTGAGTATTTGCACTTAGAATAGCTAGATGTGAAAACTACTTTTCTTCATGTTAATTCAGATGAAGAGTTGTATATGAAGTAGCCATAGGGTTATGAGGTCAAAGGGAAGGAGAAATATGTGTGCATACTAAAGAAGAGATTTTATGTTTTAAAACAAGATTCATGACAATGGTATAAGAAATTTTATTGTTTAATGTTGGAACAAGAATATCAAAGGTGTCATTCTGACCACTGCATGTACATCACACATTTTGATGATGGTTCCTTTATTATACTATGTTTGTATGTCAATGGCATGTTAGTTGTAGGAAAGAACATAAAACATATTCATATTCATATTCTCAAGAAAAAACTTAGTGACTCCTTTTTTATGAAAGATTTGGGTGCTATAAATCAAATACTTGGTATGATGATTTCTCGTGATAGGAAGGAGAGAAAGATGATCTTATCCCAATTAGAGTATTTGAAGAAAGTCTTGGAAAGGTTTATCATGTTGGATGCTTAATATATTGGTGTTCCTTTGATAGGCCACTTTAGATTATCAAAAGAGAAGTGTTTTAAGATGGAAGTTGATAATATTAAGATGTCTAAGGTACCTTACTCATTTTTAGTTGGTATCTTGATGTATACCATGGTTTTTAATAGGTTGGATATTGACCAAGTAGTGAGAATTGTGAGTAGGTATATGAGTGATCTAGGTTATGAGCATTGGCAAGTAGTTAAATGTATTCTTTGGTATTTGAGAGGAACCATGGATTTTTTATTATGCTATGGTGGATTAGATATTACTTTACATGTTTATGTGGACTTGGATGTGGTAGGGGATATTGATAGTAGGAGAAGTATGACATGTCATATATTTAATGTTGTAGATACATCGGTTAGTTAGATTTCTAGGATATAGAAGGTTATGGCTTTGTCAACCACAAAGATAGAGTATGTTTCTACCAAAGAGGCTGATCAAGAGATGATTTGGTTACAAGATTTTTTTTGAGAGTTAGGGCATGAGAAAGAAGTTGAGAGACTACACAGTGATAGTCAAAGTGTTATTCATTTGGAAGAGAACTCCTCTTTTCACTCGAGGGTGAAACATATTCAGTTACATTATCACTTCATCAGAAAAACTTTGGAGGATAACTTGGTGAAGCTAGAGAAGATTCATACTAGCAAAAATCCTATGGATATGATAACTAAGGTGGTGAAATTGGGAAAGTTGAGACTATGTTTAGATTTGGTGGGCCTTAGTGGTCATGGAGAAGTGATAGATTCTATTCAGGACAAATGATCCCCAAGTTGGATATTGTTGAGTGTGGATCCCTTTGGTTCTATCACATGACCTTAGGGGGAAACTTTAGGGGCCTAGAGAGCTCCACAAATATGGGGAGCACATTTTTCCCCACTCCACCTTTTTTGGAACCATGCTCCACATGTGAGTGGAATATTCCTAGTATATTTCTAATTTCTATGTTTCCATATTTTATGGAGTTGGTTGTTAGTTGTCTATTTTCCATGTTGACTTCCCTATTCTATGGGAGTTGGTTGTTCCTTGGAAAATGTGTTGCCTTACTTGTTTCAAGGAGTTGGTTTTGATCACATGGTGTTGGTAAATGTGCCCTTGAAATGTGGAGACCTAATCTTGGTGTGTTCCTTCATGGATGAGCCTTTGGATGAGCTTGCTTAGGTGGAGGATAGTTGTCACATGTTGGATAATGCTTATCTTGGATAAGCATTGCATATTTCTCCTCACTTTGTGGATTTTCTTTCATTTACTATATATATAGGGTGTGGTATGGCCTTTAGAGGTTAATGGTTTATTTACAGGGTGTGGCTTTAAGGATAAGAGTCGAAGTGCAGATGTTCTTACAAAGTGTAGGTGTTTATTATAGGGTGTGTTTTAGAATCCTGTGAGATATAAAATTTTTTAGGTGTAGGTGAAATTGAAATATTTATTTATACATCATTTTATATAGGATATTTTTTATCTCTATGAGAGTTCATTGTAGTCTTGTGTTTTGATTACAGTTTATATTGAGAACTTTCTTTGTGGATGTAGCCCACATTGGGTGAACCACATTAGATATGTGTTGTGTGATTGATTATTTTTCTCTCCATTTTAATGCTTTAATTATATCTATTATGTGAGGAATTTTTTTGTGATGTATGTTATTGCATAAGTTAGATTTGATTTATGGTTATATTAAATCTAGTTTAAAAAGTTTTAAATTCTTAACATGTAGGGATTTAGATTAATTTCTTTCTTATTCTTTCCTTCCTATCCCCTATTTGTATATAGTGTTTGTACATATGTGTTTTCTTTCTCTTGATTTGTTCCTTGCTTTTAATAAGTATTTTCAAGATAATCCTCAACTCAATTTTTATCTAGTTTCTCAATAAACTTCATAATTCAGGAATGCAGGTATGACCTTTAGACAATGGTTGGCCATGGGTTTGAAATGTGAGCTTGATGTTTTAATTTTTGGAAGACTAGTAAAGACTAATGAATAGGCTAATTTTTCCCAATAATTTTAAGCTTTGTTCTGATATAAACTTGATTTTGATAAGGATTGTACATGTAGGGTGAAGGCTTGAATTATTGGAGCACAGACACATTTGCACTTAATAAACATTATTTCCTGGGACAAAGTTTAGAACTAAGGATGATTGTCTAAAGACCAAACACTTGACCAAATCCATAAACCTATCTAACCTAGTTCCCAACCTTTGCTATAAATCTAAAAATGATCTAAAAAATATAAAATAAGAACTTATTTCAAAATTCAAAGATCTTTCTATGCAGAGGTGATTTTGTTAATCTCCTCCATGGTTATGGACACCTGGTTGGTAGTGGAACAAGGCCTTAAATGGATCCACAGGAATATCTATCAGGGATATGTATGTCTAGCTAGATGTAGAGTAATGCCCAAGCCTTACCTAAGCTAAAGCATGGCTCTTAATTAATATCCAAACATGTTATAAGTTAGTGTTAATGGTTAAAGTCATGAAATCTGGAAGTTGCTCTCTAAATCCCATGGTAAATAGTAAGTGGAATCAAATCACACACACAACATGGCTAGGTTTTGATATTTGACCCCAATTTTGCATGTGCAAGATTTTTTTAACTATGAACTAATCTGAATAATAATGGTTGATCAAGTGTAATGAATAACCTAATCATTAGTCTAAACTAGAGTCTTTGAATTCTAACATATTATTATGTTTCCCTCAAAAGTCACCATTTGTTGAGGTCAACATACCCCCATTTACAAAAAATGGGGACCCTTGTGTCAAATTGTGCAAATTTGTACCTTAAAATTGAAAATTCACTTAATCAGAGTGTCACTAGCATGTTTGCACATATTATTTATTTGAAGATCATCCACACTTGATTTAGTTGGCACATTTTTTTAGTATTCTTGTTTAATCTTATTTAAATTTGCTATTACATTAGATCTTTGTGTTTCATAGGTTATAAGTTTAATGGACCCCCCTTGAATAGATTATGTTTGGGTTTCATGATTTTATATTAATTTGGGATTTTACTAGCCTTTGGTCTGATGAAAATCAAATTGAATCCATGTTTAAGCTTATTGAAACCCTTGTTCCAATTGCCCTAGCTTAGGCCTTTTTATTTAAATTCAAATTTGGTAAGAATAATTTACATGGGAAAACTTTAAATATGACATGGACTTAGTTTAGTTTTTATACTAAGTTTTTTTCATGTTTATTAACATGACCAAACCTTAGTCTAAAAGTCATGCTTGGTCCATTTTATATCTCATGGCCCTTGGTCCCTTTTATCTACTATAGATTGGTCTAGGTAATGCATGGTCCCTTTGTTATTAACTTTGCTTAAAATCTTAATCCTAAAATTTTGATTTTTGTTTATTAACACAAATAAAATACCTTAGTCTTAAGACTTTACCCTAAGTTACATGTAATTCCTAATCATGACTTAAACATTGTGTTTGTTTGTAGGATCAAAGATCCACATTTACTCAAGTGAGGTTAATCTAACAATGTGAAATGGGGTCAATAAGTTAATTATTTTTCTCAACAATGCACGTTCACCCTAGAAAATATCCAATGATGTGAGATTAATATTAAAAACTAATGCAGGGTCCTTTTTATTATGTTTCCTAACTTAGGCTAAAACTTTATGCCAAGTCTTTTATAATTTACAATTTCACTTTAATATTTTTTAAACTTAGCTTAAGACTTTAGATTAAATATTTATTCATATTCATTAATATGAATTAAAACCTTGGTCTAATACTTTAGCTTAAGTTTTATATTATTCCAAATCTCTAAATTAAGTATCTTTCTTGTCCATAGGATCAATGGTCTATGTTTGCTCGCATGAGGGAGATCTAATGGGGTGTATTAAGTAAATATTTCAACAAAGCTTCAAGATAAATAATTTGGTGATAGGTGTCACCATTTCATTAAAATAATATTGAGTATCCAATGGTGTTCAACCTCTTAGAGCAAAATCCAATGACATGCATTTGTTTAGATGAAGATGATACAATGGTGTGAGATCAATTTAGACTTTTCAATGAAGCTCTGAACAAGCACATAAATGATAAGTGGCATAAATGCATGACACAAATTAAAGCCCAAGTATATTTTAAAAATCAATAGTATGTGTTTATTCATACCCACAAGATCTGATGATGTGTAATCAATGTTGAAAAGTCAAGCCCTGGTCCTAAGTTAAATATCAAGCATCTTATGCAAGATCAACAACACACATTTGCTCAAGTGAGGATGATCTAATGGTGCATGATCAAAGTGAATTTTTTAATGTAGCTCAGATTAAACACTATAATAACACATGAAATAACAATAAGAAACATATTAGAGATAGCTAATGGTGTTTAACTCCTAGGATCGAGATCAATGAACCACGTTGATCTATGCAAGCAAATCTAATGGTGTGATTTGAGATGGAATTTTTAAATGGCTCAAAAATAATGAGGAAGTGACATGTATCCTAATATGATAAATGGTCATATTTCAAATATTAATGAGTATAATGCCATAGTCATGCCACATAGGTAGAAAACAATAAAACTAAGTATCTTGTGGACCCAAGAGGATGAAAAAGTATAAATAGACAAATTTGAATGCAGTCCAAGTCATGAAGATTGTAATTTTATCATAGAAATGCCATTAAATCCCCTTACATACCTATTTGAATGCCAAAGAAGCCCTAAAATCATATAAAAGACTTAATTTGTTCCTATATACATTATGATTAAGCCAAGGAGAAGTGGATTATTGACTTTGCAAAGATAATTCAATCTATAGCTAAATTATATTCATTAGTGAGCAATTTGGTGGAATTTGTAGCAATAATAGCCTAGAAAAGTTTTTTTAAGGAAAATGTCATAAAGCTATCCTAAGCATAGGTAGAGCAGTTATAAGCAACTCTCAAAAGCCTATAATAGAAAAATAAGAATTTAGAAGAACAAGCCATCTTGTTAGTTTTAGAAACCATGATCAAACAATTTGAAACCACCATGGATGATTTGTTTATCTTCTCAAATACCATAAGATCCAAATAAGATGTAGCAAATAAGCATGGAACTTTAGTTATAGGCCAAGTCAGCTAGTGGAAATCTTCAAACAACAAGGTAAAGGACTTGATCAGTGTACTCATAGATGATCAAATCCATGGTCTCAAAATAGTAAGAATAGCTCACCTAAACATGTATATGGATTTATTAGTAGACAAGATCAAGGATATAAGAAAATGGTCCTAGGAGATGGGAGATCTTTCAAATCATCTCAAATAATTAGAGGATAGAGTAGTGCACACATGGGGAAGCTTAGTCAAGGTTCCTATTACACTCAATCTAGTTGGTCTAATTATAGATGATGATTTCAAGTAAAGAGCTTCCTAATTTATGCAAGGGGTAAGAAACCAAAGCATATGTAAGACTATTGTTGATAATAATAGGATCATGAATATGATTCTAACTACAAAGGAAAGATTAATGAAGCTAGAAACATCAAAAAGGCATTAAGTAGGGTAGATAAAGACCACAAGAGCTTAGTAAGTCAAATGAAGGACCTCTTTATGAAACCAATTTTTTACCTTTATCTAATTATGGAGCAACATTATAGAATGAAAGTCCTATTGGAAAGACAAAAGACTACAATAGAAGGTCCCAAAGTGACTTAGATTAGGAATATTCTTTTTGTAACTTAACATTCATAATATTTTGAAAAGAGAATATTATTTTTTTAAAAGAATGTGAAATTTGTAAAACATGTTGCATGTAGGTCAATTCATTAGGAAGTGTCTAGAGTATTCTAGAATGTTATAAGGGAGAGTTGTCTAGGATACATGTACTATTGTAATTTGGCATGACTGATCAACATACCTCCTTAAAAATATAAATAAGGGGTATTTTCAATTGTAAACGGGGGATGGAGTTCTTAGATCCAAAATTACTTTGAAAACTTTGAGAAATTAATATAAATGATGAATTCTACAAAGTTTGTCCAAATTTTCTTGCATCTTTTGTTATATTGGATTTTCTTTCACTTATTTTTTTAATCTCATATTTGAATGGTTGTTATGAATTCTTGATGTGTACATTTGAATGCAGAGATATTAACTTGTGCCAATGCTAGGTTAATTGGAAGTTCTTAGGTTCATTTCATTTTCTTACTCTCCTTGCATTTGGGCTAATGTTGTTTGCCTATAAGGGTAAATCTTTAAAGTGAACTTGGTTCTTATTTGCATTATTTCCACATTCCTTATATTTTTTCCTGATGCGTGATAGGATTTGATCTTATTATACTTCATGTCATACATTATTTAAGTGCATGTCTAGATGATATTTGAACTTTATCATGATGTTTGGAATGAAGATCAACAACATCTCTTTTCTGCTCTTCCCTTCCTTTTGCTCCTTTTTTAACCAAATCACTCTAGCTTAATTTTAATTTTAAATATTCATCTTATATTAGTCCATGATCACAATTCATTGTTTTTAGCATAAAATACTTAATATTTTGCATAGATCAACTATTTTTCCATGGTGGCTCCTAACTACCAAACATTATAAATATTTTGAAATAGTCCACTTGCTTTGCCTCTATTCCATCAATAGATAATAGGATTTTCACAACCTAAAACTCATACATTGTATTCTTAGAATTATAAAATGAGAAGTGTTCTTGAACACTCTAGGAACCTGTGATACATATTCAAGCATCAACACACTGAACCATATATAGTTCGAGAGGTTTATGTCTACCTTATTGGAAGAAATCCATGGATGTTGAATATGATGCTCTCTTAAAAAATAAGATGTGTGAACTTGTCAATCTACCTATAGCAAATAAATCCATTGGCTTCAAGTGGATTTTCAAGACAAAATATAAGGTAGTTGGATCCATTGATAAATATAAAACACAACATGTTACAAAGGAATATACTGAGTAATCAAGAAGGAATTGATTATGAAGAGACCTTTAAAACCACTAAAAGCTCAAGACCATCAGAGTTATTTTCACACTCACACCATAAAAATGATGGAAGCTTTGGTAGATGAATGTTAAAAGTGCATTCTTAAATGATGATCTCAAAAAAGTGTACATGATCCATATGAAAGACTTCATTAATGAATAACAACCAAAAAAGGTATGTTGAGTCAAATTAAGTTACTTTATGTACTTAATTAAGCACTAAGGGTATGGTACATTATGATAGATGATAATCTATTACAGTGTGGATTCATTCGTATCCCCTCAAATTCAAATTTATATATCAATAGGGTAGGCATAGAGATTGTCATTCTAGTTTTGTATGTAGATGATCTTGTGATGACATGAAGTTCAAATAATCTAGTTGAAGAAGTAAATATTGACTTGAAGAAATACTTTGACATGACAAACTTGGTACTACTTCATTATTGTCTTGGCTTGGAGATATGGCCAAAAAAATCATATTTTTGTCTTGTAGATGAAATATGTCAAGACACTACTTGAAATACTAGATGATAAACTATAAACCAATGTCAAATATGATGCAGAAAGGTTTAAAACTATCCCAATTTAAGGATTCACCTCAAGTAGATGAAACTAATAAAAAATATCTTGTTGGGAGTCTCATTTACTTGACATATACCAAAACATACATATGCTTTGTTGTCATCTATCTTTTGAGATTCATGCAAAAGCCAAAGAAGTGTCATTGGGTTGTAATGAAGAAAAATTTTAGATACATTCTAGGTACAGTAGATTATGGTCTAGAATACAAGAATAACTCACATTTAGTCTTGAAGGGTTACATAGACTCAGACTATGTTAGATCTGTTGATGATATTAAATCAACTTCAAGATATATTTTTCATCTTGGATCTAGACCAATTTCATGGATTAGTAAGAATTAATTTGTAGTTCCTCTCTCATTCAATTAGGCATAATATCATGACTCATGAGGATTTGTGTTTGATTTAATTTAGTTACATTGCATTTTGTCTGACATAGACATTCTTAAAGATCAACCACCAATCCTTTTCTATGGCTATCAAGGTGTGTTGAATCTTATCAATAATCTAATGTTTCATGAAATAACAAAAAACATTGAATTTTAATTCCATTAAATTTGAGAACAAGTCTTGAACCACCACATTTTGCTCTAGTACTACTCAACAAATTCATAGATAGTAGATATACCTATGAAGTCACTAGGCAAGGTGAAATTTGATCTGTTTCAAGGGTACATTTATAAAAACAATGTATTATATAGGGGAATGGTAATGTAACTAGAGATATTACATTATTTTTTAATATACATTTCTTAGTTACTATGGTTAGTTATAGTTAGGTAATCGGTTATGGTTACAGATAGTTATGTCCCAACAAATTTTGCATTGTATTTATTAACCTATTGTGTCATTGTAAAATCAATCAAAGTCATTTAGTCTTCAGATCAATCATAATAAATGGTACAATAAGAAAATGACTTCGACTAGTGGTTTACTCATGTGAATATCGATGAAACACATGTTCCTTAAAAGAAGTGGCATGGAATGTCATAACCCTCTTAGAATTATCTCTATAAGAAGTATTTTAAATAAATTTTGTGTCTTTCTAAAAGTTAATGACCCCATGATTAGCAAGTTGTGTAAGTTTTTTCTTAAAAAACAAAACATCATTATCTCCATGGTCATTAAAACCATGGTATGTTTAAAAGGGTTATTGTTTTACCTTTTCAAATCTATGTGGTTGATGGTAGTAGTTAGGAGGAAGGTTTATCATCTATTAATGTAATAGTGAATGTAGTATATCATGTGGTCTACCTTGGTACCAATAAATATGAAGTGGTTTCCATTTTATAAAGGTATATGGTTTCATTATAGGAAGTATTCTATAATTATTTTACTTTCCTTTATTTAATACCTTAAATTTTTGTTCTTTGGTATGCATTGCTAATTCTGAATAAGGTTTTTGATTTTTTTCATGGCCCTTCTTGGGTTGCTTGTTCTCTTTGAAAGCATTGATTATATTGTGTTTTCCTTGATGTGTACAAATAGGCCATTGAGTTTTTGTATTAATTATAGCACATGTATATTTATGTACATCCCAAAATAAGGTTTTGAATGAAGAAAAAATATTTTGCAATGCTCTTTTTATAAGTGGATAAAGATGACCCCTACTAAATATAAACTGCACTTCCAAATTTGAGGGGTTATATTTTAATAAGGATAATATATCATTAAATTTTATATTATAGTCTTGTATGGACTTGTGCCCATTCTATGCTAATACTTTAAAATGATCCAATAATAAATTACATATGGTATATTGATGAAAATTTGATAAGAACACATCTTCAAGTTTTCATAAGGTTGATAAGGAACCATTTGGGTGTGTGTAAACCAATCAAGAGCCCTTGAGCTAAATTGCTATGGAAATATTTTAATAACAAGCATCCATATTTAGACTTTATGTTTAGAGTGTATATAATGTTTTAAATGTTTTTCATGATTTCTTTTTCCATAATATAGGAGTGATAAAGGTGAAAGGATATGGATAAACAAAAACATCTCTAGTAAGGGCTTGGTCCTCTAAGATATTATCATTAAAAGTAGCCTCATGGGAGGAAACTTACAACTTAAGAATAGTCATTTGTTATTAAAGATCTCCCATGGTAATCATTAGAGAGAGAATATCACTAGGATTTGTTGGTAAAGAGGTTGAATAATTTCTTAAAGGTTATATTTTTCCATGGACATGGAACATAAGAATATTGGGATCCTTACCATCCTTATTGTATCTTAGGATAGTATCATCAAGTGGTTTGTAAACATTGAGTATAGGGATATACACTTTGCATGATGATTCAAGATAGATCACTCTATCATTTTGGATATCATGAATCTTACTACAATAATTATTTTGAAGAGCCTGAGTACTTGGATTTTTATTACATGCAAGAGGGATAAAAGATTTACTTTCATTATTTTTGTCTATAAATGGAACAAGATTTTTAACAGAAAATGTAAAAGGAGAAAGAGGAAACTTCTCCATTTTGCTTGAAATATTATCATTGGAATGAAATATGAAAGATTAATTTTCATTGTTGAACTTAAAATGAAGCGGGACAAAAAATGTAATATCACTTTCTACTTTAGGTACATCATTGTTATATGAGAAAGGGACAATATAGCATAGATATAATTTGAGTATTAAGTTGTCTTATTGCTACACGACTTTAGAAATTCTTTCATTATGAAACCTTTGGAAAAGATCTTTTATTGTTTATATTGAATTGGAAGAATAGTAAAAGAACATGAATCTACACTACTTTGGCTGATATTATCATTTTCATCTTTCCAATCTAAAATAATAAGAGAAGTATTACATGCATTTGTACCATTCATATCTAGAGAGATAGAATTACTTTCACTAGTTTCATTTGAGTGATGTAAAGAAAAGGTTACTCCTATAGAAAAACATTTTTAGATTTTTCTAATTTTCTAGATTGATTTATTACATGGGCATATCCTAAGTAAATATTGCTTGTATTTTTCCTTGCCCATTTTTTCTTCTACTCTTTGTGGTTGTATCAAAACTTTTATCCTTTGTCCACAAGTCTAATTCTACTACAAGCTCTAGAAACCCTAATTTTTTGGATCATTCATTAAATATTCTTGATGACCTATTTATTTCATATGAGGATCTTATGACATCTAAAAAAATTATCAATCCTCCTTGTTTGTTGATAAACCATGCTAATGACTAAAATAATGATCAAAATACATGTCTAAATGAATTTGTTGAGAGTTATAACATGCTTTCATATGGTTATGAGTGTGATTATATCCCACTTGAATGTGAAAATGAGAATCCTAGTTCCCTTAATTATCCTATTTAAATTAATTAAAGGCCTAAAAATTTACAAATGATCAATCTTTTTAGTGCATCACATAAATATGATCTAATAGACATGTAAGAAATTATCACTTATAATGTTGAAATTAGAAATGTTTCATGAAATAATTATCAAGATGAACAAAAAACTAAATGATTCTCTTCCTTTTTAAATGATGCAAATAGTTAAGAAGTGAGTGTGTGCCTTCTTTCCAAAGTAATGATAATGAATAAAATATTGTTCTACAATTTAGAGTTTGGTTCAAATAGGTTAGAAGATGGGTTCACTAAAAATTTTAACCCTAAATTGAGATAAATAAATATAGTATAGGGTTGAGAATATATAAATTAATACACATAAGGGTGGTGTGTGTGTACACACACACACACACACACACACACACACACACACACACACAACCCTTGTGTGTATTAATTTATATATTCTCAACCCTATACTATATTTATTTATCTCAATTTAGGGTTAAACATTTTAGTGAACCCATCTTCTATATATATATATATATATATATATATATATGTATATATCAGGCAAGTTAATTGTAAATCTAGATAAATAATATTCTAAATTTAAACTCTCAAACATGCTTAAAATATAAACTACAACTATTTATTGATATTGAAAATGAATTTAAAATAAGAGTACTTAGTTGGGTTATTTTGCATGTATAGATATGATATGCAATAAGCTAAAAGTACACTAGATCTAGATTCTAGATCAATCATTATATTCTAGAAATTATCACTTTATGGCCTCAACCACTTATATCAGATCTGGATGGTTATGTAGACACTACTATATGACTTAGACATAGGTGTCTAGTATAAAATATCAATTAGATCTAGGTGTGACCACCTAGAACCTTATATTTTTCTATCACCTTTAATTTAGTGTTCTATTATATTACACATAGGTTATTTCTCTTTATCAAATGATCAAACAATAGATTCCTCACACTTGGAGTGAGTGTGTGACAAATAAATTAGTGGGCACATCATATCGAGATACCTCAAATACCCCATTATAAATGGTCACTGGCTACATATCTAGTAATTTTAATAGGGAATTAGACTTATGTAATTACCTCCTATGTGTTGGATTGTGTACACGAGGATGCAACATGTGATAATCAACTACATAGATTAACCTAGCTTTTAAATTTAGTGTTCTATTATATTATACATAGGTTATTTCTCTTTATCAAATGATCAAACAATAGACTCCTCACACTTGGAGTGAGTGTGTGACAAATATATTAGTGGGCACATCATATCGAGATACCTCAAATACCCCATTATAAATGGTCATTTGCTACATATCTAGTAATTTTAATAGGGAATTAGACTTATGTAGTTACCTCCTATGTGTTGGATTGTGTACATGATGATGCAACATGTGATAATCAACTACATAGATTAACCTAGCTTTTAAATTATAAAATATGGCTCATGGAATGTTCTTTGAGTACATCATACTTATATATTGGCTATCCTTATGACCAATATTGAAATATGACATAATATATAATTTTTCTCACTTGAATGCTTGATTAAATACTTTTGGTAAGTTTTCTTGTGAGTTTATAGGTCTATGTTAGGTGAGGAATGAATGAGGGTTGATCTTGTATATATACCAATCCATTTTGGAAATATCTACACTAAATGACTTAGCCATAAGGATATGTTCCATTCATAAATTTGATCTAGGGAAATGGACACTCAATTTATTATAGGATAATAACATTGATACAAGGATCTAGCTAGGATGTAAGTGTTCGAGAAGATGGAAAATAGGTAGAGATCCAAGACTTGTAGAGGATGATAATAAAAAAATTTATATAATTTTGAGAAGCATAAAATGATTTCTCATTATAATAACATGTGGCTGGACTAAGAGATAAGTAATATGCATAAGAGATACTAGATGCAAGCCTTTCAGTAGTAGAAAGGTCTAGGAATTGAAGGGTAATACCATGAGAAGTAATTACAAAGTATAGAAGATAGAGATGATATATAATTAAGATTTAGTGTCTACACTTAGGTCACCTCTTGGGATTTGGGGTTGATGAGGGTCATAGATTCTTGATGACATCATAACATTGGGAGGTGAGCTTTTTCACCTCCTACTATTTATCATATAGATCTATCTAAGGATGTTGTTGCTAAGTTGTTATTTTCAAATAAATATGTTCCTGCATAAATTATTGATATTAATTTGATTTTTTTAAAGTTAAATTTATTCTTGAGGACATACCCTAATAAATTTTGTATTATTTTAGGATTGTGAAAAGATAGAACCTTATTTATATTATCTTAGAAAGGATAAATGTTATGATTATAGTTTTGTTTGTTAATCTTATTTAGTTTCTTCTCATGGTTATTTGTGAATTCCTTAAATGTGAATTATATTTACATAGTATTATGTGGTTATATGTGAATTATTAGTTTTAAAATAATGGAATAAATTATAATGAAATGTTTTGATATCATAAAGTTTCCTTGTGTACAATCTATATATTTAATTCTATGAATAAGGAAGAATGGTCATCAACAAATAAATTCTAGATTATAGATGTTTAAAAAAAATCCTTTTGGGTTATGTGTGTTATGTGTTAAGTGAGAATGTCACACTCTAATATTAGAGCTTAGGTTTCAATAATAGGAGCTTTGGGTGTATTGATATATGAACTTGTCTCTTAAAATTTCTCATTTGAAAGATTGAAATTCTATGAAATAAGACTATATATGATCCCTTTTTATAAATAACATGAAATCTAAGAAGGGGATAGTAGTTGGAATCATATAAATAAAACTTGAGGACATTTTTCATGCATTATAGAATTTAAGGCCTAAGTTGGAATACTTAATAAATATTGGGCATACATAACTTTAGATATATTTATCTTATGGTATTTATTACAAAACACTGCCTATGAACCCTAAGAACTAAAATAGTTTTAGATCCATTAAGTTGTGTATTTATTCCAAGCACTAGATTGTGGGACACCGAATGCATGATGTATTTTAGAAAATAATTAAGGTCATGTATTTCATATGAAGTCTTTAAGAAAATGATAATAGAATAATCATAACTTAATACCACAAATCATAAAATATATGAAGACACATTTGTCTTTACAAGCTCATATGTTTAGAAATATATACTCAGATGGTTTTTTTATAGAAAATAATAAAGAAAATGGGAACTTAAATCATTATAAAAAATAATAATTTGGATATAAAATCATACCAAAAAATAAAAAATAAGTCTCTAAGAGAATAATGGGAGATGGGTGAAAATATAAAAGTCCAAGAAAACATGAAATGAATAGGCTAGTTATAAGAGATAATATGAAATAACAAAATCCCATAAGATTAAAAGATAAAACCACAAACCAATAATGTAAATAAACTTAAAAATTAGTACATGAGTGCATGAAAGAAGCACCACCATGGGATAAATCATAGAATGCATAAAAATACCACCTCTAGAATCCATGGCCACCAACATCTAGAACATTCTTCATGCTCTAAAGAAAGAACTCTATTTAGAATAATTTAAAAAAAATTAACCATATACAAAATCCATAACTTCTCAATGAACCTAAAATAATATAGATCCATAAATCCAAAATAAGGAGTAAGATAATTAATACAACAAAAATCCCTAAAAGATATGACATGAATTCCTTCCAAAGTAGATTTATCATTTGAGAATTTGAAAGAAAATCAATTATTTTTTAGTTAATTCTCTGCATTCTCTCCAAGGAGGGGACTTTCACATGACAATATTCATTAGGGAAAAGGTGAAAAAATCTAAATTTATCTAGGAATTCGATTGGAGAGTTAGTGTCATGGTAGTTATGGAGAAATATATATCTTCAAGAAAAGGAATGACATGGAAGATATCTTGAATATTTAATTGATTTTCTTTTACTCATATCTTCTCGAATTAACAACATTAATAATAAAGATAGAATCATCTTCCATAAGTAATTTCTTGAATTTATATTCAATAATGCTTCTCAAACCTTTCGATAAGAGCTAGTGCCTTAGCCAAATTATTTGAATACCATGGAATGTCAAAGTCATAATAGGATAACGCTTGCCCTCTATTATCTCTAAATATTCTTCCACCTCCAAAAATATTTGGGTTACTTTTGGATGCCCCATTAAAGTATATACTTTTATGTTTCAAAAATGAAAAATTATTAATTGCATTACTATGTTGGCCAGATATGGAGTATATGAGATAGGAAAGATGGTGTATTCTAATAGAGGTAATATAATTAATAGCAAGCCCTCAAAACCAAATGCGTATCATTAGTAAGACATAGTAATAGTCTTATACCTACTTTTGGTTGAGATAACACTTTTTTAACAATCTCATATAATTTATAAGATCCATTTATAAAACTTCAAAACCAAAAAAGTCCACAAAAAATAATTTTTATTACAAAATAATAGGACTCATTTAAACAAACCATTACTTATTAAACAAAAATGAAACCTAAAAAATAAATGTGACTAATAAAAAATAAATGGGACTTGTGATATATTTATAAGAGATGACACTAATTTCTAAATTTAATAATTAAATAATTAATATAATTATTAATTATTGGTATATAATAAAAATATAATACTAATTAATTATAAAATAATATAATATAATATTAACTAATTATTAAAATAATAATAACAAAATATAAATTCATTATTATAATTAATCTTTAAATAATTTTCATTAATTAATAATACTAAGATAGCGGGGCATTTAACTTCTTGTATAATGTTATTTAGCATATATATTTCAACAAAACTTTCAGCTAAAATTGATTTTAAAAATAAGGACCCCTAATGGCCAAAAAATCTTGATTATGAATGTTTACCATTTTGTTGTCATAGATGTTTGAGATAGGTCATTTGGATATGGCCTCTAGAAGTTCCAAATGTAATATGGAGAATTTTTGGTGGAAGGACACCCTTACAAAACATGTTATAGTGAAATTTGTCCATGAAACAACATAAAGTGGTGTATTGGAAATGGATTTAGAACCTAATATTATGAATCAAAAGTTACCCAAAATAAGTGAGGCAAAAATCAAGTCTTCAAATACCACTTAGGCAAGAAAGTTTGAGTAACAAGGAGCTCTACTAAATTCATTTTTTTTAAATAAAGGTATAGTAGCTTATATTTCAAAACATACTTCCTAGCCTATTAGTTTGATTTAAGTTTCTATTCCTATTTTTTTAGATTTAGGGGAGGGAGAGAATCACATTGTTTTGAGAAAAAGAAGAAATACAAATATAGAAAGGGGATGAAATCAATGAATATACCTTCCTTTATAGTAAAGGAGATGGTGGGGGAGGGACATAACCTTTTTGTTGGTTTCAAACTAATGGTCTACAGATTATTCACATCTTGTTTTGAGGTTTAAATATGTTTGTTTGTAGCCTAATTGCATCCTATTTTGAAGTTCAAATATGTTGTTATGCATTATTTTCACAGTAGGGGTGTTTCATGTGGTTGTTATTGTTAAATATTTCATCTCTTCTATATGAGGGAAGGGTCTCTTTTAAAAACCTTATTTTGCCATTATCCAAAAATAATCATTAATATAATTATATTCATAAATTATTTAAAATAATAAATGTAATAAATAATAATTTTTAATTTTTAAAAATAAAAAGGATGGAACTGATACTCACAAGAACAATGCTTCAAAATTTATTTTAGAATTTCTAGTCCCATTAATAAATATCTTTGAAATAAGGGAGGATACTTTGGCTACATTATTTGAAAACCATAAGGTAATGAATCATGTTGAGTACGAAATGATGGTGAAACTAAAGGATATATTATCAAAATTAAAGTAATATTTTGTTTTGAGTGAAATTTTTTATGCAGATGGTTCATTTATAGTTCATATCCACCTTTACCTAGAATCAGATATTAGAGATAAGGTGGATTGGACTATTGTACAAAAGGAGTAAAAGGGATGTCTCAAAACTTCCTATTAATATGACTCTTGTATTTCAAAATGGAGATACAATTAGAAGAATATAGTTTGGAAGTTTCACTGATCTTTGGAAAATTAATTCAGAAGGGTTGTTGATGGTCGAAGCTTAGGATGTATACTATTAACTAACAATTATGTTAGTTATTTTTCTTCATGTTCATTTATTGTTTAATTATTTTTTGATGTAGATTATAGTATGTGTAAAGATTGTAATTTAGTCAATAAATACCTAAAAATGGTTTTATTTGACATATATACCTTCTTTGGTCAATGTTCCACTCTAATAAACCAAAATCCTTGTGAATTATTTTAAGGTATCACAATTATTGCATACATATATCTTATACTTACCTATTTTATCCCCATCCATCCTTATTCAACATATAATTCATTGTGAATTTTGTTTCATAAACTTGTGTTCTTACTAAAAAACATTTCCTAGGCAGACAATGACACACTAAGCCTTTATCCACATTGTTCTAGTAGTCATATTTTCAAAATGACATGCTTCACAACATGATTCGTACATAAGCCAATAGGTCAGTTATAAGAACTATTGACTATAGTCTCCTAGAAAAGAATATCAAGGATCAAAATTTAATGTAACTATCCATTAAATAAAATCATCTATTTTATGATTTCAAAATCATCTATCTTTTTCTTAAAGACTATAAATACAATTCTACTACAATATCATAGTCCTTAGATAAGACTAATATTACTTCATTATAGGTTAAGGGATTTTTTTTATAAATAATTATAATCATGTATTTATAATTTAATTTACATTGTATTCCCTCAATGGATAACTACATCATCATAAAGCCTTTATGCTATGTAAGCAACACTAAGTCTACAAGGGGTTTTCTAAAGATAGCTCAGTCATTCCCACATCCCACATTTTTCCCCACTTTTGCATTTGATATATTTTGTGTTCTTATAAAATAATATGGTATCCATTTTATATGTATTTTTTTCATAAAATCAAGCTTTTCTAAAAAATAACTCACCTAAAGATAGAGGCTAACAAGCCTAGGTTTTTATTAGATCTAGTACACAATCTACATGGATAAAGCCACAATATTAGAAAACAACGGATTGCAACCTTGACCTCTTCCTTACTTATCATCTAAACATATAATGTATTAATATTATATAATAAATGTGTGATTTTAATTTATTTAAAATAATTACAGGTCATGAAAATTTAATAAAACTTAAATTAATCTATTTGGAAGCACAATTCTCTAACCCTAGCCCTAGTTTATTATTTTAAAAATTTACAACTTCTATAAAATATTTAAATCTCTAAATATACTATATTATGTCTTATTTAACTTAATACATCATATTTCAATAGTTTAAATTTATTTTAAAAGTTAATTGTAATTCATAATTAGTTCTAGTGTAAACATTTGAGTTAACCCACATTTGAATTCAAACATTACTTATTGATTGTTGGCTTAGGGTTTCATTTTAAATTTATAAATTCATAGAAATGAAATAATAAAATCCTAAACCTTATATATTATATATATAACATAACTAAAAAAATCTATTGACCTTATATTAATCCAACACTAAATTTTTTTTTCTTGTCACCTTAGATAAATACCAACACGAAGGATCTTTCTTTCGACCTTAGGTTGAATTTTGTTGCTTTTATACTCAAAAATATTTTTATTTTCATTTTAATTTTTTTTATTGTTTTATAAACTTAGTCTTTATAGTTTTAAAAATACTTAGCTACTATCATGAATGTCTACACAGTGTTATGTTTACAAAAATTGAAGCCTTAAGGGTTTACTCTAATAATCATAAACATAGTATAGAGTTAGAAATTGAATTTAGTTTCCACATACATCATGTTATATAATAAATTATTAGGATCCATTTTTTACACCTATAAAATACCTCTTTATCCATATGATTTATGGTACACCTGAGAGGAACGTATCTCCTATGGAATTTTCTCTCAACTTACCCTTAAAACTATGGCTAGTGGGCTACAAGCAAGGTTCTACCTTTACATTTAGTGATCTTGAATAGTGGAATAACATTAATCTACCAATGATCAAACATATTTTATATCCTAAAAATAATTAAAACCATTGCCTAAATCACCCTTTATTTTTTATTTTTGTTTTGGTTGTCTTCTTGCTTAGTAGATTTGCTTAATTTACATTGTATACATACTCATAATTTTATTGATTCATTAAATAACAAGAGAAAAAATAGAATTGTTTTTTATTATATTTTTAATGGGTGCAATGAAAAAAAAGTCTTTCATATTGGACATAGCATTTTTTATTTTATTTTAAATTTAACTTTTAAGTTTCATAATGCACTAAAATATTTAAGTAATTTATTCAAATGTAATGATGTTTCCAAGGTTACCATATATTGTTGGACCTCATAATATAGTTCATATAATTACAAAGTGGAATCTAATTCTCATTCATTTTCAGTATATATGCCTCTTATTATTCAATATGTTCATGAAGACACCCAAATTTGGCCACCGATAACCTCCAATCAGGCTTTTGGCCAATTTCCACCCGAAATGCACAATTTGGCCTAAAAATAGTAAAACATGCTAAATGATGTGAAAATAACGAATTCAATTGCCATGTTTGGTCAGGGTATCCCTAAATGGGGAAATGCAATTTATGGGCTAGCTAACTTTGATCAGATCATTTCAAGTCAAAATGCCAATTTTGCACCTGGGTGTTCTGAATTGTTCTTTTCTATCAAATCTCTTTCATAAGACATGTGCCTTTTTTTTTTTTGGAAAAATACTAAATGGGATAATATATCTAATGCATCTGACATCACCTTTGAATTCTAATCTAGTCAAATTTTGGGCCAATAACAAGGCATTCTAATCAATCTA
Source organism: Torreya grandis (assembly GCA_037957365.1). Taxonomy (NCBI): domain Eukaryota; kingdom Viridiplantae; phylum Streptophyta; class Pinopsida; order Cupressales; family Taxaceae; genus Torreya; species Torreya grandis. The sequence continues at coordinate 1,841,651 of JARHVA010003363.1, forward strand.
GGTAATTTGTACACAAAGTGTTTAAACATGCTTAAGAGCTAATTAACCCAAATCAAGGCCTACTTAATAATTCCATGGAAAATTGTTCAATAATTTATTTTGGAAATGAATATGGAATATGTGTATCATCAGGTGACCTCATTTCTTTGGAAGACATCCCTAGGCCATAAATGCTACAAATATCAGGATTCATGCCTCCCATGCCTCTTAATTGACCCTTCTTCCAATGTCATGATGAGGATAATTACAAATTTAATTCTAAAAATTGAATTAATCCTCAACCACACATCTCAATATTGAGATGGATGGTTCAGATTGATTCTAGACATTTACAAAAATTTATAAATAGGAGGCCTCACCACATCATTTTAAACACATGATTATGCAAAGTTATAATGCAAAATTGGTTCCAAAAGCTTCAAGAAATTAGTGTTACCATGCCAAATTTATTTCAAGCCAACCCAAGCCACAATCCAAAGGTTCCAAGGAGAGATGGAGGTAGCCAATCTTCCATTGCCAAGACTTTATGAGCACAAGTTGAGTAAGCCACCACTACAACAAGCATTTTAGAACATCTAAGGAAGTTAAAAGATGTTTCTTTGGAATTTTAGTTATGTTTTATATTCATGTTTGTTAACTAAGATCTCCCTAGTGTCTAGGCCTAGAGATGTTATGCTATTAGTGTGTTTGTTTCATTTTGTTTTCATTTTGGAACTAACACTATACTAACCATCCTTTCTTGAGTCAAATTCCTAGATCACATTATGGCACACCCAGTGGGACTAGACACATCTCACACCTAAAGGAGATTATTTCTCAACCTTAAAATATTCATTTAAACTCTTAAAACTCTTATAAATTGATTTTCTAACTTTATTTTGCCATTTTTTATTACCATAATTTTTACACAGTCATTGAGGTCAACACGTAAGCTTGACATCGATTGCATAACATCATTTAGTAAAAATGACATCAGTTATTTACCTATTATCAATCACATTGGTATAACCGATATCAATTGGATAACTGACATCAGTTAGAAAATATCACCATCATCGATTATATAAACCGACGTCGGTCACTATGTTTTTCTAAAAACATAGACCCGAGAGCTATTTATCCAAAGTTTCTTGTTTCAAACTAAAAAGGGATTCAAATCTAAAAGACATGTTGACATGTTTTTGTAGGATCAAGCCTTAAATTTTTTAAAAACATGTTTTAGATCACCTTTGCATGTTTAAAAAATCAATTAGGAACTTTATTTTGGTGTTTAATAAAGAATTTAGATGTTTTTTTGTGAATGTTTCAAAGTTTACAACTAAGACCAAGGGGTCAAATGAACACCACCAAATCTTTCATTTGGGTTTAAAATTGAACACACTTGTAAATTTTTGTTTGCAATAGTTGTTTAGATAAAAATTTTGTTTGGAAAAAAGAGGAATGTTGCATGTATGCTCTTCTATTTGTCCCCTATAGGGAACCCTTAAAATCAAAAGCTCTATTACTATTGAAAACTAGCCTAGTCCAAGGCTTAGAAATAAAGTCATCTAGAGCACTCCCTATAAACTCATTAAATTTTGGGTGACCTTGAAAATTACCCAAAAGTCTTTCTATTTCATGTTTTCTTTATTTTTATACAAAATTGGCTTGCGAGGGGGATGTCATTACCTCCCATGAGTTATTTAGGGAAGCTTTGACCCAAGGTTTCATCTCATGGCATTGACTTCACTTACTCCTTTTGAGTTGCACATGGGATGTATCTACATTTGGACATTATACTATACTGAGTGAATAGTAGGATGTAGTGGTTGTAAAAAGGACTAGACTTTTTTACAACTAGTCAATGCCATGGTCACCCAATTTTTGTACTTATCTTTTGTATCATTTGACATGAAATTCATTATGCAATTAATTTCCCTAGAATGATCAAAACCTTTCTAGTTTTAGTCAAACCCATTTTGTCATACCCTTGCTAGGATTTAGATGATTATACTTAGTATATTTTGGTCATTTTTGCTTGGTATGTCTTAAGACTAAAAATTATTTATTTATTCATAAGCCATGTCAAAACTAGTTTGTCTATACATCACTCTTTTGTCTAAAGGGGAATTATGCTAGCTATTTTACACCACACTTGTGCCTTGAAATTTTTGCTACACTTGTTTATGTGTGTGTCATTAGAGCTGTAGAGGGTAGTGTTATGTTGACCAAATCATGTCAAACCAATTTTGCCTGAGTCTTTTGAAACATAAAATTGATCACTTCATTAGATCATGATTATGTTGTTAGGCTACTCAATTTATTTCAAGACTTGTTTACCATTGTATCAAAAACCATTTGTTTCAAACCATATCATGTATACCATTTGGACCTTTGTCTTTTGTCGTCATGTTATCTGATCTTGTCTAGCTTATTTGGTCAAATCCTAGTTTTCAAATATTGAGTTTTCAATTAACCTTGTCAAGTTTGGATTTAAACATTGATTGATTTCTATTTAAGCCTTAATTCATGGGGCTAATACATAGATCTTTCTCTTTTGGGTTGAATAACTTTAGTTAATTGATTACCCAAATTTGAAAACTATTGATGGTTTATTTGTTCAGTGCCTATCCTTATCATTATTTATGCCTTTATTAGAGAAAAAATAGTTTTTATTCTAAGAGCCTTTTGTCTTATGCCTTATGCCAACTGATCATATTTATATTTGATCCATGTGTTGGGTCTATGTCAAAGTTGTTTCCAAACTTGTTATATTAAATCAAATCACATCAACCTTTGTTTCAAGTCTGGATTTTGATGCCATTTGGAAAAGAGTCTTAGCATATACATGTTTGTTTGAGCCTAGATTTTAACTCCACATTTGGATAAAAGACCTAGCAACTCAACTTTCCCTTTCCTAGTTTAGACCTGGTTTGGAACACTTTAACCTAGACCTTTGACATACTAGATTTTATTTAGACACTTGACATTTTGTGCATATAAAATTCAATATTAGACATTTGATGTTAGACTATTTTATGCCAAGTTTTAGCATAAATCATTTTTGAGATACAACTCCACTTTCAGACCACATTAGATATTCAACTCCACCTTTTGACCAAGTTAGACTAAGCTTGAACCATTTGTCCTTTAGACATAATTTTTTAGAGTATATAGAACTCTAGGCCTTTTTGTTTTTATAAATTTCATCATTTACATGGAGTCACTTACAATCCAACTTATGATGGAATGGCCACACAAAATCCCACTTGGAACCCCTATAGAGAATAATTTTTTAAGGAGTTTTATTATTCTCCCTACAATACTCCATATGGGAAACATAGTCAAAATCTAAAAAATCCAAATCAAAACTTTGATTGGCATGAAGAGTCTTGTGAAGAATAATTTGAAGACCCAACTATAGATAATGTTATTTGGGATATGAATCCATACCCTCTCTACAATAATCAATACATGGAACACAGTCAAGAACTAGCTTATGAGCCAACTCATGACTGAGATGATATGGTTTATGAGGAAGACTTGGATGCTTTGGCTTATGTGAGTAATCAAGCTCTACCATATCATACCATTTATATTTTGGGATTGCAGTGTCACACCATTCCCATACCAAAACCTCATCCTTTGGTTTGTGTGAGCAACCAAACTCCATGAAACCCAACCATTACCATTCTAAGACCTAGTCCTTTGGCTTGTGTGAGCAACAAAGATCCATAATTCCCCTTCATGATTCCAAGACCTATTCCTTTGGCTTATGTGAGAAATGAAGCCCCATACCACCCTATCATTACCATTTTAGGAATTTTTCCTTTGGCTCATGCAAAAAATCATGCTCCCTAAGGCCCTGCCATTATCTAACCATGAGTCATTCCTCATCCAATATCAATCCCAACCAAACCTCCACCCATCCAATCCTTTGAAGACTAAGCTATGTTTAAAAATTATATTTTCTAACTCATTAAAAATCAAAGTCAAGATAACCAATCAATTTGAGATGTTGCTATTGAATCAACCATTTGTGATAAGTCAACCTGTGATGAATTGCCTATTGATCTTATACCAATTGTCAAGGAGTTTCACTCTGATGAGCTAGTCTTTGTTGAGTCACTTCTTAATGATTATAACCACCTTTAGGAAAATCATTTCCTCAACCATGTGTTTGTTTTTCAAGAGCATCCTATTGATAATCCAATCTCTAAGGAGTTGTTTCTTGACCTTTTTCCTATCCTAGAGGAGTCTCACTTTGACAAACCAGTCTTTGTGGAGCCCATCATGTTGTTACAGGTTGTTACTTACTCAATACTAAACATTCAACAAGATATCATTGTAACATATTACCCATCAAATGAAGAATCAGAGTTTGATTCAAGTTTTATTCTTAAATTGACATTAGATTTACCATCAAAATCTAAATCAACATTAGTCTCAACATTAGATTCAGAAGAAGAATATGTTCATGGTTGTTACAACATTGGTTACACATGATTTTTAGATTAATTTGAATACATTTGTGATCCTTCTATAGTTTTTGAGGATGATCACTTTAGCTTCGACACAAGTTATCCTAATATCTTCTATGAGGATTGTGAAACCTCTCCCCATTCCATTACCATTCCACAGGCCATTACCATCAACTAAAATAGCCATATCATTGACATTCCATCTCCCACAAGTGTTGATTGGGATTCACAGAATCACATTTTGTTGAACAACATCCATGGAGACATAACAGTTGAAGAAGAGTAAGGAAGCCAAGACCACATTCATATAGTAGAAGAACACTCTCCTACTGAAACCTTTTCAGAGGTGCTAAGGGACAATCTAAGTCAGAACTCAACATCTTCTACTAATTTTTTTTTGAAATCACTAGAAGACAATCAAAGTCAAAAGTCAGCATTCCTTAGTGAAACCTTCTCAAAGGCACTATGGGACAATCAAGACAATTTCATTGGTTAAAACCTCTTTGAGGCACTAATAACTGAGCACAAAAGTTCTTCACTACTTGATGAAGACAAAATCAAAGGTCAAATCAAAATAACTTCTAATCTATATCTTAATCAGATGGTAGCTACTCATAAGTTTAAACAATAAAAAAATCTAGTGATCCTATCAAGAGAACAATTTTTTAGCTCCACCAAAACCAAAATTATGTTGAATCTAACATTAATAACATTACGTGTGACTAAAAGTCCTGATCTTCATTTTTTTCCCCACCATCCCACATTCTATTATCATTTGCCATTCCATTTCACAAACAACCCTATCATCCAAATTTTATCCTTGTTTACCATCCACGGCCACACTTTCCTTTGTAGAGGCTACAAAGATACCTTGTCTCGATGTTTAGAGGAATTAGAACCAATAACTAGTGAAAATCACAAAAACATTTTTGACAACCTGAGCTATATCAAATTCTTAATAGAGAAATTATTCAGATGAGGTGTGGGCTAACAATTAACATGATCAAGTATCCTATTTATATCATTTATTAATTAGTACATGCATCTCCCCATCAATAGGAATAATAGAATCAAAAACCACACTTAGGCCAATAACATGTACCATTCCATTTCACATTGTTATGTCATTTCCATTGTTACAAATCCATTTTCCATTATCTTATATACCCAACCATTCACCCCATCACTTGGGGGAAAACCCTCTTACCATTTTATCTAATATATCCAACCAATTATTACCCTAAGAAAAATGATACCATCCTATCATTCCATTTCTATCTAGACTAAAGCTTATTTTTAGTTGTCCTATCCAATCCTATTTTGATCTTGGTTACTTTGGTTCTTCTTGCACTTTTTGTGAGGGGATTTTGATCAAGTTTCAATAATCAATCCAATCCATGTTTATCATGATAGTATATGAAAATAGTTTGACAATTGATTTAGAAAGATATCTTTCATATTATATCCATGTTTGTTTATGTGAGCCTGATTATAACTGCCTATGGGCAAATCAGTGTCTCACTAGTCTTGCTACTAATTATAACTTCCTATGGGAAAATTAGTAGCACTGACCTATGCCATTGTATCCTAGTTATAACTACCTATGAGAAAACTAGGGGTAACACTTATTTACAATGTATTGCCACATCACCTTGCCATCCTTATTTTTATTTGACTAGCCATTTTTTAGATGTGAGAACTTGTGGGGACCTAGTTGGTTTTTCCTTACCTTTTATGTGGATAGAATTACTACGACTTGAGGTCATTTTAGGACTATGTGGGTCATTCTCAATTCATGTTTAGGTTACCTCAATCCCCCTTTTTATATTCTCTTGTCATTTTGTGAGCACATATCTTATCATTCTATAACGAGTTAAGATACCTCAAAATGTCAAAACATTCATAGCATTTCAAAAATTCCAAAAATATTTATCTTGTTTAAGCCCAATTAGTTATCTTTGATCTACCTTACTGGGGCATTATCATTGTTAAGATGCTTTCTTTTGATTTTATTTTTAGGCTTTTTATTTTTTTGTTTGTTTATTTGTTTGCCTGTTTATTTGCTTTCAGTACTGTTGCCTCGACTCAGTCTATATGTGTTCATTGGGTGATTCCTTGAAAACATTATTCTTGAGTCCATCCATATTCAGATGTTGACATTATCATTATGGTTTTCATCATTAGTGTTTTGTTTTTGTGTGTTTATTGGACTCAGAGTCAGTCCTTATGCATTTTTTGGCCAAGTCTTCATGGTGTTCTATCATGATGCCTACTATCATATGCTACAACAAAAATCAGCTTCAAGAAGGTCTACAATCAATAGACCCATAGAAGTTTCTCTTGGTCACCTTGGAAAATCCTCCCACCCACCTTAATCAATATAACTCATTTAACCATTCTAGTTGTATCATTGTTAATAAGGATGAGCATCTCCTCATTGGTAGGTACAATTGAATCATTTTTAATGATCAATCTTATTCTTCTATTCATCTCTTTCATCACTTTACACCCACTCATATTTAATCTATATTCCAAGTTATATCCTTGATTTATGCTTGCTAATCATCCTTAACTGGGGCACCATCAGTTTTAGACAATCTAGGTCCTCTTAATGATTATAACTGCTTATGGGCAAATCATTATTTTGACTTTTAATCTTGATTATAACTACCTTTGGGCAAATCAGCATCCTTTTTAAATCAATGCATGTAAGCATTTTCTCATTTAGATTAATCTCAACCATGGGTTAATTTTCACATTTCTTCTTGTTTCTTTTTGGGGGACCATACATCAATAAATGTAATGACCACTCCCTCGAGGGGGCATCATCATAAGCTTCGCAAAAACCATTTAGAGCTTTGTTCTTCAACCATCATCTTCTTTTTGGCATATAGGCCATTTATCATTCTTTGAGAATATATTGATTTTCCTACAGTTTGTAACATCTTCCCAAATAGGGGAAAATTTTAGACACCTAAATATGGCTACCGATAACCTCCAATCAGGCTTTTGGCCAATTTTCACCCAAAATGCATAATTTGGCCTAAAAACACTAAAACATGCTAAATGATATGAAATTGACATATTCAAGTGCCAATTTTGGTCAACATAACCCTAAATAGGGAAATGCAATTTATGGGCTAGCTAACTTTGATCAAATCATTTCAAGTCAAAATGCCAATTTTGCACCTGGGTTCTCTAGATTGTTATTTCTATCAAATCTCTTGCACAAGACATGTGACTTTGTTATTTTTTGTTGGAAACATCCTAAATGGGATAAATAATTCAACACATCTGACATCACCTTCTAATTTCAATCTAATCAAATTGTGGGCCAATAACAAGGCATTCTGATCAATTTGGGTAATTTGTGCATAAAGTGCTTAAACATGCTTAAGAGCTAATTAACCCAAATCAGCACCTAATTAATAATTCCATGGAAACTTGTTCAATATTTTTTTTGGAAATGAATATGAAATATCTGCATCATCGGGTGACCTCATTTCTTGGGAAGACATCCCTAGGCCATAAATGCCACAAATATCAAGATTCATGCTTCCTATGCCTCATCAAAGCCCTCCATGCCTCTTAATTTCCCCTTCTTCCAATGTCATAATGAGGATAATTACCAATTTAATTCCAAAAATTGAATTAATACTCAACCACACATCTCAATCTTGAGATGGATGGTTCAAGTTGATTCTAGACATTTGCAAAAATCTATAAATAGGAGGCCTCACCACATCATTTTTAACACATGATTATGCAAATTTATAATGACAAATCATTTCCAAAATCTTCAAGAAATAAGTTTTACCATGCCAAATTAATTTCAATCCAATCCAAGCCAGAAGCCAAAGGTGCCAAGGAGAGATGAAGGTATCCAAGCATCCATTGCCAAAGACTTCATGAGCACAAGCCGAGCAAGCCACCACTACAACAAGCATTTTGGAGTATCTAAGGAAGGTAAAAGAGGTTTCTTTTGCATTTTAGTTGTGTGTTTTATTCATGTTTTTTAACTAATCTCTCCCTAGTGTCTAGTCATAGAGATGTTATTCTATTAGTGTGTTTGTTCATTTTGTTTTCATTTTGAAACTAACACTATACTAACCATCCTCTCTTGAGTCAAATTCCTAGATCACAGTTGATACTAGATAAGGTATAAATACACATGTACCTCCTCTATCATTTGGGAAACTTAATCAACCAAAATTATTTGATTTATAAGATCAATTAAAACATACTAATGTAAGTAAATTCTTATTTGAGTTGTTATAAAAGACACCATTATACAAGGACATTTTACGTGAAGCTTTAAGCATTGCCCTTTTGAAAAATAATGTTTAACCTTACATTGTAGATTTATCATTAATACCATTTAATGTAATAAGGAAAAAAATTCATTTAAAATGGAATATATTCTTCAATGTCATGTATCAACCACTATTTAATCTTGTATATTGAAGTCAAGTTATGAAAGCTAAATTGGTCAAACATGTGCTTGTTTATATTGTATCTAGATTTAATGTTTGTAATAAATCCTTCATAAATTTGTTAGGAATAAAATTAATTTAGTTTACATATTAAAATTTAAATACTTGGGGATTTGAAAATATCCCACACCATGTAATTGATTAAATTACATTAAATATCATGTGAGCACCATGTACCCTTACTACAATTTATCAAGTTATTCCTAATGATATTAATTATACCTTAGGATGGCCTTGGATTCATGATTAATTTTGTTCCTTGAAATTTTTATGAATGTATTCAATTTAGATATCAAAGGTATACATACATACATACATACACACATGCATACACACATACATACATATACATATACATACATTCCCAAACAATCATGAACCTTTCAATAATTGTGCCATAGTGCATCCTACTAAAACTTATATTCCATATATGATACCTTCCTCTTTTTATATACCATAATTTAATCCAAGTACTGAGGTTCCTTTACCCACACAATATTTGATGAACTATTGCTCTAATTATCATCAATTTGGATTAAGATTTAAACATCTGCCATAATATAAATATACTATCAAACAAGGAATATGCACACACGATCCAGCTATATTTGATTATGTTTTTCCTCTTTTAACAATGAAAAAATAGGACTTGGATATATTATTACATATACTTCTTATAGACATCATCTTGCTAAGCAATCACCCATGTTTATATCTACTACTAAGAAAATTTGTTAGATTCATAATCAACTCATTAATGTATTCCAATTATCATTAGTATATATTAGATCATTGATGATATAATTTCACCTAAAAAAAATTAAATTAGATAAATTTTCAAAAGATGAGTCTATTTTGAATACCTTGGTGCATATGAAGATCTCCTTTTTTCCATCATAATAAAATATTTTATAGGGAAACCAATGCACATGATTATTTTGGAGAAAGTGATTATTTTATCCCAAAAATGCAATCAGATGGTCCTAATACTATTCATACTACTCAATCTATGAAATATAGACTAGCATTATTTATTAAAGAAAAAATTAAATTCAAATTTGGAATTGAAAAAGACCCATGACCAATACTATTGGCCACCATGCTAAAGTATGATGAAGGTAAACTGGTTCAATAGACTTTACATGATTAGCCTAAATTATATTTATGGTCATATAAATATATTTCAATTATTTATCTTGAGGTGACCATTCATAATATTGTCTTGTACCTTGATGAGAAACTAGTCAAGTAAAATAATTGGATGAAGAAGAGGCTGGAGTGAACCTTGAGGTAGAATTGGTGAGTGTTCTAGAGGAGTTGAAGTTAAAAAAAAAAGAAGAATTATAAACTACGATCATTGGTTAAGGGTTATGAGGAAAAAATAAATATCTTTGAAGAGAGACTAATTAACAACACCAGTGAACATGAAGAGGTCATTAAATAATTGGAAACTTATATTGAGATTATCACAAATAATGAATAAAGTTTAGAATAGAAATAGATTCCTTAAAGGCAAAATTAGATTAGGCAACACTCAAGTTGAAGACACATCAAAAATTTGAGAAGAGCACTAAAATCCTTAGTGACATTTTGAATGGTCATAGGTCTCCACATGATAAGATAACTCTTGGGTTCAAATAACACCAAAAGGGAAACAAAGAGTGTCATACCTCAAAGGACAATGGGATATCAAGAAGTGATGGTACTGACAAATTAAATACCTATGCATAAAATCTCAAATCTGATATTCAAATTGGCCATAAACAAGTCAAGAAGAATGTAACTCCTTTAAGAGACAAAAATAGTAGAGATTCATCATTAAACAATCATCAAAAGACATCTTATCAAATAAACAAGGTATGTGAATACTTTCAATGGTTACTATTTCTCTCAATTTCAGTTTATTTTCTTGGAAAAGAAGAAGTTAAAAACCATATATGGGTATGGTAGAAGAACCTATTTTTCTATGCGTGTGTGATCTAAATAATTGTGAAGATCTCCTCTTCGTCTTAAGAATAATGACTTGTAGATAGGAAAATACTAAAACAAAGGGGTTGTTAGGTGGATAGAAAGGTGGATTTCCTAGCTTGAGCTAGATCTAAGAAGAGTGAGCTTACTAGGAGGATGTCAATCCACTCTATTGGGATATTGATGGTATATGTGTTATCATTTATTTCAAGTGGCATTGATGATGACAAAGTGGTCTATGATATTAGTGAAATGGAGCATTGTGGCATAGTGTGCTTACTACAATGTGATACTTATAAGGATATGCATAGGTTTCCTAAGTAGATATTGTATGGCTGAATGGAGCTTGGTATGATGATTTTTGACTTATTTTTGATGTATTATATGCTCAAAGGTTGTCTTCATATGGCCTTCATGAGGTATGAAAGTCAGTTTATGTCTTATAGGCTTGATCATGTATGGTTACCTATGAGGTTTTGAGAACTATGGCTTGTGTGACATGATGAAGAGCTCAATATTATTATAATATAAAGTTTAGACATTTATAGGGTGCTAAGAGGTCAGTTGTATGGTTTGCAAGAGGTGACTAGTGGTCTACAAGACAATTTGACAATTGGCCTAGTTGGCCTAGGTGGGCTTGTGAGGCATTATGAAGGGGTCAAAGGGTGTTTGCAGGTTGGCGAATATTTTTTTTTGCATGAGATATTGTTAGGAAAGTTTTTTCAAGCATTTTTATGATTTATAAGGTTAGATATTGAGCTAAAAAGTCATAAAGTTGTTTTATAAGCTTCAAGAGATGCTATAAAGGTGTCTAGTGAGCCTAAGAAGGACTTTCTTGTGTTCATAAGCATGTATAGGGTCTACATGGGGAGATGAGACTTTTGGATATGATTTTAAGGGTCCCTAAGAATATTATATAATCATTATTTCATATAATAAGGTCCTATCCTTTATGAATGATCGTTAAGAAGCTAAGTAGGTTTTTGTGTACAAAAACCCTAGTCTTAGACCCGATAGAGAAGATCTTGATGGTTTGGGCTCAAAATGGATTGGGTGATAAAATATGATGATTACAGGTTTTTTAGGACTAATTTATGTTTTTGAGAAGGTATTTTTGGTCTCTTGATAGTGTGTGGGTCCCAAATAAAATGAGTTTTTAACATTATTCTTATTTTTGAGGAAGATTTTTGCGAATGACCAAATGATCTAATCGATGATTGTTAAAGCTCAAGAATTGTTACAAATATACAAGAAATTTTTTAGTGAGATTCATCTTTCTATGTAAATTTTATATAAGGTTAAAATTGACTAGTCGATATGAAGGAAATGGTGTCTTAAGTGAGAAAGAGTGATCAGAGTGAAAAAAGGAATTGGAAGGCCTAATCAGTGAAGAAGAACATGTTTAAGATCTTGTAGGTGATGTAAAGGATGTATTCCCTCTATCCATGAGATTATTATTTTCTTAATCACTTGGAATTTATTTAATGGTTGACTCATAGTTGACCATGATGGTTTTTCTAGTAAAAGGAACCTATTTTGGTTGATTGAGTTTGTTTGTAGGGCAAATGGTTAGATCAAGTTTTCCTAATGATTAGAGCGTGTTGAGTATCTCTTTAATATTTTTTTCATTGATTTTTAAATATTTGACTAATCTTTATTTAGTAAAATATAGTTACACAAGTGGGGCTATACTTCGTTTGTGAGGTATTTGTGATATGAGTTCATGGTATGGTATAGAAAGCTTGTTTAGAGAATCATGACCAACATTGGGGAACATGAATAATTATTCCTAAGATATTATAAAGTGAGATGGATAACCATAATAGTGAATGGTATATATACAAGGTGATTTATGCCTTTTGGGGGATGAATGAAGTAAGACAAGTAAATGTGTGTATTAATTTTTGAAGACCTTGTGTGAAGGTTGTTGGGGTTCTTGGTGACCAATGTTTATATGAGATTGAGTAGATAAAAATGTCATTAGACTTAGCATAATTTTATAATTCTATTGATTATTTTTATCATATTTATAAGGGCATATTTGAATATAAGCAAAAGATTTGAGGAGTTATTTGCTTGTGTTGAAGAGATAACTTGGTGTTGGTGACTTATGTGGAGTTGTAAACTTTGAGAAGGGTGTTCTTTTAGGGTTGCTCTATCAGATTGAGAAGTAGTCATATTTCAAGAGTTTTTCATTTGATAAGGTGTTGTGTTGGTTTTCAACATCTTATGCAAGTTGGTGCTTATCATCTTTAGGGGTTGGTGCTCCTTGTGAAGTGGGTGCTTCACTAAAGTCTCTTGTTTGTAATCATCATATAGGACTATAGTCCATTTTTTTACAAACTTGAAAGTGGTTTTTCTCCCCCATGAGGGTTTCCCACATAAATATTTGTGTTATGGTTTCATTCATGCTTGTTCTTTGATTCATCTATCTTAAATATTGATATGATTGGTTAAGTAGCTTGAACAATTGGGAATTGGATTGTAATATTGTTAAACCATTAATTCACCCCCCCTCTCAATGTGGTGTACCTCCATCAACTAGGATCAAAATAGGTCCTTTTGAGCCTTAAAATCTTGAAAGGTGTTTTATAAGGTACAACATGATCTATAATGAAGATTCCATGTTTGTTCAAGTTGATTTACATTTAGAAGAAAATGGGAACAAGAAATGGTACATAAATAGTGGTTGTTATAGTCACATGACAGGAGATAAGAGTAAATTCATCACTCTTAAGAAATCAAACTTTGGTGTTGTTAGGTTTGGTTATAATAAATCTACTACTATAAGAGGTAAGGGAACTTTGAGTTTAGACAATGGAATTTCAAAGACTTAAAATGTTTTATATGTTGAAGAGTTAAGGAATAATCTTCTCAATGTTAGTCAGATGTGTGAAAAAAGTAATGTTGTGACCTTATATGATGATGTTTGTGAAATTAGAAAAGGAAAAGATGGCATACTCCTTTCCAAGATTCACAAGTTAGAAAACAATATGTATGTATATCATGAATCCAAAAGAGAAAAGTGTTTGATGAGTCAAGTAGAAGAAAGATGACTATGGCATAGAAAACTTGGTCACATAATATTCAAGAATATGATAAGGATTAGTTCAAATGGTATTGTAAAATATATGCCCAATATTTTTAAGGTTCCTTGATCTTTGTGTAAGTCTTATCTCCATGGTAAACAAGTAAAGAGAAGATACAAGACAAAGGATTTTTCTACTACTAAAATGTTGAAGTTAATTCACACTAAATTATGTAGTCCTATGAGGATTCAAAGCTACAAGGTAATTACTATTTCATGTTACTAATTTATGACTTCACAAGAATGACTTGGATATGTTTCTTAAAATAAAAATTAAAAGCCTTTACCAAGTTTAAAGCTTTAAAATCCCTTGTTGAGAATGAAAAAGGGTTAAAGATCAAGTGTATCAGATTAGATAGAGGTGGAGAATTTTGGTCTAATGAGTTTGACGAGTTTTGTAATACTCATGGAATAAAAATACAATATTCAACCACTAGAGCTCCATAACAAAATAGAGTAGTTGAAAAAAATAATAGAATATTTTAGGAGATGTCTAGAAATCTACTACAAGATTCCAAGTTGTCTGATGGTTTTTGGGAATAGGTTGTAAGTACTTTAGTCTAAATTCTTAATAGATGTCAAGTCAAAGTGAATAAAGACAAGACCCCTTATGAACTATGGAAAAAATAGAGATACAAATGTTAAATATTCTAGAGTGTTTGGAAGTAAGTGTTACATTAAAAGGGATGAATAAAATATAGGTAAGTTTGATTATAGATCTAATTAAGGTATATTTCTTGGCTATTATTCTATTAGTTCTACTTATAAATTCTTAAACAAAAGACTTCATAAAATTGTTGAAAGTTCTAATGTGAGAGTTGATGAAAGTGGTTCTATAAAAAGCCTAGTTTTAAGTCATGTGATCCAACTACTAGTCTTACTACAAATAAAGACCAATCTATCTATACATCAGATGAAGATGATGAAGAAGATACCAGACTTGATACTAAAGGTCCTTTAAGAAGAACTCAAGTTTATCATCTGGCTTCTCAAGTCATTGGTGATATGAATGCTAGTATACATACTAGGAGAAGACTCTTGTCTAATCAAGATCATCATGATTCAGATTTTTTGTTTATTCATGAACCAAAAACCTTTATTAAAGGCAATAAGGAAAAATAATGGTGTTATGCTATGGATGAATAACTTGATTAGATTAAAAGAAATGACACTTGGGATATAGTTCTTAGGCCTAAGTGAAAGAATGTGATTGGAACAAAGTGGGTATATAAGAATAAGTTGAATGAGAAAGATAAAGTAGTAAGAAATAGGGCTAGGTTGGTATGTAAAGGTTATGCTCAGGTAGAAGGGATTGAATTTGATGAAAATTTTGCTCTTGTAGCTAGAATAGAAGCTATCAGACTATATTTAGCTTATGTTAGTTCTAAAAAATTTAAGGTATACCAAATGGATGTTAAATCTACATTTTTAATGGAAAATTAGAAGAAGTTTTTATGGAGTTTCATAAGGGTTATGTTGTAAAGGATAATCAAAAATTTGTTTGTAGATTAAAGAAGGCTCTCTATGGCCTCAAACAGGATCCTAGAGCTTGGTGTGATAGATTAGATAAGTATCTCCTTAGTCAAGGTTTTAGAAGAGGAGTGGTAGATAGTAATATTTACATCAAGTCAAAAGGAGAACATCAATTGCTTATTGTGGTTTATGTGGATGACATAATCTTTGGTTCAGTAAATGATAAGATGAGTAAGGACTTTGTAGAGGTAATGAAAACTAAAATTGAGATGTCTAGTTAGGAGAGCTTTCTTTCTTCTTAGGATTGCAGATAAATCAACTAGATAAGGGAATATTTATCTCTTAATCCAAATACATTAAGGAGATGATTGATAAATTCAATATGTTGGATAACAAACCCATGATTACTCTTATGGAAATAGGATGAAAATTGAGTAAGAATGATGAGTCTCCTAAAGTTGATCAATCCTTGTATAGATCTATGGTAGGGAGTCTATTATATTCTATTTTCTAGACCTGATATTATGAAAGAAGTAAGTGTAGTTGGAAAATATCAAGCAAATCCTAGAGAATATCACTTTAAGGTAGTTAAGAGAATCCTAAGGTATCTCAAAGGCACCATGAACTATGGTTTGTGCTATCTTAGGAGTAAGGAATTCAAGCTAAAATCCTATACAGATGTTGATTAGGCAGGATGTGTTGATGATAGAAATAGTACTAGTGGAGGAGTGTTATACATAGGTGAATCTTTGGTATCTTGGTTAAGAAAGAAGTAATATTTAGTATCTTTGTCTACTACAAAGGTTGAATACCTTGTTACAACTTCTTATTGTACTCAAGTCATCTAGATGAAGCAGACCTTATAAGATTATAAGGTAAGTCAAGATGGTCCTTATCCTATTTTGTGTGACAATAATAGTGTCATAAATATTTCAAAGAATTTAGTGATTCATTTTAAGACTAAGCATATCCCTATCAAGTATCATTTTCTAAAGGAGTAGGTTAGTGATCAAGTTGTCAAATGAGAATATGTACCTTCTAAGGAACAATTGGTAGACATAATGACTAAACCATTTCCTAAAGCTACATTTGAATATTTAAGATAATAAATAGGGGCCATTATTTCTTGATTGAATTAATAATGAGTCATCAAGAGAGGTGAAGCAATCAATCAAAATAATTGTTTTAGTTATTATGGTTAGTTGTTTGTCTAAGAGGTATGTTTAGGTCTTTTGGTCCTAAAATGTCATTTTGATCAATTTTTGATGTCCTAGTTAAGTGATGATTTGAAGAAGAAATAATAATTGGTTTGTATGAGGTTTTGAGGAAGATTTTCATGAGTCATTTCTAGGTGGTTTGAGGTCTTGATGAGCTTAGATATGTGTTTTATGGTCAAAAGTCTGAGTTGACCATTTTTGGTAGTGATGATTGTCTAGAAGATGCCAAGATAACTCATATACTATTATAAGGTGGATAGAAGATTTCCAATAAGTGTTTCAAGTTTGTTTTGGTATGTCAAAGGAGTAAATTTTGTTTGAAGATGTTGTTGAGGTGCCCAAGTATGAGTTTGACCATTTGGTCAAGGTACCTATTGTAGGTATTGGCTTTGTATGCATAAAATGCTTGGTTTCAAGGGTCACTTGAAGAATGAAGATGTGTCATGAATTATGATATACTTAAGAAGGTTTTCAAATGTGTTTAAGACATGTTTTAAGTGGTTTCATATGTGGATGACTATTTTTTTGCCAAGTGGAGCATTTTGAGTGATCACTGGAATCTCTTCTTAAGAACATGTGTTTCATGGCATAAAGGAAGGCATGGTTCCCAAAGGTCTAGAAACTTTAAATTTGGCATGGAAGTGATTTTTGATGGTCTTTAGGTGTAGTATCCATTTTAGGTGTCTACATTGACTAGAGGTTGACTTTTGACCAACTATTGCTTTGAAGACTTAGTGATTTGGGCATGTTTGGAAAAAGTGGTCAAAATTTGGATTTGGATACTATAAGCTTCAAAATCAGTTGAATGGGCCAAATGGGTATCTGAATTATCATTTACATTGGTCTATAAGTGAGTATATTTCAATTTATTCAATTTTTAGCTCACTAGAAGGCCTAATTGGCTAGTAGGCTAAAGAAGGAAGTATGATAAGGAAGATGATTTTAAGGCTCACTCTTGGCATGAATAAGGGTAAATGATATTGGTCTTCAAATATAGAGTTTCGTGGATTGAAGTGATTATTACAAAAATTTATAAGGTCTGCAGTGGATAGATAGCCTTACAAGGGGTCTAAATAGGCCTAGTGGAGAAATTGAGCAATTTAGTGATATATTTCCAATTAAGGTTAGAATTTTTTTATTCTAGTTGATAATTTTGGCCTATTATAAGTGTGTTATAGGTATGATTCTATGCTTGGAGTGCTTCTTCTATTCTATATGGTGCCTTGTGAATGATGGTAAGTGAACTTACATCATGCTTTGTTACTCATGTTGTTGTTTGAGTTGATGGTAGCAATTCTTGGAGATCATATACATGTGAATTAGTTATGTAGACAAAGGGGGAGAATTTAAAATGGAGCTGGGTCCTAGGGAGAGCTATGGTGCCTTGCAAATTGATGACAAGTCCAAGGATATTGATAGCTTGCAAACCAATATGAGGATTTTTCATGATTGGTAATTTATTTGATGGTTTTCAAGTAGTGCTTGAGTTCAGATATCATAGGGTGATCCTTACTCATTATATTCAAAAGGTGAGTCTTGCATGATGTTGGCTTTGAAAACATTTTAGATTCTCTGCTTCATCACTATGAGTGCACTTTATCATTTTGGCAAAGGGGGAGAAGGATTTGGTATGTTGCCATCAATGAAAAATGGGGAGATTGTTAGGATATTTATAGTATATGTGTCATCATTTATGTCAAGTGGCATTGGTGATGATAAATTGGTCTGTGATGTTAGTGAAATGGAGCATGGTGGCATATTGTGTTAAGTACAATGTGATACTTACAAGGATGTGCATAAGTGTCCTAGGTAGATATTGTATGGTTGAATGGAGCTTGGAATGATGATGTTTAAATTTTTATTGATTTTTTATATGCTCAAGGTTTATCTTCATATGGCCTTCATATGGTATGTGGGTCAGTTTATATCTCGTAGGCTTGATCATGCATGGTTACCAATTGGGTTTTGAGTACTATGGCTTATGTGACATGATGAGGAGCTCAGTATGCTTTGAATATAAATGTTAGACATTTATATGGTGATAATAGGTTATGTATATGGTTTTTAAGAGGTGGCTAGTGGTCTGAAAGATAGTTTGACCATTGGTCTAGTTGGCCTATGTGGGCTTATGAGGCCTTGTGAAGGATCAAAGGGTGTTTGCAAGTTGGTGAAGATTGTTTTTGAATGAGATATGGTAAATACATTTTTTTAAGAATTTTTATGAGGTTTGAGGTCAGATATTGAGCTATAAAGTTATAAATTTGTTTTAGAAGCTTCAAGAGATGCTAGAGAGGTGTCTAATGAGCCCAAAAAGGACTTTCTTGTGTTCATTAGCATGTGCAAGGTCTACATGGGGAGTAAAGACTTTTTATATGTTGGGTAGGGTCCCTAAGAATATTTTACAATCATTATTTCATATACTAAGGTCCTATCCTTTATGAATGATTGTTAAGAAGCTAAGCAGGTTTTTGTGTGCAAAAACCCTAGTCTTAGACCCGATAGAGACAATCTTAATGATTTGGGATCATAATGTATTAGGTGATAAAATATTATGATTATATGTTACATATTACTCCTTTAGGTTTTTTAAAAAGTACTTTTAGTCTCTTGAAAGTGTGTGGGTCCCACATAAAATGGGTTGTTAATAGTATTCTTATTTTTTAGGAAGATTTATGTGAATGACTAGATGATATAATGAATGATTGTTGAAGCTTAGTACTTGTCCCAAATATCCAAGAAATTTTTTAGTGAGATTCATCTTTCTATCTAAAAATTTTATAAGGTTAAAGTTGACTAGTCGATATGAAGGAAATGGTGTCTTAAGTGAGAAAGAGTGATCAAAGTGAAAAGAGGAATTGGAAATCCTAATAAGTGAATAAGAATGGGTCTAAGCTCTTAGAGGTGATTTAAATAATGTATTACCTCTATCCATGATATTATTATTGTTCCTAGTCACTTGGAGGTGATTTAATGGTTGACTCATAGTTGACCATGATGGTTTTGCTAGCAAAAAGAACCTATTTTAGATGATTATGTTTGTTTGCAGGGTAGATAGTTAGATCAAGTGTTCTTGATGATTGAAGAGTGTTTATTATATCTTTAATATATTTCATAGTGATTTTTAAATATTTGACTAATTTTTATTTAGTTAAATATACTCACACAAATGGGGCTATGCTTCATTTGTGAGGTGTTTGTGATATGAGTTCATGGTATGGTATAGAAAGTTTGTGTAGAGAATCATGGCTAAACTTTGGGGAGATGAATAATTCTTCCTAAGATATTTTAAATTGATATAACCAACCATAATAGTTGATGGTATATATACAAGGTGATTTATGCCTTTTGGGGGATGAATGAAGTAAGACAAGCAAGTGTGTGTATTGATTTTTGAAGACCTTGTGCAAAGGTTGTTGGGGGTATTGGTGACCAATGTTTATATGAGTTGAGAATAGAAAAATGTCATTAGAGTCAACATAATTTTATTATTCTATTGATTATTTTTATCATATTTATAAGGTCATATTTGAATATAAGCAAAAGATTTGAAAAGAAGTTGTTTGCTTGTGTTGAAGAGATAGCTTAGTGTTGGTGACTTATGTGGAGTTCCAAAGTTGGAGAAGGGTGTTCATGTAGGGTTTCTCTATCAAATTGAGAAGTATTCAGAGTTCAATAGTTGTTCATTTTATAAGGTGTTGTGTTGGTGCTCAACATCTTAGACAAGTTGGTGCTTGTCATCTT
The DNA here is from genome assembly GCA_037957365.1 of Torreya grandis. Classification (NCBI taxonomy): domain Eukaryota; kingdom Viridiplantae; phylum Streptophyta; class Pinopsida; order Cupressales; family Taxaceae; genus Torreya; species Torreya grandis. Next base: position 1,862,091 of record JARHVA010003363.1, read on the forward strand.
TAGGGTTGGTGCTCCTTGTGAAGTGGGTGCTTCACTAAAGCCTCTTGTTTGTAATTATCATATAGGATTGTATTCCATTGTTTTATAGACTTGAGAGTGGTTTTTCTCCCCCATGAGGGTTTTCCACATAAATATTTGTGTTATGGTTTCATTCATGCTTATTCTTTGATTCATCTATCTTGAATATTTATATGATTGGTTAAGTAGCTTGAAGAGTTGGGAATTAGATTGTAATATTGTTAAACCATTGATTCACACCCCCCTTCTCATTGGTGTGTACCTCCATCACACTCTCTCATAATAGTTAAGTTGAATGAAATAAAGATGAAGTATTTACATTAAATGATGGAAAATACTAAAAGGTAATGCAAGAATAAATAAATACTTGATAAAGGAAATAAATTGATTATAACAATAAGTAGGTTAATACTAATACTAAATAGGTCAGGCTAGGTTCAAAAAATAGGTGGGGACTCTATGAATATGAAAAAGGATAAAAAGTGGAATTTGGTTGAGGGTAAGTAGGTGGAAATAACTTGATATTATTTCTTACCATAGTGACCATTAGCAGTCAGGGTGACCGTCAGTGGTTAAAGCAATCATCGGTGGTCAAGGTGACTATCGATAGTTGTTGGGTTATAAGAAGTGTTTTATAAAGCTTGGGCTAATGAGTTCAGTGACCAAGTAGTAAATTTTTTAAGTTCTAATTAGGGATGGGAGGTTAAAAGAAATGATGTAGAATGGTTTGGGTCAAAAAATAAATAAATAGAACTTGAAAATTAGAAATATACTTAACTGGTTGTTTGATAGTTGGTAGCTAATCCAAGAGTGATTTGGGTAGAGTAACAATACTTTGCCTAAAAATCAATTTTGGTAGAGGTTCAAGTCTCTATCATAGTGGATGACTTGCTAGAGCAAAGATCTACAACTAAGACCTTGATTTTAGAAGCTCCTGATGATTACAGGTTGATAGCTTGATTACTTGATTGCTAAAATTCATGGATCCCTTTTGACCTCCTACTCCCCTCCTTTTATAAGCAAATAGAGATAGAGATAGAAGGTTCTATAGGAGGTTTGGTTGATGGTTTTGATGTTTTTTGATGCATTATATTTTCATACATATTAAATTTTAATGTTTTATCTTTGTTTAAATGGGAAAGACCTGACTGTTAGTGGTTGGGTTTAACCATTAGCGGTCATGGTGACCATCAATGATTGGGTAACCACGATGGTTAAGGTGATCATCGATGGTCAAGGTTTAAAGAAAGTTGGGTCAAAAGGAAAAGTTAGTGAATTAGTTAATCTAGTTATCTAATTGTGAATCAAGTTTTGGTGGGTTAGTTAGTGTGTTTTATGACTTGTGTTTATGGTTGGGAGAGGTTGGGTGGTCCCTAGGGGATCCCAAGGCATTTTGACATCTAGAACCATTATGTGCAATTTTCTAGTGTCTACATTTTACCCCTTTTTATTATTTAGTTTATATCATCAATATAAAAAACACAAATGTATTGTGAGTTGAAGTGTTGATTTCCTCAAGCATGGGGGGAGGTGTTCCCCCTCAAACTATGAGTTGATGAGGTGAAACAGAGTCAGGTGTTGGTTTGATAAGTGGTTATGGTGAGTCATGAGGTTGGTGAGAAAAAGGTTGGGAATGTGAAGTAAAAACATGAACATAAAATGTGACTAAGGGTGATAATAAATATTTCTCATAGACTAAGTTTCCATAGTTGGTAAAAAAGGTTGGTTTTAGAAGGATTTGTGATGGGGGGATCAGGCCATAGTGTTAGGCATAGCTAATCAATTTATTCCTCTCAAGTCTTCAAGACAAGGTTAGTGTTTTCATAGGTATATGAGGTACAAATTACTCTTTAAAAAAAAAAAAATGGTCTGGTGTGCACTAGGTGGTGAAAATTCAAATATTCAACATGGCAATGTTGGTTAGTGCAATCAAAAAATATTAGGCAAGGCCATTGTATATTTATGATAGTTGGGGCCAAAATGACCAATGTCAAGGTGGATGGGGTCATTGGTATGGTAGTTAGAGAATATAATCTCCAAAGGGTGGCATTGAGGTATATGTGCTAAAATTTGAAAAGTGGGTATCCTAATCACCAATAGTTAGGGGTCTCAAAAGCAATTATCAGTGGTTAACTTGATCATCTATGGTCAAGTGTAAAAACCCCTAAAAGTATTAAGGTTAAAAAGTGAAAAATATTTTTCATTTTCACTCATTTGCTTTTGAATCCTAACTCTACATACTTTCATCCTCGACATTTTGTGTAAGAGTACTAACGAGGTAGTTACTGAGTGGTTGACTATGTCGAGGTGATTTCTAAGGTGGATCAAGTATAAAAGATAGACAGGGATGTGGCTAGGCCACTAGACCTAGAGTTCCTCCTTGATGATAGTTGAGGAATGAGGTAGGGGTTATATTGAATTATTAGAGTAGTGTAATTTTGGCATTTTTGGTTGGATTTTGTTAGTTTGTTGGGGGGTGTGGTTATTATCCTAGGTATTAGGGTAGGGGCGAATTTTTGAATTTATGGGGGAAGTAGTTTTATGAAGGTTGGGGTAAGTTGAGGAAGGGTAGTGTAAATATTAGGTTAGTTTGTTGTAGGTTAAAAAGAGGTATGGGGTGATTTGGGGGTAGGTTAAGATTGGGGATTATTTACTAGAAGTCACACACAATGACCATCAGTAGTCATACTTGACCCTTGGCAGTCATACTTGACTATCGATGGTTAAAGACTGAAGTTAATATGGTCACTTGACCATCAGTACTCATAGTGACCATCAACAATTGACTGCTTAGGATAAAAGGTTGAGTTTAAGTTTGAGTCAATAAGATTATATAGTATTTAAGTGGAAATGGGTTTTTTTATGCTAATGATTGATGTGAAGTGGTTTTTGGTTAGGGTATGGATAATGTTTTTTTAAGACTTTAGTAGAAAATAGGGTAAATTGATATAAGAGGCAAGTTGTATGATGTTTAAGTTCATATATAATGACAATAGGAAATAAAACTAAGTGTATCTTCTAAAAAAATTTGTAGGCATGGGATCAGATCTAAATGTAAGATTAGGTTCTTTAGATATTTGTAGAGATCCATTAAGGGATGATAGAAGAGGACTAGGCTCACATGGAGGAGGTCAACCTCAGAGTGATGATACACTACCAGCATGTGCCACAAGATATGATGAAGATCATGACCCTAATCGAGAGATGCGATCTAGCCATAAACACCTTTCTTTTATCAACTAGTGAGATGATCTTACTAGAGGATATACATAGGATCATATGGCTATCAATTTAGGGGGAGATGATATATCACATTAAGAGAGATGAGATGATGGAATAGCTATATGGTGATGATTATGAGTTCATTTGGTGGCATGTTATTAGGTTAGGCTACACACCTTTATATCATAGGGCTAGACATGGCAAGAGGTTGATGACCATGATGATGATGGTAGTCTCATTTATTAAAATTCCAAATTAAAGTAGTGGAAGATTTTCATATCTATTATTGGGTATATTAGTGGAGATGTTTTTAGGTTGCATAGTGTTTGGTTAAAAACCCATGATATTGGTTTAAATATATAGGGAGCTATGAGGTTTCAAAGCTCATAGGAGATATGACATCAGTTTGGGGTTCATGTGACACTGTTGGGCCTATGAGCACATCTAAGTTCTAATGTTGATGGGGTTGCCATGGGAGGGATATGCCTAGATGGACTTCATAGTGGGTTTTATGTGGTGGAGGAGTGATTATGTGCTCATTGGACATAGAGGATGTGTACATGATATTGATTGATTCAGAGGGGCATTGGATACCCTTGTGATTAGAGATGTGGTTTGAAGGCTGCTACGCCCTTGACCATTGGCATGTCTATGGATATGTGTAGTTGACTTGTGGCTTACATAACCCTTTTGCATATTATTTTACATTTATTTATGCACTCATATACTTATTAGATTGGCTTATGGGTGGCACATGGCCTTTTTAGATTATATATAATAGGTAGGGTTAGTTATTCAACATCATAATTGAGTATTCATTCTTATTGAAAGCATTTAGGAGGTTTCCCCCTCAAAGTGGTTTATCTATTATTAATATTTTCTGATATAATTCAATATAATTGTGATATACTACTATATATATTCTTATTTGGTGAATTAATATCATTCCAAGTGGTATCAAAGCATACATTTAGGCCATAATTAGGTCAAAAACCCTATTACTTCAAATTTGGATATATATTGTAAGCAGGTGTGAATTTCTCTATAATTTTTTTACTAGAGTTTATAAATAATTCAAGTAAGTTTTCATTAAAATTTTAGCTCATTTAGATATATTTTTCAAAAGTTATCACCATTTTAGGGTTTTTCATAAATTTACTCCATAACTCAAAATTTGTATATTTTTTCAAAAAAAATTACATTTTTGGAAACCTTGAAAAAAATTAGTTTGGGACTATTCTTTGATATTTGTGACTTGAGGCCTAAATATTCAAAAAAAATAATGGTCAAAGTTAGGTCAATAGGGTAAAATAAGGTTCACCATCAAGCCTTTGTATGGTTGGTCCTAACACCCGTGGATAGGGGAAAGGGAAAGAAACCCCTAAAACCACTTTAGAGGATGACATGGAGTCTAAATCATCTGATATAATTTCTCAAATCTAATCAAATCTACATGGTCTAATGCAGAAGGATGTGGAAGTCCAAACTAAAATATTAATAATGCAAGGGGAGATTAATGGCATGAACAATCAATTACATAAAATCATTACACACTTGGATACTATTACATCTCATTTAACATTCAACAACCCTCCACTTTTTTCTTCTATTCCTACTCTTAATATTAACACTACCAATATTGGGATAAAACTTATGTTACTAAAAGTAGATTTTCACAATTTTGATGGTAAGGATCCACTCACTTAGATCACACAAATTAAAAATATATTTAATTTACACCAAACTCTTAGCTCTCAGAAGGCGGTTGTGGCATCTCTATATCTATAACATGAGCCATTCATTTGGTATCATTAATTTTGTACTCAAAAGAAGACTGGTTCTCTTGTTACATGGTCAATATTCTTTGATGAATTGATGTCTCATTATCGAGATAATATTTCTAAAAAATAATTTAAATAATTAGCCAAACTATGACAAACACGAATAGTGAAAGATTATATTCATCAATTTCAAAATCTATCCTTATGTGTGGAGGATATCACTAAGGCAAATTTGACTGACCTTTTTATGGGTGGACTAAAAGATAGTATTTAATTGGAGGTCCATATGTTTAACCCCACAATTTTATTTGAAGCTATACCAAGGGCACTCTTGGTAGAAGAAAAAGAGATGATCAAACATCATCCTTTCACTACTAGTCAGGAACACACCTTTCCAAATCTATCATGACCTCAACCTACCAGATTAATACCACAACAAATTGAGGATAAACATGCCAAAGCGTTGTGTTATGGTTGTGATGGTAAATGGAGCAAAGGTCATAGATGTGTTGAAAAGAAGCTATTTTACATTGAAGGGGCTGATGAGGATGAAGAAGATGAAGATGCATCTATTGAGGGTTTTGAAGGACCTAAGGATGAAGCTATAGATTTTCAACCTACTATCTCCTGCCATGCCTTTGTAGGTATTTCTACTCTTCAAACTCTTAAGGTGGTGGGTTTTATTAAGAAACCTAAGGTCACAATGTTGAGTGATTCAGGTAGTACACACAATTTAATCAATAGTAAGTTGGTTTCTCATTTGAATTATTTCATCTACCTAGCCCCAGAGTTTCAAGTCATGATTGCTAATGTTGGTATAGTTAATTATTATATAAAATGCCATAGTATTAAGTTAGAAATGGGGGATTATTTTATAGATTCTCCTATGTTTTTTACTCTTATGGTTAGGACTCATATTGTTTTGTAAGTACAATGGCTCACCACATTGGGTACTATTAAGATGAATTTCCATGAACTATTCATGCATTTTTTATTCTGAAGGCAAGCCAGTGGAGCTATGAAGATTAAGATTTAAATCTCCATAAATGTTTAGTTCACATCAAATGACCAAGATGCTAAAAAAAGGTGATGAAGGATTTGTGGCATGAATGTTTTCCATTGATGTCCAAAAAACTGAGTCTACCCATCTTGAGTTACAACAAATATTGGATGAGCATTCAATTATTTTTAGACCCATGCCCAAAGGTCTTCCTCCTAGTAGTACTCATGATCATGCCATCAAACTCATTCCTAGAATTATGCCACCCAATATCAGACCATACAAATATCTTTATGCCCAGAAGAGTGAAATTGAATAAATGGTACAAGAGTTGTTAGAAGTAGGTACCATTTACCATAGCCAAAGTGAATATTCTTCTCCAATAGTCATGGTACAAAAGAAGGATGAAACTTGGAGGATGTGCCCATATTATAGAGATCTCAACAAGTTCACTATCAAAGATAAGTTTCCTATTCCTATAATTAATTATTTGTTAGATGAATTACATGGTGTTGTTTATTTTACCAAATTAGATCTTCACTCTGGGTGTCATCAAATCTAGATCTATGTGGAGGACATTCATAAAATAGCCTTCCATACTCATAAAAGCCATTATGAATTTTTGGTCATGCCTTTTAGTCTCACCAATGCACCATCCACCTTCCATAGTTTGATGAATATGGTTTTTAGGCAATTTTTGAGAAAGTTTGTCCTTATGTTTTTTTATGACACCCTTATTTATAGAAGTTTTTTGGAAGACCACTTGCATCATGTGAAACATGTACTCTCAATTCTTGAGCAACATCAATTATATGCTAAACCATCCAAATGTGCTTTTGGATTTTAGGAAGTGGAATATTTGGGTAATATTGTATCACATGAGAGAGTAAAAGTTGATCCTAAAAAAATCTAAGCCATCATGGAGTGGTAAATTCCCAAGACACTTAAAGAAACTAAGGGGATTTCTAGGGCTAACTAGTTATTATCATAGGCTTGTCAAAAACTATGGTAGTATTGTAGTACCACTCACTTCTTTATTAAAGAAAGACTCTTTATAATGGATTGATATAGCTACCAAGGCATTTGAATAACTAAAAATGGGTATGTGCACCACTCTAGTATTGGCTAATTAAGATTTTTATAAAACTTTTATGGTTGAATGTGATGCATCTAGATATGGTATGGGTGTAGTAATCATGCAAGAGGGTAGGCCCATTACCTTTGAAATCCATCACTTGAAGGGTAAAAATCAGATCAAACCCATATATGAGAAAGAGATGATGGCAATTATACATGCATTCAAACAATGGAGACCTTATATATTAGGTTGTCACTTTTAGGTAAAGACTGATCATGATAGCCTTAAATATTTTTTGAAATAATGGTTATCCTTTGAAGAACAACAAAAATGGGTGAATAAAATGTTACATTTTGATTTTGAAATAGTCTACAAGAAATTAAAACAAAATTGGTTGGTTGATGCACTGTCTAGGTGAGATGAACCAGTTGAGGCATTGTTATGTGCCATGACCATTTATCAGGAAGATTGTCTAAAGGAAGTAAGGGAAAAATCAGAGAATGATAGTATTACCCATTCATTGATTCAAAATATGTAGTAGGTTTTTGATGAGATTAAAAAGTTTACATGGAAAAGGAATGCATTATGATACAAAGATAGATAATATCTATGTCAAAATTCTCTTCTCAAACATAAAATCCTTCAAGAACTTCATGCATCTCCACTTGGTAGTCACTCAAGGTTTTTGAAAACCTATCATAGAGTCAAGAAGGATTTTTTGGGAAAGGACTAAAGGGGGATGTATAAAAATATGTGGCCAAATGTATGGTATATTAGTAAAATAAAGGTGAAACCATTAAAATCCTATCTT